>CM055095.1:890021-1404506 GCA_029204225.1 Diphasiastrum complanatum | reverse complement strand
CTATGCAACACGTACTATAGAAATAGGCAATGAAAGTTTAGTCGACATCTCTCTGTTGAATGTTTTCATGACTGTTTTTTCTTGTCATGATGAAAGTTTGGATCTGGGCATGTGAAATGAAAAGGATTTGAGCAGCCTAAGCTTTTTTTTTGAAAAAAAACCTAAACCCATGTGGATGATTCAAAACTTCACTTTGCATGTCACACTTTTAGAACTCCCTAAGTTTTGACACACCGTTGGTGCAAAACCTTGCACATTCACACATACACCTGATGTCTTAACAGAGATGCTAGCAATTTAGGTAAATAAGTGCGTATATGCCAATTGCCTGCAAGATAAAAAACGTTTTGTAATATGTATATTTTGTCATTGGAAATAATAAAACAAATTACATGGTTTATGACAGAAGTTGAATGCTTCTTAAGGAAATGGTTATACAACATTTTTGCTGTAGTTCCTCTTTTCTTAGGCACTTCGGTTGCTTGTTTGACCAACTGAGTATCGATTCTTATATCGTGTTTTGCTTACCTGTGTAGGTCACTTGGAATATCGGCACCAAATATAGCAGCATTTGCTAAAGCGTGTTCGGCTGGTTACAAGATCATGGAAATGGTTGACAGAAAACCCATGATAAACAATGAGTCTTTGATTCAAACACAGCTCAACAGAGTCCAGGGCGAGATTGAACTGCGAAATGTAAAGTTTAGTTACCCGGCAAGACCTGGTGTGCATATTTTTGAGCATTTTTCTTTGATTATTCCCTCAGGGAAAACAGTTGCTCTAGTTGGTGGCAGTGGTTCTGGCAAAAGCACAGTCGTATCACTCATTGAACGATTCTATGATCCTATCTCAGGTTGGTTAAACTAGTCCACTTATGATAACTATTTTAGTTGGATTCACTTGAGCTTTTCCTTGTGCTCTGCAATGTCTTCCAGATTCAGCTTTTGTATCCTGTTTCTGCTAGGAGAGATTCTTGTTGATGGCCACGACATAAAAACTTTACAATTGAGGTGGTTGAGGGCACAAATGGGTCTTGTCAATCAGGAGCCCTCACTATTTGCGACGAGTATACATGAAAACATCCTCTATGGAAAACAGCTTTCAAGTTTTGAAGAAGTTGAGTCTGCTGCAAAAGCTGCAGATGCGCACAATTTTATTATTCGACTTCCTGATGGCTACAAGACTCAGGTTTGAGACGGTCTTTTCTTGTGTATCACCGTGACCTGTTTAAAAAGTTGTTGCCACCACGTGGGATTATCATTACATGATCAGAGAAATTTATGTGAGTCTGTGTTCTTCTTTCTCTGTGAACAAATATCAAGGCTAGTTTTACCAGCATTGCTCGTGACCTCCTTAGCAAAGACAGATACCATCTGCTAAAGCATGAGCTAATATTAAAGATACAAACTTGTGCTCATGCATTCATGAATCATGCTCAACCACTCTTGGATGAGCTTATTTGATGAGGAAGGAAATTTTAACCTTTGGAAATCTAGAAATCGATAATATGTCCATTGGATTACAGTCAAATTCATAAATATTTTCTCGAGGTTGATTCCATATGGACTTTTTCCTCTTTTTGACTGAAACATGAAGTTACGGTATGTTCAGGACACTAAGAACTATAGACCTGTAGATTATGTTAGATTTCTTATGCTCAGCCTTAAAAATCGTTAAGTAATGAGCATCTTGAAAACAGAAGGCCGACAACATGATTTCGGCTGAACCTTCACATTTTTTCCTTTAAGTTTTTCCCTTATGCCTTAAACGATTTAAGGCACCTTTGCTTTTTCCGCCTTCTCCGCCCTTTTTCGTGCTTTCACGAAAAATGCGACACACTAGCTAGAATGAATTAGAAACCATTTCTGGACCACCTTCGCCTTTTTCGCCTCTTTGCGAAAAATGCGACAAAGTACCCAGAATGCCTTAAAACCATTTTAAGGCACCTTTGCCTTTTTTGATTTAGGGTTTAGCCTCTAATCTAAGGCACTTTCGCCTTCTTTGCTGCCTTAAAACTAAGGCACCTTCGCCTTCTTTGCTGCCTTCAGTATAAGGCACTTTCGGCTTTTTCTCCTTTTTTGGCTTCTTTGCTGCCTTAAATCTAAGGGCGCCTTCATGATTTACACACCTTAAGTCTAAGGGCACCTTCAGGATTTGCATACCTTCAGTCTAACGGGCACCTTCGGGTTTTTCACGTTTTTACTACATTTGCAGACCGACGTCGCCAACTTATCATCAACCCTAAAACAGCTTGAGAAACAAATATCCTAAGGGCGGTTACCAACTTTTGTATAGATGCAAAACTAGAGTAAATGGCAGTTAAGGCATGAGATATTTTTCTCTCAACACTTATGAATATATATACTAGCTGAATCAAGATATATAAGAGTTAATTAAAATTTCTCTTTCAATTAGAGTTATCTGTAGCCAGCGTTATCACGCTCAGCAAGCTGAAGTTATTACTTCAAGCTATTGTACTCACTGTTGATATTAATTAGAGTGCAATTTTTGTCTCACTACTGCGTCGTTCATTTGCGTAATCTGTATGAATTCTTCTACTTGAATATTTCTGTTGCTAACTGTTGCGTTTCCGTTCTTACACACCACGCTCAATACTCGAGCTTCCGCTGCGGCTCACACACCCCCCATTTTACGACAGATTCCACAACAAACAACTTTATGGTGCTAATTTTAGTCCACTTGGATATGTACGGTTGAGTCCACCATACATTCAATACTTTGTTGATCAATCAAATCAGAAGCATAAGAGATGAAAAACTTGGCTCTTGTGAATCATTTAGTTCTTGTTGAGCAGTGAGCATCATAACTATAGGCTCTCTATCCATTGTTCACGAATCCTAGTGTTAGTCACATTTTAACTATTTGGGATTAGATTAAGAATGAAATCAGCGATTGCCTCATCTTGCATTGGCAATTATGGCAGATTGAGTTTAGGTTATGTACTATGATTTACTGGGATATAGAAGCATTTTGAACTACCACTTGATGGATCCCTGCTTGATGTACTACCAGTTTCAGAAATTGTAAGTTCTAACTGTACCGAGGTATATTTGTAGCTGATTGAATTCGAATGCCGGGCACTAGAATAAAATTTTCTTCTCAATGTTCTAAGAGAAACAGGTGGCTTCAGAAATCTTTTGTTTGATAATGTGGGATTGAGTTCCACTGTCAGTCAATATCCAATCAATACTAACCAGACAGTGCTAAAACCAGGTCGGTGATAGGGGTGTGCAATTGTCAGGAGGGCAAAAGCAGCGAGTCGCAATTGCTAGAGCAATGCTAAAGAATCCCACCATTCTGCTTCTTGATGAAGCGACTAGTGCATTGGATGCAGAATCTGAGCGTGTTGTGCAAGATGCTCTGGATAAGATCATGCTTGGACGAACTACATTAGTAATTGCTCATCGCCTGTCCACGGTTCAAAATGCCGACTATATTGCAGTTGTGCAGCATGGAAGAGTTGTAGAAGTGGGAAGTCACAAGGATCTTATTTTCAAGCATGATGGAGTGTATGCTGCTCTTGTTCATCTGCAGGAGATGACAAAGGGTCAAACTGGTACAGAGATTCAATGTGTATCCAGGTTTGTTCTGTTTGTACATTTAGTTCAGCATTAACACTGTCCTGTACTACTTGAGCAGCAAATTTTAACCTGTGTACAAAGTTTGTGTCTGAAATGATAAATTGCTTTTGAAAAAAATGGACCCTACTCAATTATCATGATGTACTCGGTCTATCCAGGGGTAATTCCACTGAAAGACAAAGTCAGAATTGCGAATCTCAAAGACTTGACGAAGAAAGCACGAGGTTTGGCATTCTCCGCTTGAGCCCATCCAGTCAGAGGGATTCACCCAATCACCAGTCTAGCACAGCTGCAGATAGAATCAATGAGAAAGCCTTTGAAGCAACTGATAAAATCAAAACATCCAAATCTTACATCTGGAGACTCATGAAACTTAATGCACCAGAATGGCCCTATGGGCTGATGGGCATCATAGGAGCAATGCTCGCTGGACTTTTGAACCCTTTTTTTGGTCTCACCATTGGCCAAATATTACATCTGTACTATGAACCAGACAATGGACATATGAAAGGGGAGATTCAGAAGTATACCCTTAGATTTGTGGGTGCTGGGGCAGCTACATTCATTGTCTACTTCCTTGAACACTATTTTTTTGGGGTAACTGGGGAAAACTTGACTAAGCGTGTTCGAGAAATGATGCTAACAGGTGATTATTTGGCAAGAACACTTTTAGTATCAAGTCACTCAATTTATAAAAGGTTCAGTATTGCTTACATTCAGCAAAGGAATACACAGATTTCTAACCTTTATTGCTCCACTGACAGCAATACTTCGAAACGAGCTTGGATGGTTTGATCGTGAGGAAAGCAGTAGTACCCAAGTGACATCTCATTTAGCTTCTGATGCAGCAAATGTTCGAGCTGCTGTAGGGGATCGAATTTCCATTATTGTGCAAAACTTAACGTTGGTAGCTGCTGCTTTTATCTCAGCTTTCATAATACAATGGCGATTGGCTATTGTAGTCTTAACAACTTTTCCCCTTTTGGTAGGATCCGCCATTGGTGAGGTACTTACGTTTGATGCCATCATTTTGTCCACACCTCCCTCTCAGTTATTTCTATAAATATGTTAGTACAGTTTCTAATGCTTACATCATGCCCCAGACCTTTGCAAGCTTGTTCAAGGTTGGAAGGGAAGTACCAGTTGGATGTTTTTAAGTCCTGCATGGAAGAAATGAAATTTGGATTTACTTTTTTTATTCCATTCTCCTGGTTAACCGTAGCTCTGACTTTGGACATGTTTCATTGTGTTATAACATAGTAGCATAAGTTCGTTCCCTTCTCATTCAGGTCTGACCACAAGCAACATGGTATGGTTTGAAGTCTTGAATCGAAAAAAATAAGTACTTCATTTGCTGGTGCTGTATCATAGATCCTCTCCTGCACACATGCCACACCTTCTGAAGGAAGACTATTACGTTTCTCTCATGATATATTATTCCGGCCTTTTGTAGATGAAGTCTTTAAGACTGCTTCGTCTATGCCTTTGCCTTATTCACAAAGATGGTTTTAGCCGTCATTATGCTCTTTCTCTCTCTCTCATGATCCGGTCTTTTTATTTTTCTGAAGTTCTCTTAGGCTTCAATATTTTGTAATCTCTTTCTATAGCGTAGTCACTCTGCATTTGGAAACCCTGTACAATATGCATAAACAAACGCTACGTTTAATCTGCTTCTGATTTTTCATCAGTTGGTTTTTACTGACAACTCTTTACTTTTTTCAGCAATTGTTCTTAAAAGGCTTTGCTGGAGACATAGCCAAGGCTCATCATCGAGCTACAATGCTTGCTGGAGAAGCAGTGAGCAACATTCGAACTGTGGCAGCTTTCAATGCAGAAGAGAAAGTGGTACAGCTTGTTTCTCAGGAATTAGTTGGACCCAAGCGTACTGCTATGTTGCGCGGCCATGCAACTGGTTTAGTATTTGGGCTCTCGTCACTCCTGATGTTTTGGTCTTATGGGTTGGGCCTTTGGTATGGTGCTGTTCTAGTTACGCATGGAGAAGCAAAGTTTGGAGACGTCATGAAGTCTTTCTTTGTCCTTATTATGACAGCCCTTGCGGTGGCAGAGACGATAGCTTTGACACCAGAAATAGTGAAATCTGGCCAAGCATTAGCGTCAGTGTTTGAAATTCTTGACCGTGAATCAAAGATCAACCCTGAAGATCCTCAGAGTGAACATGTAAACAACGTGAAGGGGGATGTGGAGTTCAGGAATGTGGAGTTTCACTATCCTTCTAGGCCGGGAGTCACTATATTCAAAGGTCTAACGTTGAAAGTTAATTCGGGCCACAGTTTGGCTCTAGTTGGGACCAGCGGTTCAGGAAAAAGCACTGTTATTGCTCTGATAGAAAGGTTCTATGACCCTGTTTCTGGTCATGTGATGATTGATGGAAAGGATATTAGAAGGATGAATCTCAAATCTCTTCGGAAACATATTGGTCTTGTTCAACAGGAGCCTGCTTTATTTGCTACCAACATTTATGAAAACATACTCTTTGGAAGGGAAGGTGCGTCAGAAAGTGAGGTAATGGAAGCAGCAAAAGCCGCCAACGCTCATAACTTCATAAGTGCTCTGCGGGATGGCTACAAAACCCACGTTGGTGAGCGTGGAGTGCAACTATCTGGTGGACAGAAACAAAGGGTTGCGATTGCTCGTGCAGTTTTAATGAATCCTGCAATCCTTCTACTGGATGAAGCCACAAGTGCTTTGGATGCTGAGTCAGAGCACATAGTGCAGGAAGCTCTTGATCGTTTAATGCAAGGTCGTACTTCCATAGTAGTTGCACATCGTCTTTCTACCATTATAAATGCAAATAAAATAGCAGTGTTAGAAGATGGTATAATAATTGAGCAAGGTAGTCATTCTGATCTTATCAGGAAACATGATGGTGCATACTCAAAACTCATCAAATTGCAACATATGGGAAGTTGATGGAGTCTGAATTCTCGTTGTTCTATGTATGGTAACCAGCTAGCTCTGGAAGAGACTTTTAAAAGAAACCTTTATTTTTGTTACATTTCATCTCCTTTCATTACCCGACTCACCACCTCTTCACTTTTTTGATCTGCTAGAGTGCAAGATTCGCTCTTGTTTGAGCTTACATTTGGTTAAACTTCTCCTTCGGGGACGTATATTTTTTTCTCAGGAATGTACCTACTAGTTTTTCCTATGAATAAATGCACCAGGGTGTTTCTTCTTTATTTTTGACGTTAGATTATGTGATTGTCGTCGTATATAGCGTGGAAACCAAGGTGCGTGCTTAGTTCTCTAAGGGGTGTGCAAGTACGATGGTAGTGCCTTACGATTTTAAACAAGAACTTCACGTCGCCATATAAGTTTAGATTTAGGAGCGGGGGGAGGGTCACCTTCCGAGGGCATTCTACCCAAGAAGGGTGCCTTTCCCGGGCTGAAGGGCCGGAGGAAAGGGGACCTTGCCGTAATTTCATTTTTTGTCGTAATTTTTTTATGTACAAAGGTAAAAAATGAAATTATGATAGGGAAGGCCCCCTTCCTCGGGCCCTTGGGTTAGAGCCCGAGCGTAAAAAAATAACTTTTTTTACATGCACCTTCCAACATCCGGAAAGTGCATGTAAAAAAATTTGACATGGTCCAAAAAGGTATATAAGTTTTCTTCTCTAGAATCATCATATAACCCTGACCCCCTCTTGATGCGCTTGGTATATACTTGTTTAATGCCACCATATATTGGTACATATCAATTTCTTCTTGTTTAGACTAAAACAACTACCCCCCATGCAGTAGAGTACTAATTGAAAGGAGCTCAACCTTTTGAGTTACCATTACAATTTACAAGTGTTGGTTCTTCAATGTGTGTGTGTGTGTGTGTGTGTGTGTGTGTGTGTATTCTAGCCCTCCTTTTAGCGGTAAATACTTGTATGATTTTACTTTGGATCTAGATAATTTTCCCATGTTGACTAGGTGAGGAATATAGTGCAAACAAGCCCAATTCTTAGAGTGTATTGTGTGGCTCATTTCATTTACACAATGGTCACTTGTTGCTAAACATCTTGCAATTGGATTGGTTGAGAGACATCACTATATTTCAACATGCATTGGTAATATGCCCATGTGTTTACAAAGGTGCAAAGCCATGTCTAGAGTGAAAATTGTAAATATTGCTAGTTGTTAGCATAAGTAGCCATAAGATGGTTTGAGAGAAGAGACCATGAATTTGAGAATAGAGTTGATGTCGGTAAAATCAATGGTGGATGGATTAGGTATAGGTGGAAGCTATAAAAGAGATGTATTGCAAAGGAAAGGCATGGAGGTGGACATCATTGACAGAGTGCTCAATTTCAATGAAGAAGTGTATTAGCTCAATGAGATAGCCAATAAATCAAAGTGGGGGACAAGTGAGGGAATGAATGATATCCTCAATTTTTTTTTTGTTGAGGACAGTAGAGGTGAGTCGGTCACTAGAGAATGGAGATAGAATTGAGAAGCACTAGTGAACCTTTTGTGAGGGTGAGGATTGGTTAATAATATTGTGTGTGGATAGAGGGCAATTGTCATTGGGTTGTCAGGATGTGAGAGGTTTTGAGTGTGATGGCATGTGAGAAGAAAATCTTGTACTCATGTGCCAACAACTTGTTGAGTGTAGTGCTAGATGAAATGCTTGATCTCTTTGCCATACTTATTGTTGCAATCAAATTCTTCTTCTTATGCATCACTTGCATATCATTTTTATAATGCTTGTGTATTTTGTCAAAACTCATCAGATTATTTCTTGTACCATTTTGTCTTGCTTATCTTTGACATGTAAGCTATATGCATGGGGAAAAGAAGATCCCTTAGAAAAGATATTGGACTTATTTGCAACTAGTTGCCTTTGTATGTAAAGCTTTTTCATCTTTGCTTATTTAATGTTTTCCTTTGTCTTTGATGCCTCAAGGGATAAGCTTGCTCCACCTACAATGATTAAGCACTATCTATGTGCTCTTTTAGGCACTATGACATAGATTTCTCTTGTGCAATTTGATACTAGAATTTCAAATTGGACAAACACAACTCATATCTTTTTTCATTATTTGTTGCTAGTTGCATATCTTGTGAACTGATGTCCTCTTGTGAGAAATATCAACTAGTTTAGTCATATTTTGGTTAATTGCCAATTTAGGCCAATATGCATTTTAGACTTAGAGATAAACATTTCAAAGTTATTTTAGTCTAAATGTTTTTGAATTACCACTTTTAAAAAGTGTGGAAAATGTAGGTAGCCGAGTTTGGACACATTCAAATTTGAATGATAGATACATTGAATCCAGTCCATATTGAAAGTAGGTTTTTTGATCTAGAAGTTTCTATGGAGAGAAACCAAGTTCCAAATAGGACATGGACCTGCTTGTTGGAGGGTTTGCAGATATCGAGGCAACCCTAATTCTAGTTAATGAGTGAGAGGGATTTGGCACCCTGCGTGTGTAAGTCCAACTTGATGATCACAGGGATTGATTAGTTACAAGTTAATAAAAGGACTTTAGGCCTTTTTTCGGGACTTTTAATGTCACAGGGCCAATAGTCAAGTTAGTGAATAGAATAGGAGTTCCCACCAAAATTCAATTTCAAATTGGTTCCCTCCAATTATTGAATGAGTTCCCACTCTTTTTCAAATTCAAATAGTTAGGGAAGTAGAAATTGGCCAATAGGAATTGAGGCCAAGACCCTCCAATCCACTATATAAGTGGCAGTTTCGAATCATTGTACATGTTCTCTCTTTATTTCAATACAAGCAGGTTGGCCCTCTTATGGAATGGACCAGGAATGTCCTTGCTTTCTATCTATCTTCCTCCGTCTCTCATGCTTTCTTTGTGTTTGCTAATTGTTGGATTTGATACTTATTGGGATTGAATGTTCTTATGCTTTTTGTGAGAGAAAGGGAGAGAGAGAAGAGCGATTTTCTATCATTGTGGATCTTAGTGTTAATGCTTAGTGTTAATGGTTGTAGTGTTAGTGGATCTTAGTGTTAGATGTGAATCATTTGCTCATGCTGGATTATGAAATATGTTATCGCTCTCATGGGAACGAACCTCCGCGTGACAGCTAACTTCAACTCCTTGATGCTTGTGTGCTTGGATCCAGGGTTCAGGGTAGGATAAGAAATAGCCCACTACAATTTTGGCGTCGTTGCCGAGGAGCTACACCAATTTTTTAGTTTTCAGCATGTTTGGATGGATGTAAGCTTGCATTTAGACATCTTATTTTGGCATAGTAGGGTTAAAATTGTATTATAGGATTACATTGGGAGCTATTTTGCTTGATTTGAGTGGTTTTGCTTGTTTGAAATCTAATTGATTGTTGAATAGGGAAGCCATACAGATACAATTCTTAAGATCCATTTGGATCCGAGAAATCAGATAAAACAACAAAAATCGTTCATTTCTGCCAGATTTGGTGAAAAAGAAGATAATTTTATCATCAGAGTTGATAACTTCTTGCTCTCTGGAAAAGAACCTTCACCGAGTTGCAGACAACACTGCCTTCGTATAGAGTATTTCCAGTTTGAAGGGCGAAGATTAATTCCTAGCAAATTTCCAGAAACAAATAAAAAACAACCAGAAAACCACCAAAAACTCTAAAAAATAGAAAAAGAAGAAGCAGCCGTGATAGATAGAGGTTCAGGAGTTAGCCTGATTTCAACAAAGCTATGCGCAAAATGGGGCCTTACAAAGATAAAGCCTGCAACTTTTGCCATTAAGCTAGTTGATCAAACGACAGTCCGTCCTAAGGGAATGATAGAATATATACTTATCAAGATTGCTGAAGTTCAGTTTGTCATTACTTTTGTAGTAATGGACTTACTTGATGCACCAAATGTTTACCATGTCTTATTGGGATGTCCATGGTTACGAGTTGCGCAAGTAATTCATAACTGGGGCACACAAAAAAATCACTTTTGAGAATCGTGAGCGTGCAGTCGAAGTTGATCCAATCACTTGGACTATCAAGCCAGTGGTCCAAAAAGGGGATGATGATTCATCAACAACAACGGATCATACCTGTGATCGACAAGTAAAAAAAATTGGGAGTTCATTATGACTCTCGAATAGATACTATCAATTGGAACCAAGCTCTTGCAACAGTAGATTGTACAATAATAGACTATATGTGTCAAAGAGATAATCAATCCGAATTGAACAAGGTTTCTTTACCTGATTGAACTTTGGATACGCCAATCACTTTTTTAGTGAATATAATGAACATAGCCTGGATATCAACCGATCCAATACCAAATCCTATCGAAGATGACCTCATTCATGTCAGTCACGCCTTGTCTTATGATGAAAGTGCAGAACTTACAAATGAGCAGATTTTAAATCACATGGATCCTACGAGGTTTGGAATTCGAGATATTCCTGAAGAACCAACAATAAAACCACCTAAAGTAGTTATATTGAAGGAAAGAAAGATCGCAGGACCAATGACGAAGAAACAAGCTAAGCAACATTACAATACAGTCCTGAAATGAGAAAAAACATCAAGAGAAGAAGATAGAAACTTTTTGGAACTCATTGGCAATCTCAAGCTAGTTCACTATGTACATTGAGTTTTTGTGATCCAAATGAAACCAAATCAATTTCTACTTGTTTCTCAGGTTGAAGATCGTACTACAGCCTATAGTACACACGTGTGGTCTCGGATTTCAATGTTTATCAATGCTTTTGATTGTTAATGTTGTTGTTTGTCAAATTGCCAATCTAGATCAACTTTTTTGTGTCTAGTTTTTTGATAGATTGTTAAACAAGCATCCAATCACTCTTGTGGATTTTTTGTAGATCCATTTATGGTCCTAAAGTATAGTACTTTCACACTGTGAAGCACGTATAAGCGAGTTACAAAAGCAGTTAGAAAGGAAGGATGAGGAAGTCAAGACGCTGCAGGATCACAATGTGCAATATTTTGAAAGGATGATGAAACTCCAAAAGGAGGTGAGTGCATTGCAGACAGCTAAGGATGAAACCACATACCAGCGAGATCTATTACAATCTCAATTGAATAACATCACGACTAGAGGGCCAGTGCAGATTAACAATGTCAACCTCAAGGAGCGGACCCAGAACATTCTGCGCACACCAATCATAGAGAAACTAGAGCAGTTAATTGAAGAACAAGGATTTTTACGAGAGAAAAATTTACAACTAGAGAAGGAGTTGGCTAAGAAGCAAGGCTTTTTACCAGTTGTAAACCAGTGGACAGACTGGTTGTCACATCCAAAAGCGGTTCAAGAGCAAGCCAATTTAGAGCAACTTATGGCTGATACAACAACTGTTTGATCTGCAGCAATTGCTTAAGACCAAGGATGACAACTATAAGAAGATGCACGAGAAGGCAAAGGGACTCAAGGGGGAGATTGCACGGCTGAATGAACAACTTAAAGATCAACAAGAGTTCGGTCCAGAGTCAATAGGCTTTATATCTGCAGGAGGATTGACAAGACTCCGGGTCTTGTCTTCATCAAGAAATGGTACTCAACATCCATGGCAACTTTCCATTTGTCTGTATTAGGCATTGATAGTGCTTCTGCAACAGTGGCATGTTCATCATGACTAATGAATGCTTGAGAGACAAAATGATCAGGTTGTTGTCATTGTCTTGCAGACCTTCTAACTTCATGTGCTTGAGTGGATGTTTCTCCTGGGTAGATGACATGGACGGCTTCAGCTTGTGGTTGATGAACAGTCGTGGGTCTGGGCCCATCGATGGCGAGTGGAGCTATTGGGACAAACTCCTGCATTTGAGCATTCGTAGGTTGATGCCTATCGATGGAGAATGGAGCTATTGTGATAGACTTCTGCATTGGCTGCTTTTGCTTAAAATCATGGAATTTGTCTTCAAGGAAGACAACGTCGCGACTGACTTGTCTCAACATCATAAATGTGATAAGCCTTGTGTGATGTTGAATAACCGATAAAGGTGTACTTACAGCTTACTTAGACTTGGTTTGTAGCCGTACTAGGCTTCAAAGGGTGTCTTTGAGTCGACTGCCTTGGTGCTGAAATAATTTTATAGATAGCAAGCAGTAGAAATTGCTTCAGCCCAAAAGTTCTTGGGTAGTTGAGCATTAATTGTCATGAATCGTGCAGCTTCCAATAGAGTTTGGTTCTTTCGCTCAGCTACGCCATTTTGTTGTGGAGTGTAACTGGCAGTGAATTAAAGGTGCACGCTACATGATTATAAGTAGTCCACCATTTCATTTAATAGGTACTCTCCCCCTGAATCAGACCTCACAGCATTGATTCTATGACCAATCCGATTCTCAGCATATTGCTTGAATTCTTTGAAGCAATTGAATGCTTCTGACTTCTTTTTTATGAACATAATTCTGGTGAACTGGGAGTAGTCAGCAATGAATGTGATAAAATACAGAGCTTAACCCAAGGAGGGTACGCTCATAGTGTGAAGAATTGAAAAAGATTATCTATGTTAGATATAGGAATCTTATGTTTTTTACATCAAGAATCTAGGTGTAGGATGTTGATAGGAATAAATTTGGCATAGATGGCAAATTATGCATTTCCACTTGTAATGCCACTATTGAGCCAAAATAGAGTAAGAGGCTAAACACGTGCCAATTAGAGTGTAGACAAGTGTAAAGCTTTTGTTTGATGAATTCCAAGAGGTCCAATAGGATTTAGAGGTGGAACCTTGTGAGGTCCAATAGGAAATTGAGGTGTGCTTGAATATAGTCCAATAGATTAAGAGGTGCATGGATCAATGGTCCAATAGGATCAAGAGGTGACAAAGTATGGTCCAATCATAGTGAAGCATAGTGGTAGCTCGTGGATCTACTAGTATCATTATACTCCTCATTTTGGATCCAATTGATCTGGTGATTTCATGGATTTTGTGAGTTATTGAGTTTCTAGCTCTCTCTCTCTCTACCCGAGAGCTCACGATGGTTTTTTCTCTCTCTACCCGAGGAGAGCAGCTTGTTTTTACTTAGATTATTTTTTGAATACTTCCCACACGTGTGAGTGAGAGTTGGAAGTGATTGAATGCATGTAGTAGTGTGTTTTTGCCATAGAATCAAAGATAGATCTTGAATCTCAATCTAGTCTTGATCTTGGTGCATCTACACACCTTAGGAGATCACAAGTACATGTAGTGGACAATCCACACTTGTGAAATTCAACATGGTATCAGAGCCTACCTAAGGTTACCATGCATTTTGATCCATCTAAGTGAAAAATTTTCATCAATCTTGAGCTAAAAATTGTCAAGGCCCATTTTCCTAGCTATCTTGTTCAATCTTGGATCAAAAGAGATCAAAAGGACATTGATTGGGTCTGACCTGGTACTGTACGGAATCAGGTGCTCAAACATGTGTGAGGAACATCCGATTTCAATTTGGAAGTTCTCTCTCATCCTTGATCCATTTATCTTGCTTGATACCTTGTTTTGAAACTATTTTTGTCTAGTTTCTGATGCAATCAGGTTCAGTCCATTTGGTTGTGCCAATCAAAAGTTATAATCTTTTGAAGAGGGTTAGGTAGGGCACCTGGACCTGGGTGGACACATTTGGTTTGGTCAAGAGATTGCTTGTTTGATCCAAAATCACAGTTGAATGCTTACCAATCTCATCTATATGTGATCTAGACACTGTTTTGAGATCTTAGCCATTTTGTTTCATGCAATATCATTGTATTTGAGTCAAATTTGGTTTCTTAGTGTATTTCACGCGTGCTAAGAGTGTTTGATCCTAACTTTGCCTATACTCCATCATTTGATGTGAAATAGATCTTGTTTTAGAGAGATTTGTGTAGCTAGTGAGAATCAATTCACAAATAGTTGCAAGATCTTTCATAGGAAGAGATTGTACTCTATTATTGGATCCTATTGAGAGTGTGTAGCAACATTTATTGTTCATCATTTGAGTTTTCTTCACTTCAAATGTCTTCAATGGGTTCATCCTTGTTGGAACCAAGTGAAAGATTGACCACTTCAAATTATTCAATTTGAAAAATGAGGATGGAGTCCATCTTGATCCTTCAAGACGTGATGGACATAGTTCTTGTCCTTGAAGAAGAACCACAAGTTCTTCAAGAGGTTCAAAAATACAAAAAGAGAGCTAGGATGGCTCTCCACTACATTAAGATGAATGTCTCTAATGAGATATTGAGGGAGATAGGTATTTGTACAACAGCCAAAGAAGCTTGGGATTGTCTCAAGACTATCTATGAGGCTAAGAATACCTCTAGGCTTCTCACTCTTAGGAATCAAATCTTTCAAAGTAGCCAAAAGAGTGATGAGAGTGCATCTAGTTATGTTTTGAGAGTAAAAGATATTCATAGAGAACTTGCTTGTATTGGTGATTCCATCAATCAAAATGAGCTAGTTCAAGTCATTCTCAATGGCTTGAGAAGTGAATTTGATAACCTTATCCAATCCTATGCCATTAAGGAGGAGCTACCAAGTTTGGAGGCTCTCCAAAGTGTGCTAATTTCGGAAGAATCAAGACAAGAGTACAAGCTCTTGAGGATGGACAAGCTTTCTCTCACCCATAATGATGGCAAAGCTCTCTTTGCCAAGGATAAGCACAAAGGGAGGAGCAAGAACCAACATCAACAATCCTCAAGCAAGGACAAAGTCAAATCCAAAGACAAAGATGAGGAGGAAGATGATTCCTCTAATGCTTCATCATCCAAGCTCAAGAAGAAGAAGATCAAGTGCTTTTATTGTGGCAAGAAAGGTCATTATGCCACCAATTGCTTCAAGAAGAAGAATCAACTCAAGCAAGCCAACATTACCAATGAGAAGGAAGACACTATTGCAAGTGATGGAGAGGGATCTCTTATGGTCTCTAGTTTCTCATCTACTCCTTTCAAGAAGGACGGCCTATGGTATATTGATAGTGGAGCCTCTTCACATATGTCTAGCTCCAAGGACTCTTTCTCTTCTATTGCACCTTATGATGGAGTCAAGAAATCAATATACACTGCAAATGATTTTGAATGTCCTATTGAAGGCATAGGGAACATTCCCTTGAAGCTTGCATCCTCTAAAGTTCTTTCTCTCTATAAAGTTCTTTATGTACCTAAGCTTACCAAGAATCTTATTAGTGTTGGACAATTGCTTGATAATGGCCTTGATGTAAAATTCAATGTTGATGCTTGCACTATCAAAAAGAATGATGAGACTTGCATTAGGATCTAGATTTGGTGGCATCTATAAACTAGATCCAAATGAGTATGTGAATGCTTGTAATGTTGCTCTTGTGAACAAGCTCTCTATGGAGGAATTATGGCATAGGAGGTTGGGACATCCCTACTACAAATCCACGCTCTTTATGATCAAAGAAGTCAAAGCTATTGGCTTGCCAAAGTCACTCTCCAAGAAGATCAAGCCTTGTGAGGCTTGTGCTATTGCTAAATCTCACAAAAAGCCATTTACAAGATCTTCTATCAAAAGCAAGCATCCTTTGGAGTTAATCCACTCGGATGTGCATTTCTCATCAACTACAAGCAAGGGAGGAGCCACTTGTTTTGTTACTTTCATTGATGATTTCACAAGATTCACTTGGATATATCTTCTTGCTTCTAAATCTATGGTGTTTGATCATTTCCTTATTTTCAAAGCTTATGTAGAAAAGCAATTCTCATTCAAGATTAAAGCTCTTAGAAGTGATGGAGGTGGTGAATATATCTCCAATAAATTTCAAGATATATTTCTTATTTTTTAAGAAGCCTAAGGTTGATCACCTTGGAGTTTTTGGATGCTTATGCTTTGTCCATATTCCCTTGGAAACAAGGAAGAAGGAAGATCCTAGTGCATGCAAAGGGATCATGTTTGGATACTCATCCACCAAGAAGGCCTATAGAGTCTTTATACTCTCTACTTCTCAAGTTATTGAAAGTAGAGATGTTGTCTTTCATAAAGATCAACACTCATCTTTTGAAGAGGCCGAGATCAAGAAATCTATGGATGCATCATCAATTATTGATTTTGAAGACAATCATGATGTGATGGGGTCGAGATTTGAAAAAGACTCTCCTCGGATTTTCTCACCAAGAAGATCCATGAGAGATAGATCCGATCCTAAGAGGCTCTCATATGTTGACAAAGGCAAACAAGTGGATCTTGATTCCACTAATTATGTTTTTTATGTCTCTCATGAAGAGCCAAAGAATGTACAAGAGGCACTCAATACCAAGGAGTGGTATGATGCCATGAAGCAAGAGTATGATGCATTGATCACCAACAATACTTGGGAGCTTGTAGATCCTCCATCCAACAAGCATGTGATTGGTTGCAAGTGGGTATTTCGGATCAAGTTCAATCATGATGGCACCATCAACAAGCATAAAGCAAGATTATGTGCCAAAGGATTTGCTCAAATCCATGGTCTTGATTATGAGGAGACCTTTGCACCCGTTGCAAAGATGGTGACAATAAGAATTCTTATTTCAAGTGGAAGGTGTTCCAATTAGATGTATCCAATGTTTTTCTAAATGGTTATCTTGAGGAGGAGATCTATATGGAACAACCTTAAGGATTCATCAAGGATGAGTCCAAAGTGTGCTTGCTCTTCAAAATTCTTTATGGACTCAAGCAAGCACCAAGATCATGGTATTCAAGACTTAATTCTTTTCTTATCTCACTAGGATTTACTCTTAGTGACTATAATCCTTCCATGTATCTAAAGTTTGTTGATAGCAATATTGTCATTCTTATAATTGATAAATTTTACAGTCGTTAGGACAATAATGATTGTACTTTACAATCATAGAGAGTTATTGGTTGCTTCATCAATGAATCTATCAAGTTCTACACATTAGATCTTGATCTAGATTCACTACACTTGGATTTAAGCAAGAGCAATGGATCAACACATCATTTTTTAGTGAGAGCGGCCTCACACGTGTGGAGTACTGTCCACTATACGGCATGCACCTGAGACAACAAGTACAATGATACTAGATAGCAATCATACATAAAAATCACAAGACAAATGACTAGAAATCTCACAAAAGTGTAGAGTACAAAAGTCTCATCAATCTTCTTAGCAAAATGATGATCCTTTTATGGATCAAGTACATCCATGAGTCTGGTATAGTCTAGCAGGCCTTCACACGTGTGAAGTGTGCCACATCACTCAAATCTATCCATTTGATTTATCCTTGATCCTTATCCAATAGTTGACCTTCTAGAATATGAACTAAATCCAAAAAGCTAGTCTCCTAGAATATAGGAGTATTCCCTACAAAATAGGATCTAAGGAAAATGGTCAACTCTTATCTTCTAGTACTCTATACATACGTGTGAACATCCACTTGCCATGTGGGAGCATTTACTCATGCACATGCAAGGAAAAGCTAATTTGTAGGTGACTAGTCAACTTGACTAAAAACTAGTCATTTCATGTTCACACTAACTAGAATGATACAAAATCAATTTGGATATATACAAACATGAAAAGTACATCCTTTCACACGTGGGAATAGGCTCCACACATGTGAAATCAGATCATCAACATATTCTTATGTTTGATCAATATTTACATGAACCAATGTCAAGTGAGAAGTGACAATTGTCAACACTGCTCCTCACTTCTAACTTGGCAAATCTAGTGTACATCTATCTACAATTCCAAGAGCATATCTTAACTTAAAAAATGGATCTTTGGACAATGGTTTGGTTGAGATATCAGCTATGCATTCGGATGATGGTACATGATGTAGTTGCACTTCCTTGGATTGTACCTTCTCCCTCACAAAGTGGTGAGCTATCTCAATATGCTTTGTTCTAGCATGGAAGATAGTATTTGAAGCAATTTGTTGAGAAGCTTGATTGTCACAAAATGTGTAAGGGATCTCCTCGGCCTCTAGCACATGTAGTTCCATCAAGAGTCTTCTTAGCCATAGTCCTCCACAAAGAAATGTTGCAAATGCACTAATGGACTTCCTATCCATCTTGTCACCTGCAAAATCTGAATCCGAGTAGGCTCTCAAGTGCAAGTTAGATCCTTCATAAAGTATGCCAAAAAATCTAGTACTAGAAACATATCTAAGTACTCTCTTGGCACTTTTCCAATGATGAACGAAAGGAGCATGCATACTTTGACTCAACTTGCTTACACAAAAACTTAAGTTAGGTCTAGTGATGGTTAAATAGATTAGAGAGCCTATAAGCTTCCTAAAGAGAGTGATGTCCTCAAAGGATGCTTCATCACCTTCATTAGTTGCTTTCACAACATGCTCCATAGGGGTGTCAATCCCCTTACAATCTTTCATACCAAATCTTTCAAGAATGGAAGTAGCATACTTAGATTGACTTATGAAAGTACAATTGCTACTTCTAGACACTTCTATCCCAAGTATAAACTTTAGGAAGCCTAGATCTACCATCTTGAACTCACTAGATAAGTCAACTTTTACTTTGCCTATGCCATCATCATCATTTCATGTCATAATGATGTCATCAACATAAAGAACCAAAATGATGATCTTTCCTTCATTACATTTGAAATATAAAGAAGGTTCATAAGCACTTAGTACAAAACCAAGGGAATAGAGAAAATCATGCAACCTAGAGTACCAAGCTCTAGGTGCTTGCTTCAAGCCATATAGGCTCTTCCTTAAGTAGCACACCTTTTGCTCCTCACCAACCTTGATGAAGCCCTCGGGTTGCATCATGTAGATTTCCTCTTCTAAGAAGCCATTCAAGAAGGCATTTGTCACATCCATTTGGTAGAGATCCCATTTGAACAAAGTAGCAATGCAAATGATTAATCTAATAGTTACAAGCTTAGATACAGGTGCAAATGTTTCTTCATAATCCAATCCTTTTATTTGAAGAAATCCCTTAGCAACAAGCCTAGCTTTGTACTTACTAATAGATCCATCTTGATTGTACTTAATTCTATAAATCCACTTACATGCAAGTGGTTTCTTTCCTCTTGGAAGATTTACAAGATTCCAAGTATGATTCTCTTCTAATGCATCATACTCTACTTGCATTGCATCTCTCCAAACTTTAGATTTAAATGCTTCTTCAAAAGATAATGGTTCTTCAAGCAATTTAGCTAAAAAAGAGTAAGAGGTAGAAGATGTAGAGCCTTCCTTTTGCGCTTATTTGCTTACAGATCTATTTCTTGCCTATTACCAGGCTCGTTTGGGCATTACTTGACTGTTCCTTATTTGTTACAATGCCCAGGCCAGGCAGAAACGGGCTGAACAACTCTGTAGTATTTTCTTTATGTCCCGTCTGTCAGAGGACTACTCAGGGACCTCACTCTTGAACGCACTTACATTCTACATAGATGATGCAAGCCTAGAACGCTCATTCATAGATCAGCATGTAAACCAATGAACGTTCAGTAGTTTCTACTGCTACTTACTCAAAAAACGGATTGAAATCAGATTTTGCACTACACTGAATTGAGCTACATTTGCATAACTGATAAACAAGAAACACGAACTAATCTACAACATGTTAGAAGTCCAAGAATCAAGAAACTAACCAGCCTTTTGATTCTTGGACATCCCAAGAACAACAAGAACTGGATTGTACAGAGATATGCAAGAATCACACCACAGATCCAGCCTATTTAGTTTACTTGAATGCTAGCTCCTACATTAATCCACAAGAAAGCAAGAAAGCTAATCCACTCTACAAAAGCAGCAAATCTAATCCACTCTACAGTCCGCAACCACACACAAAAGGAGGGAAGGGCAAGATCATAAATGTATCACTCAAGAAACAAGCATGATCAAGGAGCTCAATGGTTGCATGAAACTCGTGAAGGCTCTTCTCATTTCAACATGGAGTTGATACAAATCACAAAAAGCTCCTCTTCACAAAGAGGGAGTCTCTTAAATAAGGAAGAGAGCTACTTAGGTGGCATCCTAGTGGAATTTCCACATTTCACAAATTACAGGTGGAATAATGCTCTCCACTAGAGGTCACCATCAAAAGGTGGCTCAAGCTTTGAAACTATTTCATGTCATTTTGGATCTACACTATCATTTGCTTGAATATTAATCTCTCTTTCTCTCTCTAACTCGAGTTGAGGCTTATGCTAATGCATTAAGTTCTTGTACTTTTACTCTCTTATCTTTCAAAGCAATCATTCTTTGATTCTTAGCATTCTAGATTGTGCTTTAGCCATAAAATTTTGTACTAGATCTTGGCATCCATTCTAGAATCAATTTATGTGCTAAACACAAAGCTTAACAAGATCAATTCACACTTGAGGATCATTCTCCACACGTGTGAGCTTGCTGGAATTTTATCAAGGGTGGATCCAATGACCTATTAGGTTAGATATTAGGGTTAGGGTATGAAAAGTTAAGAGGTGCCCTAACATGCTCAAATCCGAGCTTGAAATGTATAAATACATGATGAGATCTCCATCAAATTATCAAGAAAAATAGACTTTTTTCACTTCTATCATCATTGTCTTTTGGTGACGAGTTCTAGCTATTGGATGTGAGTGTTCTTATGCATTAATTGCTTGGTTTGGAAGGTACTGAATCAATTTACAGATCTGAGAAGCTTGTTGTACTTTACTTTGGTTCATTTGATCAAATCTATGTGCCTAATGTGGAGTTAAATGCCAATTTGCTAGTTTTGGTATCCAATTCTATCTTTGATTGAGTACCAAAAACTGTGAATGATGAATCATGCATGCAATATAATCAATTCAAAAAGTGTCCACTTAGGTTTTGGATCTCTCCCTACCCTTCTTTAAGAGCTTATAACTCCTACTAGGATCATCAGAATGAATTGAAACCAATTGCAATGGAAAGAAGGCTCTTCTAGCTTTTCAAAAGCTATAATGTCAGTATCTTTGGATCTAACATAGAGGAGATAGAGTCAAATGATGTATTCTGGTTTTCACATGTGTGAAATGCCAGAATTCCGTACATCCTCTGTTTTGGACTGAAAATATCAGTTCTAACCTCATTCACCAAAAAAACTATTCAAGAATACATAGCAAAAAATGCTAAACAGCTTCCTAGCTTGAATTGACAGAAAAATCTTCATACACCTGATGTTAGTAGCATTCAAAGCATGGTATGGCTCTGATACCATGTGAAAAATCCAGCAAAATCACACGTGTGAGGAGCCACAAGAAATGTGTGAATGATCTTTACCATGCTTTGTGGTGGCACACAGATCACCTGTAGAACAATCCTGCAATCTACCAACAGATTAGAGGCTAGAGCACAATCTAGAATGCTACAGATCAAAGCAATACTAATTCCTCACAAATAGAGAAAAAACATAAGCAAAATAATGTATGAAGAATGGCTTCTACTCGAGCTAGAGAGAGAATACTAAAAACAAGCAAAATAGAATGAGATCCAATTTTGACATTATGACATTAACAAAGCTTGATTCTTCATTAGAAATGAGTGAGAATCATATGTACATATATAGGAGAGCCAAAATTCATGGTACTCCTTGCATTCAATGCATTCCCTACACCTAATCAAGTGTAAATTACTACCATATTGACACCTAACAGCTTGCATGCTGAAATTGCACCTAACTTCTATCTACTTTCTCCAAATGTCAATTTCTCAACTAGATATGTACAAAACTACATGCACATGTCCACTAGTATATTTGCATGCCTTGCATGTGACTTCCCTAGATGAATTGGACATGTGTAGAACATGTATACTGACTTGCATGTTGCATGCATGCACTCTAACTGACTTTGCATGTCATCTACTTTTATGCATGTCTACAAATCTAGATCTACCTAACTCAAACTCGCCCTAATCTACAAGGTCATGTGATCAATTCCCATACCTTTGATATATACAATGGAACAAAGTGAATATAGTCCAAATATGACCATCTAGACATTGTGCATGTCATGTAGCTCAAGTTTGTACATGCTAGAGAATGATATTTACAACTTGTAAATGCACAAGCAAGATGATTTTTCTTATATAGACAAGTTGGATGGCTTTTTATTCTTCACATGATATCATCAACATAAAGTAATAAAAGTACAATGTCTTTTGCACTAAATCTTATGTACAAAGTGGGATCATACTCACTAGGAGTAAATCCAATAGAGATAAAAAAAGTATTGAGCCTTGTGTTCCAAGTTCTAGAAGCTTGTTTCAAACCATACAAGCTCCTCTTGAGATGACACACCTTGTCTTCCATACCTTGCTTGATGAAGCCCTCGGGCTGCTCCATGAATATATCCTCTTCCAAATGACCATTTAAGAAATCATTTGACACATCCATTTGAAACAATAACCAATCAAAGTGAGAAGCAAGAGCAATGATTAGTTTTATGGTCACCATCTTTGCCACGGGTGTAAAGGTCTCATCATAATCTATGCCCTTTGATTGAGCATACCCCTTGGCTACGAGCATTGCCTTTTGCTTAGAAATACTCCCGTCTTGATTCAACTTGAGCTTAAAAACCCACTTACATCCAATTACATTCCTATCCAAAGGTAGATCAACAAGCATCCAAGTATCATTCTCCATCAATGCATTGTACTCATCACACATAGCTTGAAACCACTCCTTTGATTCTAAAGCTTCACTAACATTTGAAGGCTCTTCAAAAGATGTGATGAAGGCATAAGAAGAAGTACTTCTGTCGGCTTGCTTACCCTTGTCCTTGTATGTGAGCCTTAATGGCTCCATTCTTGACCTTGTGGATCTTCTTGGTGTGGTTGGTGTTCTTGGTTCTAGCTCCTCCTCATGATCAAGCTCCTCCTTGATCTCGGGTACCTCTCTTCCAATAGAGTGGTTAGATGAATCATCTTCAAGCTTATGCATTCTAGTCTCATAAAAAATGATATCTCTAGAAATGACAACCTTTTGAGAAGAGGGAATGTAGATTTTGTAACCTTTGCTTGCATTGCCATAACCTACCATGCTTTTTCTGAGCGCATTTTTTGCATCAGTGGTATCAGAGCCTACCTTGTCATAGTCTGACATAGCCGAAAAGCTATCAGATCCAAGGGGCTAAGCATTCAAACAAACAACCATCAACAAGTGAGCACAAATTCAGAAGCAATGGCTTCAATCAGCAGCATACAATCCAAGATCTATACAGTTCTGAATTCATCAGGATCTAACTTCCTAGCATGGAAGGTAAAGACCTCATTGAGGAAGATGAAAGATCTATTCCTTTCCCTACACAATTTTGGAGCAGAAAATGTAGTGTCAGCAGAGAAGCAGCTCACTTATCTATTGAGAGCCTTACCTAGATCCTTCCAGACAACCAGAACTCTGCTAGCAAAGGATCCAACAATGACACTCAAAAAGGCAATTGTCGAGATTCGAGAGGAAGTCGAGGCTTGAGAGCACCTTGATCACAAGGATGCCTCTGACCAAGCTCTCTACAACAACAAGGAGAAGACAAAGAAACAATTCAAGCCTAAGAGGGAGTCAGATTGAAAGCAGGATCGTGATCAACAAGTAGAGGGAACCAACAAAGGCAAATGGAAGAACAAAGGAAGGTCGAAACAACAAGGTGGTGACAAGAAGACCTGCGTGAGATGCAGACGCAAAGGACAAATAGCAAATTCGTGTCGGCTCAATCCAAAAATTGAGTGTATCCACTGCCACAAAAAGGGTCATGCAGCCATGGACTGCCACCTGGACCCAAGAAACAAATAAGCACAAAGCAGACTGGACTGAATTTGGTCTAAAATGTCTAAAATCAAGAATATAATTTGCATGATTTTTAGACGACTCGAAGATGTTCTGTTCGTGCCTACACTGCAGCAAGACTTGCTATCTGTGGCAAGAATAGCTAATGCACAGATGCGTGTGACGTTTTCAGATGAAGAATGCAATGTTGTTGATGCTAGTACCAGTACCCTTATCACTCAAGGCAGAAGAAAAGGCAATCTGTATCACTTAAAGGTATGCTTGCCTATAGATCAAGTGCATCAGACTCATGATGATTCGCCAGACACTCTATGACACAGGAGATTATGCCATATGAATTCAATGGCACTATACAAAGAAAGACATCATGGAACAATCATAGGGGTGAGCATCTCGAATGCAACCAGTTCGACCACCTATGATGCATGTCTGAAGGGTAAGATGTCACACACTCCATTTGTCAAGGACTCCTATAGAACGACCAAGATTTTGGAGTTAGTGCATTTTGACATCTGTGGGCCTTTCAATGTGATCTCACTAGGAGGCTCAAAATATTACATTATCTTTATTGATGGTCAGATTGGATGAGAGCTAAACAATGGCCAACGATGATCCTATCAGCTATGAAGTTCTTGAAATATAGTACTATGATTTGCCAACTGTGACAGAGGGAGCAGAGGATGAACACGAAAACAAAAATTTTTGAATTGTTTCGCATTTGAGTGATGAATCATAAGACGGAAGATTCGAGAGGCAGCCTTCTGTTACAGTACCTGTAAATCGAGATGGTTCCGGATCTAGCAGAGCAGACAAAGACAAAGGCATTGTAGTTCTAGGAGGATTTCCTAGAAGGTTGACAAGACAACAAACAGCGCCAACAAGATATGTGCTAGGTAGCTTTGCTTCTACATCAGAAGAGTTCTGTGGATTCAGTGGCAAACCACAGACATTCGAGGAGGCAATTGAATGTACAGAGGAGGACAAATGGATCCAAGCCATGAATGAGGAGATAAAATCCATGAGGAAGAACCAGGTATGGACGTTGCAGCCATTACCAGATAAGCGAAAGACTGTAAAATGCAAATGGGTATACAAGAAGCTAAAGTATGGACCAGATGGAGATGTCTCAAAGTATAAGGCAAGACATGTAGCGAAGGGATTCTCTTAGAGATATGGTATTGACTATTCTGAGACCTTCTCTCCTGTCATGAAACATTCATCCCTACGTTTACTATTTGCATATGCAGCTGCTTATGATCTCAGGATCCACACTGTGGACGAGAAGACAGCCTTCTTGCATGGTGAGCTAGACGAAGAGGTCAACATGGATCAACCCCCAAGTTATGTCTCAAATTCACTTCCTAATTATGCATGCAGAATGCATAGGAGTATCTATGGTTTGAAGCAGTTAGTTCGACAATGGTACAAAAAGAAAGATCAAGCCCTGAAATCCTTGGGATTCAAGCCACTAATGGCTGATTCCAATGTGTATGTAAGAATTACAGATGGAAAGATCATCATTGTGGCTGTGTATGTGGACAACACTCTGATACTCTGCAAGAGTGAGAGGCTTATTGTTGAAGTGAAGAATAATATCTCGAAACATTTCGAGATTTTAGAACTGAGAGAAGCCAGGTGTTACCCTGGCTTACAGATTGACAGGGACTATGAGGGAGGTAAGTTGTACCTTCATCAGTCCAGATATACCCAGAAAATCCTAGAAGATTTTGGGATGCTGAATTGCAAAGGAGCGAATACTCCAATGCTTGCAGGAACAGTACCGACAAACAAAAATTGTTCAAGGACTAAAGAAGAGAGAGAATTGATGCAGCTCACACCATACAGAAAACTGATAGGATCGTTGATGTACCTTGTAGATAACACACGTCTTGACATTGCTTATGCACTGTTCAGGATGAGCCAATTCTGCACAAATCCAAGATCGACACATTGGAAGATTGCAAAACAAATTTTGCAATATTTTCAATTAACAAAAGATTTTGGTTTGTGTTATTGTCGTGATGCAGGGTTCCAGATGCTTTCCTACAGTGATGCTAGTTGGGCATCTCTCAAGGACGACTGTAAAAGTGTCTCAGGAGGATGCACCATTGTGTCAGGGGCAGCAATTCTCTGGGTCAACAAGAAACAGACCATTGTGGCTCAGTCATCCTGCAAAGCAGAGTACGTTGCAGCAGCAAAATGGCCAACAGAATAATTTGGCTCAGACAATTCCTTGACGAATTGGGTGAAATGAGGAGTGAACCTCTGGTTTTATAGATGGACAACACATCAGCAATACATCTGACAAAAGACCCTGTGTTTCACTCAAAGACGAAACACATTGCGATCAAGTACCACTTGATAAGAGATCTGATTGGAAAGAAGATGTCGTAGACCACTTTCATTGGAACGAAAGACATGGTTGCTGACATTTTCACAAAGGCCTTAGACAAAGGTCTATTTGAGAGACAGAGGAGCACTCTTGGATTCATCAAGCTATCATGCTTTACTCAAACATCTGAAGACACGAAACACGAAGAGTTTCATGAACATGAAAGTCAACGAAGATGAAGACCAACGGTTCGCAAACACGAGCGATCCACGAATGAGATTCCCTTGCGGTCCTATATGAGAGAAAGACAAATGAGATAAACGAAACCAACGGTGGAAACGAAACCTGTTCTGTCCTCACACTCCAAGGAGTACCACCAAAGATCATGCAAGTACCAGAAGTACAGAGATCTGACCTGATGGCATGACGTCAACAGATACTCCCTAGGTCATGGCTAAACTGCCACTCTTGTAATTCTCTGGTTAGTTGTAGATGGTTAATCACTCTAATCTTAGATTTGCATAGAGAGACTATACTTACTGAATAATACTTGACATATATCAATAAAATACACAGTGTGTAACAAAAATTAAGAAAAAGAAGAACAAGAAAGAGTCTGATGCTAGTAAGCAGAAGATGAACACAGACAGAAGGTCCACATACGTGCGAGAAGACAATTTTGTCTAGGATCAGAAGATCCGATTGTCCGCTAGTATAGCAAGACTACTACTCGTGAGAGAACCGTGCTTCTCTCACGCCAACGCACTACGTGGATTTGCATGCAATGCCCTGAAAAAACCAGAGAAAATCAATATAGATTATTTTCTGGTTGTGTTTGATCTTGAATGTCGAATGCTTATGCTGTTTATTTTAATATGTCTGAGTTTTCTTGTTCCCTTTGAATTCTGCACCTTAGTTGAAATGAAGTGGAATGCTATATTAATTTTATGAACGTAGATCAGTAGTATCTGACTACCCTCTGGAGGATTGTAGGAGTGTTTCAGCTGGCAGTGTTCAGCGAACGCATCTGAACTCCATTCGAATCTCGAAGGAGAGTTGCGAATATTTCTTGAATTTTTCTTCTCACGATTCTCATTAATGGTATTGGAGCGCTAACTCGATTCTCTTCAGTGGTATCAGAGCCACCTTTCATATTCTAACATAGCCAAGAAGCTAGCAGATCCAGGAGGCCAAGCATTCAGACAATCAACCAAACGACAAGAAAAATAGACTTCAAGAAGCAATGGCTTCAATTAGCAACATGTAGAACAAGATCTGCACTATACTTAATTCTTCAGGATCTAACTTTCTAGCCTAGAAAGTTAAGACATCTTTGATACTCAAGGGCGAAAGACTCTTCCCCTAGGTGGATGGTACAGAAAAAATGCCTACGACAACAGGCAAGGAGCTACGCGAATGGAGGGAGAAAAACGACAAGGCAATAGCCTTGCTATCATCTTCCATCGAAGATAGCCTTACACTTGACCTGGCTACTCTCTCCAAAGCTAAGAGATGTGGGATACACTGCTCACAAGATTTCACACGAAATCAAGAAGTCAAATTATGATGCTGGAAGATCAGCTGACGAATTTGCAATGGGATGGAAAAGACCTCACCTCTTTCTTGAGAAAGATGAAGGATATGTTTCTATCACTACACAACTTAGGAGCAGCGAATGCAGTATCAGTTGAGAAGCAGCTCACATATCTGTTGAGAGCCTTACCCAGATCTTTCTAGACGACACGAACCCTGCTCACAAAAGATTCTACCACAAACCTCGAAAAGGCGATTGAAGGTCCAGAAAAGGACAAATGGATCCAAGCCATGAACGAAGAGATGGAGTCCATGAGGAAGTACCAGGTATGGACGTTGGAGCCATTACCTCATAAGCAAAAGATTGCCAAATGCAAATGGGTTTTCAAACTCAAATATGGACCAAACAAGAGTGTGACGAAATACAAGGCAAGACTGGTAGCAAAGGGTTTCTCTCAGAGATATGGTATTGACTATTCCAAAACCTTCTTTCTTGTCGTCAAACATTCATCCCTACAATTGTTTTTCGTATATGTAGTAGCTTATGACCTCAGGATAGAAGCAACACATTCAATTCCATCTTGTTGTCCAATTTACAAGGAGTCTTCACATTTATGGCATCTATAGAAGGTTTTTCTTAGAGGCTAGCGAGATACTAGGTACTTTCAACTATTGTTGTGGGTATTTCCCGTACAATAATAAATTAGTGGGTCCTGTGAAGGATTTCAGATCATTCAAGATCCAATCTATGTCCCTGATCTTTGATTACAATAAGGAGCAAACCACCAATCCTGCCAATGTAGAAAAATCAGCATCTACATACAAAATGAGATGCAAACTCTAAGAGATACTGATCAAACATGAACCAAAACATAAAATATAGTTGTTGTCCATAAAATTACAGTACCCTACTGTATTTCACATGTGTGGAACTGAAAATAGCAATAAATGATCATTCTACACATAGAATTGCAACATAACATCATGAGAGTGCACCAATGAGTAGTAGAACCCAAAGAGAACCATGTATAATGATGAAATGAGAGAAAGAAGAGAGAATATGTGTCTCTCCACGAGTTACATCCTTTTATAACATGTCCAAACCCTATTTGTCCACTTGGGTTTCCCTCCAAAATGTAAACCCTACTATTTGTGGGTCTAGATTCAATGTACCCAAAGTTCAAATTTAGATCTCTCTCAAACTCGACTACCAATCCCCACACTTTCAAAAAGTGTTTATTGAATGTATTTTAAACTAATATAACTTCAAAAAGTTTATCTCTAAGTCTAAAATGAATTTTGGCTTCATATTGACAATTTACCAAAATATGAGTAAACTTGTTAAAATCTCTCACACTCCCTCTTCAACTAGTTTTGGCATAGTTTTAACCATACTACTTTTATCCAACTTTAGAATGATCTCTATCCTAAGTATAGACCTCGTTTCTAATGTTCTAAAGTAGTTTCCATTATCGATATAAAGAAAAGTGTCCAAATTGGATGCTTCACTATTTCTTACATCAATTTTACACATCAAGATATAACTAGAACATGAAGAATCAAATAGAATGTGAATGAAATGATTTCTCCATGTTTCAAATTCTGAAATCTCTGGAAAATTATAGCAACCAAACCATAAATGTGAGTGATGACCATTTGCTTGCCTATCTCCTCCAACTTTGTCCTTCCTTGATATGTCTCCACCATAAAACTCCATGAATGAGCCTCCATCTCCATCTTGCCACAAGAAACCATCAAACCTTGGAAATCCATGAGTATGTGAGTACATCAATGATGAAAATCCAGCACCACATGACTCCATAAATCAATTAGGTTGCACTAGTCCATCTTCAAGATCTACTTGACACAAGAAAATGAACATGAATTCACTAAAAATTGACAATCTCCAAGTATTGGCACCAAGTAGCTCAACACTTGAGAACTTAGGCATGGATGAGTGACATAATGAACCTTGAATAGCTTCCTTTCCATCATCAAAACCAGCCAAGAATTCTAGTACAACTCCAACAATAAGATATTGCAAGACAATGTAGCTAGTGTGTCCATATCTTGACAATTTGCACACATCCACATGAAATAGCTCCAACATGAGATAGAATAAGTAAAGTAAACTTGAACAACACTTCTCTGATGCTCCTTTGACCTTACTTGAGTCTTCAATAAGCTGCAAAAACAGATCCTTGTAATTATTCTTCTCATCTATGTAGATGATATCATTCTTTGTGGAAACAATGAGAAGTTAGTTGAAGAAACTAAGCATGCACTTGGTACTGAGTTTAAGATGCAAGACTTAGGAGTTCTTCACTATATTCTAGGCCTTGAAATAGATTTTTGGAAAGGTCATGCATTTATAAGCCAAAGTAGATATGCACTTTCCATGTTCAAAAAATTTCATATGGAAAATTGTAAAGGCATAGATAAAAGTTCCTATTAAAAATGATGAAAAATCCTTTGAGGACATCAATCTTTATAGGAGTCATATTGGCTCACTTATTTGGTTAACAGTGACTAGGCCTGATCTAAGCTTTTGTGTTCATAAGCTAAGTCAACACATGCAGGATCCAAAGTTATATCATTGGAAGTTAGCTAAAAGAGTCTTGAGGTATATATCTTCTACCTTGGATTATGGACTATGCTATGAAGGAGAAGATCTGACTTTGATTGCTTTTTCAAATTTAGATTTTGCAGGAGACAGGTTGGATAGGAAATCCACAAGTGCTTACACTATATTTTTTGGAGAAAATTTGGTTTCTTGGCTATCAAAGAAGCAGACAACTATTTTCTTATCATCTTGTGAAGCTGAATACAAATCTCTTACAACCACAACAAAGGAGGTTTTATGGAACAAAAGGCTACTTTTGGAACTAAAGTGTTATGCAGATGAAGATTTACCAATTATCAAGAATGATAACATTTCTGCTCAGGATCTTGCAAATAATCTAGTCTTTCATGCAAGGAGCAAGCATATTGAAGTGGCTCATCATTTTGTAAGAGAAAAACTCATTGGGAGAGAGATCTCATTGGAGCATGTTTCATCTTCAGATTGTGTTGCAGATCTTCTCACCAAGCCTCTACTCAAGAATGTATTTATGAAGATAAGGTCAAACCTTGGCCTAATTTCGAAGTATATGTTGATAGGAACATAAATTTTAAGGAGGAGTGTGAAGATTATTAAAATATTATCTTCCTATCTCGAGTTTGGGGTCATGTCCATGGTGATTTCCACTGAATTTCATGTTGTACATAAAAGGAGTGTGAATTGAACACATATCCTTCTACTCTAGCTCGGATTTGAGTTAGATATGTTCAATTATGATGACATACAGATGTTTAGATAGCATGCAAAGTTTTATTGTATGCATGCAAGCCACATGCAATCAGTGCATGCAACATGCAAAGTAGTTTATGTGATCTACACATGTCTAGGCAGTTTTATGAGTTGACATGCAGTACATGCAACTTACAGGCATGCAGTTACACATGTGGATCTCTCGTAGGTAAATTAGTTCAGTTAAGTGGGCTTTCCATGCAACTCCACTGTAGGAATTCGAGTCTCTCTCATGTAGGAAAAACTGGGCATGTTTTGCCCTCCTTCTCATTAAGCATGAAAATAGTGTACAAATGGTGTCTTTTTATAAAATGGGAAAGGCCCTTGCCCCTCAATCCTATTGGCTAATATTCACAATGATCCTATCCATTCATCTTGGACCCAACTTGATCCAAGGGTCCACAAAAAGTACATTGGTAATCACAAGATTCATGTGAGTCCCAATTTGGACCCAACTCTAAAAAATAATCTCTAAGTTTAAAAATGACTTTGGACCTCTAGTTTTATTTTAATTCCAAGGCCCAAGTCAAGTTTATTTTATCTACAACTTTACTTGCGAGCTCATTGGGCCATGGGCTTACGCGCACAGGATGTCATGCCCTTGCAATACATTTTATTGAATGATTTGATTTATTTACACTTTGTTGGGAATACCCCCAACAGGACCCACGGCCTGAAGTAGTGCCAATCCCTTGGCACTCTGCCGGTTTAGTAGAGCATTTTTTTCGCCCGCCTTTGCTGGATGAGGTAGGTGGTGACGTCCTCCATAAAGTTGAGGCGGTCCAATTTCTTCAAGTCCTTTGGCATGTGAAGAGACTTGTGGGCCCCCCGCAGTCAATCTTGGTCGACCCATGTTTGGAATCGGCATGTCCATGGATCACCCTGAAGCGCAGCTCGGTAATAGACACGAGCTATTGGCAACTAATCTTCGATTTTGTCTGAAGGTAGCGTCTTATTAACATCAAAGAATATGGATGGGAGAAAATTGTCCCATTTAGTTTTGATCCCCATAAGATGTTCCAAGTCCCGGGCGTAAGTGGCTGCCGCGCAGACTGTTGGATCAGGACAATTTATATATTGGTTGGAGAACGCGGTGAGAGCCCTTCTGGCATCTACATCCGTGGTCCACCCATATTCTGATGGTATCACCGGCCAATTGAAATTCTGCAGTATGATCTTGTCCAAAGGGGTGTTGCATTCTGCCCATTTGGATCTTTGTGGACATGGCAGGAAGTGCACGTTCACCCATAATTGTTGTGGACTCGTCACGTAGGCCCTGATGGCCGCAGGGTCTCTTTCGAACAACTGTTGATGCCACTCTGGTTGTGGTTGGAGGGCGGGTAATACTTGCAGTTCGTTGCCCTTGGTTGTATGGGCAGAAAACGATATCGACCAATCGCCTCTTGATGACTCGTGGGGATACTTTGATAGAAATTCGTTGATTTTCTCCTCCATGGACTTTGGTCTTTAAAAGGCCCGACTGGCAGATATTGTGTGCGAACCTCTGGATGATGTGGCTTGGCTTTGGCTGATAGTTGCACCTTGGCCCTGGTCTCGCATCTCAGCAGCCGTATCCATCTGCCCTTGGTCCTGGCCTTCGGACCCTTGATCTTGTTGAAATGCCCCTGCTGCCTAGTGGCTCTGGTCTTGGCTTATACTGGCCTGGGTAGCATCAAAAGTAGGTGGCAGTGGAATTACCACGAGGGTGGGCTGGGCCTTCGTTTCCATGAATTTCTGGCAGGCCTTGAGGGCTTGCTTGGCCTGAATGAGCTCATGCGTTGCGCTTGTCCGATATTTGTTGAACTCTGCCTGGTAGATGTTTAAGGTTTGGCTATAAACTTGTACCTGATGTCGTAGAAGATTCATTTCTAATTGAGAAAGCGGCCTTGAGTCCAGTGCAGGTTGAGCTAACCAGACGAGCTTTTCTTTTTGTAAGGCTTTGACCTCCGTCCCCAGGCGCGTATTCTCTACTTCCAAAAGGTTTAGTTGCACCTGGATGGGAGCAAGCCGTTGGGATGCTTCAAATTGAAGCTCCCGCACCTTCGTGGATGCCTCTTCTGAATCTCTTTTCTCTACTTAGCAACTAAACCCAAATGACGGCTTAACCTAAAAGATAAAGCCCTAAACTAAATCTCCTCCTCTAAGGCTTACCCTACTAGAGAATGGAGGGCCTGGATTAACTTAACTTGTTGCAAGATCAATACTGTACAATACAATGTGAAGTAACATAGTACATGAAACTACACAAGGGATAACACTCAAAGAGAAAGATAGGCATGTATTGCAAATGAGGTTCTTCTCGAAAATGGACTCTTCCACTCCTATTTATACTTGGAGTGGTGGTCACTTACAGAAATGCATCGTGGGACAAGCCAAAGAGAGTAACTTAACTTTGTATCACACTGGTGCCATGGGACAAACCCCCAATAGGCCTTTGTGACTAACTTTTAACTTAAAATTACATATCTATGTGCAGTGCCCATGGCAATTTAAACTTATAACTAAATAACTTAAGCTAGTACGGATACCATAAAAGCCTAAACTTGTTGGGCATGTTCTACATTTAAATCCTATCCTGCTTGTATTTTTTAAGATGTTCCGTAGGATGGCTAGAATATTCCTTGGAATATCAGCCTACATTATCCCCTCCATTAAGAACTTGGCGGTCCCACGCCAAGTGCAATGTTAAGACCCCGCTCCTTGTGGTGTTGGAGGAGTCAAAGTTGGTGCAGCTTGTAGATGTGGAATTTTTTTTTTTAAAGTGTTGTTCCATAGGAGATGAAGCTTTGAAGAAGTACAAGCATCTCCAGAAGATTTGGATTGAATCAGGTTGGAGTTGGCTCGTTGATGACTTGCTTCCAATTGCTCACGCAAATGATTCAATGGATGATGTACACAAGCTTAGTATTTCTTGAGACATGATGTGAATGTCACACAAGGGTTTACTGAGCGGCAGTGAAATGAAGATGGAGTGGGTGTGATAGGGGGTGTTGTAATCTCGAAAGTGGTGAAGGTGGATAGATGGAAGGGGCTAGATGGATCAAAATTCCTTTGCTCATTACTCTCTTTTGAAAGCACTTTTGTCAGCGAAAGTTGTTTACAGATACCTCCTCTTTTGACGTTGTTGTGCCACTGCAACTTCTTTGAACTCATTGCACTGTTTGAGAGCTCTTTGAATTGTAGCAATTGTATCTAGAGACTTGTATGATGTTTTTTTTTTTCCATACACATAGTCATGTGCTTTGGAGTTATCAAGAAGCTGATCTCTTTTGCGACGACACGACTAGCATTTTATTGGTGAGAGCCTCTATCATTTTTGCTTTATTCCCTTGGAGTTTTTAAACAACATCAGTGGTCTGCTGCAGATGTTGTAGAGTTGTTTGCTTTATAAAGTGTTTCAATTCATAACCCAGAGGAAGTTCAGATCGATCCATCGGGTGGAAATGAAGACTTAAGACAAGGATGGGGAAAGTTAGATGAAGCTACAAGATGTATTATATGGTGGAACATGAGAGAATGAATGGATGGAAAAAAGGAATGAGATGGGTCTTGTGTGGATTTTCATATCTATCCATAATATAACCAATGCTCTTTTTACAATTCTCCATGGAATCATCATTGCTCACCTTTGAAAATAGCTTTGTTATTGAGGTTGTGCGCTCATAGCTTCAATCTCTGATTGACGGGAGATTCCTTCAGTTTGCGTAGGCCTATGGGATGTTGCTTGTTGATGACTTGTGCTTCTTGTGGCCTCCACAGATGATCAAATGAATGATGTAGAATAGCAGTAGTATATGCGTGAGACACGATTTTGACCACTGCTCAATGTACGTTCGTCCAATGAAGCATCGTTGTTGGCATTGGTAGGAACACTCGTCGTCTGCGTCGGTTTGCACATAGCGTTTTCCTTTGATTTGACTTGAGAGCCCTTCACTAGTACAAGCTATCACGTTATTGATGATTTGATGGCCATGGTGAGGCAATTGGAAAAGCATGGATATTGTAGCGCTTACGTAAAACCAACTGCTTATTGATGATGGCGGTGGTGGTGTTGTCACAAATATTCCAGCTTGTTGGGAAGATGGATCTTTTGCTAGATCATGGTTGTAGTCTGATAAGGTGCTCCTTTTGTTGCCAAACTGAGCATTTGTTGTTGAAGTCCTTGACTGCTCTTTTTGTTCATATTGAAAGTTGTTGAAATCATTGGTAAACATGTAGAGATATATCCCAATGAAATTTCATGTGATACTGCGACTGCAGAAGTAGAATAAAATTGCCGATGAAATATCACCAATAGTGCTTCTGCAAAAGTAAACACACCAAACCATACGGCAATAGAACAAACAAACAGACAACAACAAACGAGATAGTTGACAGGACAAAACCTGAAATAAGAGAAAAAATGAAAAATTGTAGAAAATAACTCTATAGAAGGATTTGCATGACACTCTTAGACCAAACTCTTGCAATCCAGTATCGAACTTGGCACAAGGCCATAGCTACAGTGTTACAAAAGAAAAACAAGTGATAACATATAACATTTACATAGCATGTAATAAGACAATTATGTCTTAGTTTACTTTCACTCAAATAAAACAAACAGGTTATCATCTAGACACAAAACTCATGATTCATCATGCGGTAGCTCCAGGGTATGATATCAATTGCTTGGTCATAGAGATGTAATGAAGACACAGATCTGAGGTGGTACATTCTCGGTCTTATCTATGAATGATGTTTGAGATAGACCTTAGATGATTGCTAGATAGGATGTAACTGTATTTGGATCAGAAGCAACTATGTATCCGTGGATGACAAAAGAATCAGTAAGACTAGATGAGCCTAGACACATCTAATACTACTAATTTTAGTAAGGTCCAAATGGATCAACTTGATGAGCAGGCACATTGGTATCATAATACATCGCTGGGTCTATGTAGTCGGAATCAACTTGTGTGATAGATGATGTAGTAATATGTTGACTCTCTACAAAAGGCTATTGTATTGGATGGGGAGCGATCGGCCTTGGATAAGAAGACGCTGGTTCAGAATGCAAAAATGGTGTAGGATGTTCATAGAACTAGAGGATCGAGGTTGATGGAAAAACTGGGCCTATTGGCCTTGGTTGGGATTGTCCTGGCCTCTGTGCGGATGCATTGGCAGTGTAGTTCAGTGCGTAATTTGTAGGTCCAGGTGGTCAGTACGGATGGTACAGCGGTCTTGGTGCCTGCTGATAGTACATTCTTGCATGTGGGCACACGTTGGCAGCATGGCGTTGAGCACACACAAGGCACCATATATTTCCATGGATATGGAAGACCTTTTCGGCCACATCCTTTAGCATTTTGGAACTCTGAGGTCAACTTCTCCATTTGTGCTTGGTATGCCCGTTACCATCCTTCTAGATGATGAAGGATATCGATCATGCTAGTTGAGGCGGATTCTTCAATACGTGAAGTCTCGTGTTTAGCTAGCCCCTTACCCTTTTTCTCACGATAATCATAATCCTCCCTTCATCTTTTTCTCGGATGGCATCATCCATCACGTCCTTTAGCGTCATGTAAGAGTCTACGGGTTTCAAGTCTCTCCTGATGGCCTTGGGTAACCTGACTAGGAATAATCTAATGGCCATTTTCTCAGTGATTTTACCATCGACACAGTCTACTTTAAGACACTTGAAGTGCTCGATGGAGGTGCGTACTGATTCTTTGCTTCACATCTTGATCTGAGTCAATTGGATGAAAGGGCTTTGGGTTAGCTTGGAAACCTTTTGATGAGTGATGCAGTCATGGTCTCCCAAGACGTGTTGTTCGGGCCTTCAAGGTTTAAAAACCATTCCTTGGCGTCACCTTGAAGAATCATAGGGAACAGCCTCACCTTTTTGGTTTCAGAGCTAAATTCTGGAGGAATCTTACTGGGTCTGATTCCTCGTCGTACTTTGGCGCATCTATCCGGGGTATTCTCTTCTCTACCCGCGGTGGATTCCAAGGGCCTTGCATCTTGATCTAAGCGGTTGTCACTACTCTTTAGAATGGTGGTGTATGGGGCGAGGGTGCAATCGTTTTCTTGCTTACTCTATGGCTTCCTACTAGTGCACGTCCAAGGCGTTTCCTACTGGAGGTGTCTAAGGCCTCTCCCAGCTAGAATAAGTAGTATTGGATTGCTTCGGTGGGATGGCTATATACAAGGATGGGTGGTGAAAACCGTCAGATTAGAGGTATGAGTAGCCATCGTCATTGCACTGGCAAGGATTGATGCTAAATTGCAGGCAGAGTGAACAGAGTTAAGACGCCACACAGCTGGGATGGCCGATTGGTCGAATACGTTTGAGAGATGCTAGACAGCTGGGCGAGTGGGTAAAGCTCGGTCAAGACAAAATGGTCAGGGTTTTTCAAGAACTGCACACAAGTGGTATGATGTTTCGCTCAAGCAACAATTTCTTCTATGTCGAGAATCTGTGTGAATAACGTACGCGCCCACTGATAAAAGTTATTAATTGTGATCAATGGAGGCCCAAAATGTGGTGAGCGAGTAGCTTATGTCACCGGTTTGGGCGAATTTAGGATTATTTTTTTTTTTTTTTTTGGGTTTCACCTTCTCTAGTGCTCTTGTAGCTGATAAAAGTCGGTGCGAATATCAAGGAATGACTCGTCAACTCAAATGGACCACAAAGCAAGGAACGTATAGAAAAAATTCCTAGGGACCTATTCGTACAGGTGAATTTTTTATGGAATTTGGTGTTTCTGAGAGTTTTTTTTTTTTTTTTGATTTAACCTCCTGTAGGACTCTTGTAGCTGACAAGAGTCTTTGCGAAAAACAGAGGATGACCCAGACAGTCCACTCAAAAGGACCACAGAGCAAGAAAATTGCTAGGGACTCACACAAAAAATGACTCGTGGATGGGTAACTTACTACTCGCATATGACTCGTACAGAAGATGACTCGCGCAAAAAAATGACTCATGGATGGAAACATATGACTTGCACAGAAGATGACTTGCGCAAAAAAAATGACTCGTGGACGGAAACAGATGACTCGCACAGGACTCGCACAGAACTCGCACAGAAGATGACTCGCGCAAAAAAATGACTCATGGACGGAAACATATGACTCGCACAGAAGATGACTTGCGCAAAAAAAATGACTCGTGGACGGAAACAGATGACTCGCACAGGACTCGCACAGAAGATGACTCGCGCAAAAAAAAATGACTCGTACACGACTCGGATGGGTAACTTAATACTCGTACATGATTCACACTAGAAGTACTCGCACATGACTCGGGGTGAAAAATGACTCGTACGAGGGAGCTTACTCGCACACTATGAAAATGACTCGCCCACAAGATGACTCGCACAAGAAGCTCAGTACCCGCACAGGCTAAAATGACTCGTAAGAATATCAATACCCGCACAGGCTAAAATGACTTGTAAGAAGCTCGGTACCCGCACAAGCTAAAATGACTTGCATAAAAAGGTCGGTACCTGCACAGACAAAAATGACTTGTATAAGACGTTCAGTACCCGCACAGGCTAAAATGACTTGTATAGGTCAGAAGGAGGTGAAAAACATTTCATAACGACTCGCACAAACCTGGAAATGACTCGCATAAGTTTGAAAGGTTTCCCAAAAGAACTAAAAATGACTCGCACAGGGGAACAATTCAAAATGACTCGCACAAAGGATAAAATTGATCAGAATTACCTTCTTGCCCCTGGGGCTGGATGTGCGAATACTCTTACCGCACGGATGTTTCAGAAATGATGTTTGTTTTTTATTTTCTTTTCAAACCTGCTCAGATGCAACTTGCACAAGGCTTCCTAATGTAGAGATGATGAATAACCTGTGTGTGAGTAGCTTTTGTTTTGTGTGAGTAGCTTTTGTATTACAAAACATGACTGGGAGGCCAAAAGCAGTTTTAGAGGTAGAAATCACTAAAATCTGACTTTTGGCTACTCACACATTCAATAAATGAGGATCTTAGCTTTTGCATATGACAGAAACAGGGTGTCGAGTCGGAATTAGGCAAGAAAACAGAGAAAATGGACTCTAAAAGGAAGATCGGTCCGGTTGATCTTGAGCTTTTGCCATTCAAGAGTAGTACACTTGCTTGAGAAGGCAGCCAGAGTAGTAAACTTGCTTGAGAAGGCATGGCTGGAAGATGCTTTGATTGCTCTCAAGCTTGTGTTCCAGTTGAGAGGAGTTCGTGGAAAGGTAAAACGTTAATAAAGCGAAGTTCTACACTGCTGCTCTTTGGCTACATGAGAATCATCCTGCTACTCTTGTGGCTAATATTGCGAAGGTGCTACCTTTGGATATTACAAGGATCTTCTTGAGATTGTTCTGCGAATGCTTGAGGGCCCAGAAGGCTTTGCTCTGAGGCAGCATAGGAAATCGTTGTTCGAGAAGGCTAAGAAATCCAAAAAGCATACCTCTAGTGGGCTGGCCAAGACACGTGACAGCAGTTCTGACAGTGACGAGGAGGAAGGCCATGCAAAGCCTGTAAGGGGTTTTCAGAAGAAGAAAATTTGTAAGGCAATTGATCTGTGCTGTCGCGAAGGTTGTTCTATGTGCCAGGAGCTTACGGATGATTTAGAAGAGATAGCATTAGAAGGCATTGACAAGCCAAGATGCTTTGGAACGTCTCTTCAATGCCACAGGTAGTCAAGCTGCCTCAGTTTCTAACGATGACTCATGACTTGCAGCTCTGTTTCTAACGATGACTCATGACTTGCAGCCCTGGACAAAGGCTCTAAAATCGTTGGTTAGCCGCCAAGGTCTACTGCTCAGAAACAAAGGGCAATGTTAGGACCACCAATCAGAATTCTAGTAGAGCTGTGAATGATTTGTGCTCATATGTGGACAGTTGTTGGAAGCACTTACTTGACAGGAAGGTGTGCTCAAATCAGAAGTGTTTCAGGCTTAGAGATCTTAAAAAATCAGCAAGAAATAGCTGAAATGAAGTAATAACAATAAAGAAAGGAGTATTAAGCTAAAAAGAACAAGGAATAGCTTGAAACAAAGCAAAAAATAAATAAAAATCAGAAAGAAACATCGGAAATGAAGTAATAACAAGAAAGAAGGAAGTATTAAGCTAAAAAGAACAAGAAATAGCTTGAAACAAAGCAACGAATCTAGAGAACAAGGATAAACAAGAAAAGAGTTGCAACGGCGCCAATGTTGACTCTTCGGCATCCACACCGGCTATGGCTCCAACTAGCTTGACTATGGCAGTCTCCCAACTAGTCTACGCTATGGCTTCTCCAACTAGCTTGTATACGGATGCAAGAAGACAGTCATGAGCATGGTGGTGAGTATTCTGATGGGTAAGATCCACTCTTCTGAATCTCTTTTCTCTACTTAGCAACTAAACCCAAATGATGACTTAACCTAAAAGATAAAACCCTAAACTAAATCTCCTCCTCTAAGGCTTACCCTACTAGAGAATGGAGGGCCTGGATTAACTTAACTTGTTGCAAGATCAATACTGTACAATACAATGTGAAGTAACACAGTACATGAAACTACACAAGGGAGAACACTCAGAGAGAAAGATAGGCATGTATTGCAAATGAGGTTCTTCTCGAAAATGGACTCTTCCACTCCTATTTATACTTGGAGTGGTGGTCACTTACAGAAAGGGAGAACACTCAGAGAGAAAGATAGGCATGTATTGCAAATGAGGTTCTTCTCGAAAATGGACTCTTCCACTCCTATTTATACTTGGAGTGGTGGTCACTTACAGAAACGCACTGTCGGACAAGTAAGCCAAAGAGACTAACTTAACTTTGAATCACACTGGTGCCATGGGACAAACCCCCAATAGGCCTTTGTGACTAACTTTTACTTAACTTGAAATTACATATCTATGTGCAGTGCCCATGGCAATTAAAACTTAGAACTAAATAACTTAAGCCAGTACGGATACCGTAAAAGCCTAAACTTGTTGGGCAAATTCTACGTTTAAATCCTATCCTGCTTGTATTTTTGAAGATGTTCCGCAGGGTGGCTAAAATATTCCTTCGAATATCAGCCTACATAAGGTTAGCTTGCTTAGATTGGTTCTTCTTCTTGAAACAGTTTGATGCATAGTGTCCTTTCTTGCCACAGAAAAAACACTTGATCTTTGATAGCTTTTTCTTACCACTGGATGTTGCAGCTTGTGAGGACTGATCCTCACCACCTTCTTTGGCTTTGTCCTTCTTGAAGTGTTGTTGTCCTTTGCCCTTGCCTCTTGACTTGTCTCTCATGAAGAGTGCTTTGTCATCTCCACCATCTTTCAATGAAAGTCTGTTGATCCTCAGCATCTTGTTCTCTTGCCTGCTTTCTTCAGCAATGAGAACACCTTGCAGTGTCTCCAAGAATGGAAGATCCTCTTTGACAGCGTAAGTCTGCACAATATTGTCATACTCATCTCTAAGTCCATTTAGGAATACTTGAACAAGTTTAGTGTTCTTAAGAGCATCACTAATACCAGCTAACTCTTGATGAAGATCCTTAACTCTCATGACATATGATGAAGCACTCTCTGATAACTTAGAAATATTTGGTTTCTAAGTGTAAGCAATCTAGAAGTATTTTAGATTTCATAGATTGTTTTTAGAGTATCCCAAGCTTCCTTGGCAGTGGTGCATGTACTGATTTCTCTTAACACTTCATTGGTAACATTCATTTTTATAAAATGAAGGGCAATTCTGGTTCTTTTGTGGAATGTTGTAGCTTCATTAGGTGCAGCAGGTTCTTCTTCAGCTCCACTCACAATATCCATTACACTCTATAGCATAATTGGAAGATGTTAATCTCTCACTGTGCTCTAAGAAATGTGAACCAGATGAAGACATCTTCTTGGTGAGAAATTCTAGCAATGATAAAAAATGGAGTTGAAAGGATGTTGCTTTCTATCTCAATCTAGGATCTAACACAGATGTTGATCCACCCTATGAAATCTAGCAACAGATGTGAGAACAAATTCTCAATACAAAAAAAGAATCTATCTTTAATTTGAATCTTGTTTCAGTCACAAAAGAAGAAGCACATGCAAGCAAGAAGTTTATCTCTCCCACGAGTTTCAAAATACTGATAAACTCTCTAGGAACTTACTTTCAACTCAAACAGAGTAATAAGTGTGAAATGAAAAGTCTAAGACCTTAGAACACTCACTTCTATCCAATTCTACTTGATTGACAGTGAAAATTGATGAAAATGGTGAAAAAGACAGATGTGTGCTCACTTTGGCATATCCCACGAGTTGAGTACCCTCTCAAACTCTCTGATTGCCTAAAACTCTTCTAGAAACAAATCAAATTGATTTAGAAACAAGAGCAACACATTCTACTCTCCAATGCATATCCAACAAGCTATAGAACATCAAATTTGGATCATTCCTTGAGAAGTAGCACTCATTAATGAGGGCTGATTTCACACATGTGAGCTCTCTGTCCGTACAAAGCTCTGCTGGATCAGATCAGCCTTGATTTGATCCACTTATGATCCATATATTGCTTGTTTCTCAATGAGTTTGAATCCCTCTCCAAAATCCGAGTTCGTGCAAGCAAAAATACTGATGATATGATGTAGACACCCTCACCTCTTCAAAGCATGAAGCTTTGATACCATGTGAAGTTTTAAGCACGTGTGAACTTCACCACACACCCTACAGGATCTTACTGAGGTGTTGTGATTGCACAAGATTGATCAAAGAACAGTATGCTTGAAAAATCTAAGACAAGAGCACAATGGCATACATCTGATGAAAAAATCTAACTCTTCACTATGAGAAATGAATGTCAGAAATAATTCTAAGTGTTCAGTATGGGAAAAAGAGGCTGCTCTCGGGTAGAGAGAGAAAATCAAGCATAGAAAACTCGAGTAGAGAGAAAATGAGTCCAAAACACCAAAATCTCAATATTCACAATGTGGCAATACATGCCCAACTTTTCCTACATGAGAGAGACTCGAATTCCTACAGTGGAGTTGCATGGAAAGTCCACTTAACTGAACTAATTCACCTACCAGAGATCCACATGTGTAACTGCATGCATGTATGTTGCATGTACTGCATGTCAACTCATAAAACTGCCTAGACATGTGTAGATCACAGAAACTACTTTGCATGTTGCATGCACTGATTGCATGTGGCTTGCATGCATACAATAAAACTTTGCATGCTATCTAAACATCTGCATGTCATCTTAATTGAACATATCTAACTCAAATCCGAGCTACACTAGAAGGATATGTGCTCAATTCACACTCCTTTTATGTACAACATGAAATTTAGTGGAAATCACCATGGACATGACCCGTAACTCGAGATAGGAAGATAATATTTTAATAATCTTCGCAATATTAACCAATTTAAGAATCTCTTGCAATAGATGGTCGTTGTCGAATTAGTCATAGATGATCAAGACACAATTATGAAAGTGCTTTCAAGCCTACCCTCTACATATGAGAACTGGATAATGATCATCACGACAGACTCAGCTACAAGAAGATAATTGAAAAAGTCAAGACACTTCATCTACTTCCTCATCTCAGGCTCTATACATCAACAAAGGCTCAAAACGACAGAAGCAGGAAAGCTCCAAGAAGGCTGCAACGAATTAGAAGCCGACTCAAAGTCAAGAACAATTATCGAATCCACATTCGTTGAAGAAGAAGATGTTTTGTAGATATTGCAAATGCAATAACCATGAGATCCAATTCTCAAAGTGAAGAATGCAGCCAAGCAACCTGATCAACAAGCAAATACAGTTACACTGCATTTCCAATCCTATACGCCTTACAACACAAAGAAGTATGTTCATCTTGGTGATGATAGTACTCACACTATTGAAGGTAAAGGTACTGTAAGATTAAGATTCCAGCATGATCAATTCAAATGACTGTCAAAAGTCTTGTATGTTCCTAAACTCTCTACAAATCTATTATCAATAAGTAGAATTACAGACTTAGGTCATAAAGTGGAGGGGAGTTTGATCAATGCAGAATTCTCGATAGGAGTAATAAGATCCTTGCACTCGACAAGAGGAATGAATACTTATATAGATTGGCACATTATTATGCTGATTCTAGTCAAGCCTTGAAAACCTCTGTTCTTGTGAATAAAACAGTACTATGACATCATCCCCGATCTCCCTGTCTACCATAGCTGCATCCTTGGAAAGCAGACTAGGATTCCTTTTAGATCAAGTCATAGACATGCAACAAAAGGTATGTTAGATGTTGTTCATACATATATATGTGGACCTATGCAAACTCCATCATTGTTAGATGCAAAGTATTTCAATACCTTTATTGACGAATTCTCCAGAGGAACAGTTGTTTCATTAAGCAAAAAATGGAGGCTTTCACCAAATTTAGACAATTCAATGAGCATGCAGAAAATCAAACTGGAAAACGAATCAAAGCACTGAGGTCATATAATGGAAGAAAATACATCTCCACCGAATTCAAGGAGTATTGCCTTAACAATGATACTAAACAACAATACATTACCTCCTATTCTCCTCAATCAAATGGTCCTGCTGAGAGAAAGAACAGAACCTTAGTCGAATCGGCAAAGCTGTTTCAACATCAACCTATATTCAGAACAGATGTCCTACTAAAGGTCTCTCAAACTAAAGGTACCAGACCTTCTCTATCAAACTTAAATTATTTTGGATGTACTGCTTATGCACAGATTCCTCATGATCTCAGGAAGAATCTCGACTTCCACAGTATCAAATGTATTTTCATCAACTACACTACTTCAGATCAAGCCTACAAGTTGTTTGATCCCATCGAGTCGAAGATATTCACTAGTCGGGATGTCATCTTCATCAAAGGTCAGTTTATTGACTTCAAAGGAAAAGGCAGTGCCCACGTATCTGACCTGTCAGATTCTCTTGACATATTGAACTTCTCAATTCCTCAGTCGACTATTCCCATTGAAGGTTCAAGCTCATCTACTGATGAACAACATATCAATGGTGAATCAAAAAATGATGATGTTGTAGTTCAACAACTACAATATAGTGAAAATGATCAACTTCCTCTATTTCCCAGAAGATCATCAAGAGCTAGTAGAAGGTACCCATGTCCCTGTTTCACATGATGGCAGATTCACGACTGCATGCCCAGAACCTCTATGATTGGGCACAATTTGTTTCGAACTGCCTTCATGAGTGCATTATGAACAAGCAGCCGATAACAATACTCGGATATCTCGACAGATATCACCCTGCACCAAGTCCAGAACGGACCAAAGCTTCAACAACACTTGCAGCTTGCGGACAAGGCATGGGAAATTCCCATTGAGTCAACAAAGTCCAAGCGTGCACGATCAAGGGCCACTTCACCATCGGGATCCCAACCTAAATGAGTAAACACCAGTATTCTCCCTCTGGTAAGAAGCAAAGAAGCCCACAACTGGACCCACAAGCAGCTACAACTTCCATAGCTCAAGAGGCCGATACCTCCAAGGCCCAGTTGCCAGACTCAAGACAACAAAGGATACTTGAGTCTTTGGTGGGTATCTTTCATTTTGAGGACTACTTGATTGTCATTACTAGATTTGGAGCTCTGGGGAACCAAAATAAGTCTAGGGTGCAGATCTTACTATTCTGGCTCGGCCCTCTAGTAGATGGTAGTTCAAGGTCTGTTTTATCTTCAGTTAAGAGGGTGAGTCAAGTTGAAAGGATTTACGCCTCCAAATTTTAGTTGGGGATTCAAGACCTTGTTTAGCAGTGTTGTAACAAGTTTTCACAGTTAGATTTGGGGAGGCAGATTCATGATGGTTTAAAAATTAGTTTGAAAGCTATTTTTTGCACTGTCATGTGGGGGAATGATAGCTTCATGATAGTTCCTCACATACATATGCTCAAAACACCCAAACCACAAGTATAACAAGCATAATTTTTTTTGCAAAGTAGCCACTAAAAACTAGTGACCGGTCCCTACAACAAGGCAAGTAAAAAAATATGAAAAACAACAAAAGGTTGGAAGTATTTGGCTTCTCGGCAACGACGCCAATGTTGTCAAGAAGTAAAAGGCTTTCCACCTCCTCCTAAGTCGTTTCTAGCACAGGAAGCGGGCTCAAACCTAGGAGCCGTGAAGATGCTTGCAAAACAAAGAGTATTAACATCTACTCTACTTGCAAACAAATAGCATTTTTCAACCAAAACATCACAGAAAAAACTAACCATTAACTCTATCTCTCTGACTTCTCTCACACACTTCACAACTCAATCACACACCCTTCCACAAACTCTGATTCTAACACCCACTCTACTCTCTTTAACCACACTCTACAAGCTTAACTAGAAATAGAACCTTCAAAGAGAAAGCACTTATGCTAAAATAGCAAGAACATAGAAATGAATGCAACAAGCACAATGTGCCACACACCAATATTTAGCACAAGTGGACCCAAAATGGTAGCACTTAGCTCTCTTGCATTAAGGATAGAAATTACATAAAAAGTCTTCTCTTTATAGAAGCTTGTGGAATGTCCTTTCCACACTTACTTATGGGACTAGGAATTTTAAGTCTCAATATAAAATGCAAGTTCTTTTTTAGAATCTTGACATTGACTTTTGCATACTTTTTTAAGTCTAAGTTTAAATCTTGAGACTTGCAAAATTTGGTTTCCTCCCCCTAGTGACCACAAGTTGTGTGGGAATGCCCTAAAGTGTGTGATTGATCTCCTAAGCAAGCTTGTGCACCTGACAATGGATTCTAGATTGATTTCCAAGATCTAGCTCAAAAAACCAAGGCATAGAGGCAAAGAGTGATGCAGTTGTTGATGACCAAAGTTTATACACATGAAGAGAAAAGCTTTTTGAAAAAACAAAAGAAAATTAAGCTCCTCTCCTCGGGTAGAAAGAGAATAGAGCTAATTCCAACTCGTGTAGAGAGAGAAGAGACAACAAGCAAATCTCACCAAAAAGTTTGACTCAAAAACTCAACTTGCATAATGATCATAAGGAGAAGTACATATAGAGTTTGTGGAGATCCCTCCTTGCATGCTACTGGAGCCCTAATCATAGTCTCTTCAATTCTATTGGACCCCTAATTATAGTCTCTTCAATTCTATTGGACCCCTAATGAAGATCTTTTGTTTCCTATTGGACCCCTTGACCAAGGCCGGCTCTTTGACTTCATCACTCACCAAATTACGTTATCACAAGTGTCAAAAGCCTATTCATGTGCCTATCTAGCTCAATAGTGCATCATGACTCACTTTTGGCTCAATAGAGGCATTACATGTGGATTTTGCCAATTTTTGGCCCTATTCCAAAATTTACATTTCTTTGAAGTTTTATGGCTTCATGCGTAGGTAAGTGGGCAAATAAAAGTAGTTAGATGGATATGATAGTATAACGAGCCTTTTAATTGAAATAAGTGTGTCATATATTGTTTGATACACGTCAAGGATATGTATTGGTGTTGAATCCGACTGTATAGAACACGTCGATAGGTATAATATCCCACGTCTAACCAAAGTAGGTAAATTTACAAATGAATGGCTGGATTACTTTCTATTATGATAAATATATGTGATACATAGAGTTAAACATCAATTCATGCAATAAATTGAATAAATGATGGTCTAGAAAACCGTCGTTTATGTTGGTTTATATGACAGTTTCTAAAAGCAGTCATTTATTCCAAAAATTATTTTTTCCTTAAGTTCTATGGCTTCATGTGTAGATAAATGGACAAATAAAAGTAGTTAGATGGATATGATACTATAACATGTCTTTTAATTGATATGAGTGTGTCATGAATTGGTTGATACGTGTTGATAATATGTATGAATGTTGAATCTGACAGTATAGAATATGTCGATAGGTATAATATCTCATCTCTAACATATGTAGGTAAATTTACACATGAATGGATGGATTACTGCCTATTATGATAAATATATGTGATACACAGACTTCAATATCAATTCATGCAAAAAAAGGAATAAATGACGGCCTAGAAAACCGTCATTTATGCTGGTTTATATGACAGTTTTTTAAAAGCCATCATTTATTCCAAAAATTACATTTTTTTGTAAGGTTTATGGCTTCAGGTGTACATAAGTGGCATATAAAAGTACTTAGATGGATATGATAGTATAAGGTGCCTTTTAATTGAAATAAGTGTGTCATATATTGTTTGATACACGTTGATGATATCTTTTGCACTTTGTATCAATGTTGAATTCAATAGTATAGAACACGTCCATAGGTATAATATCTTGTGTCTAACCCAAGTAGGTAAATTTACACATGAATGGATGTATTACTGCCTATTATGATAAATATATGTGATACATAGACTTCAATATCAGTTCATGCAAAAAAATGGAATAAATGACGGCCTAGAAAATCGTCATCTATGCTGGTTTATATGACAATTTTTTAAAAGCCATCATTTATTCCAAAAATTACATTCCCTTGAAGTTTTATGGCTTCATGTGTAGATAAGTGGGCAAATAAAAGTAGTTACATGGATATGATAGTATAACATGTCTTTTAATTGAAATAAGTGTGTCATATATTGTTTGATGCACGTCGATGATATGTATTAGTGTTGACTCCGACAATATAGAACACGTCGATAGGTATAATATCCCATGACTAACCCCCAAGTAGGCAAATTTACACATGAATGGATGGATTACTACCTATTATGATAAATATATGTGATACATAGACTTAAATATCAATTCATCCAATAAATGGAATAAATGACGGCCTAGAAAATCGTCGTTTATGCTAGTTTATATGACAGTTTTTAAAAGCCGTCATTTATTCCAAAAATTATATTTTTCTTAAGTTCTATGGCTTCATGTGTAGATGAGTGGGCAAATAGAAGTAGTTAGATGGATATGATACTATAACATGCCTTTTAATTTACATAAGTGTGCCATATAATATTTGATACACATTGATGATATCTTTTGCACTATTGTATTAGTTTTGAATCCGACAATGTAGAACACATCGATAGGTATAAAATCCCATGTATAACCCAAGTAGGTAAATTTACATATGGATGGATGGATTACTACCTATTATGATCAATATATGTGATACATAGACTTCAATATCAATTCAAAAATATTTGGAATAAATGACGGCCTAGAAAACTGTCATTTATGCTGGTTTATATGACAACTTAAGGGAGGTCTACATTTATTTACAAAGCCTAGGAAATATGACTAGCTCCTACATGGTCGTTCCTTCTCTGGGATACACCATGTAGGCTCACATAGATATTCCACTGTCATCCTAGCTAGTAAGTTCTCGGCTCTCAGCTTCTGCTGCTCTCCTCCTTCTGAGACCTCCTCGGTCATGGGTGAGAGGTATTCTGTGTCTTCGGCTTGGCTCGGCATCTGGAGATTCTCTGGAATCTGCTAACATTATCCACCCCTAATCTGTTGCAAGAGCCACTGCAACATCGGTGATGTCTTTCTACTTAGAACTTGGAAAAGCGTGGATCTTCGTTCGCTTCCTAAGACCAGGTGTTTATTATCCACAAAACTTATTTTAAAAAAAAAATTGGAAGCCTCTCAATTGGCCGCTACATTCCAGCCTTCCTGAGAACTTCTTGCGAGTCATGTTGGCCTTGTCGTCGTGTCGTTTGCTTTCTCTCGCTCATCTTTCACCCCAAGGCTTCAAAAACTTGGAAGCGGAGCTTACTTCCAAAATTGAGAGGCCCCAGGTATTCTCTTATCTTCTCCACAAAGCCCATTTCTTGCCAGTCCTCCACCATGGTCACATAATGTGACGACATGAACGCCGCTCTATAGTATAGCCTGACCATCATTTCATGGTCTTCTTCCGACTGGAGGGCTATATTCGAGTTGATCTTAATGGGATCCAAGCCTCGATCCCAGAAATAATCTTGCTACATCAGAAAGGCCATAGATCTGCAATATTTGGCACTTTCTTGCATGCAAAGATCAGCACTTGTTTTGTACTTGTGCCCGAAGTTGAGTAACTGCAACCTCAGATCATCCGGGGAGGTTCTCTCTGAAATTCCCGGAATGACTGGCCAGTTTACCAACTCCACTCATGGCTTTTCTACCGGCCATGGATTTCTGCGTTTGAGTGTCATGTAGAAGGGATCCACTCGCTTCCATGCCGGTGCCTTCAGATACTTTTGGAGTCACGTGCTATCCTTCAGGACTTTATTCCGCCACTCCGATTGTGGTTGTAGCACTGTGATGATCTCGGACCTTGTGGAGTATTGGCTTTGATCTACGTCCTCTTTGCCTCCCCTCATGTTGGGAGGGTATTTCCTCTCAAACTTTTCCAACTCTCTTGTGTCAGCCAATTTGCCTCTGGGCCTGGTAGGGGAAGTTGTCCTACGCGGTTGGAATGGCCTCGCCAGATAATCATGCCCGTGTCTTTTTCTTTGGCTTTCTCGCTTGTCGACGGCTCAGCTGCGCTCGTATCTTGTCTGGACGAGGACCTTCTTGTCTCTGGTTGATCTGCCAAGAAGTCATCATCATCCCCCATGTCGGTGTTAGTTTCTGGAAGGTCAAGAATGGAATGATCTGGAGAGAGGGGTGCGAGAACGATAGGTTTCGAAGGGGGTGGGTTTAACAAATTATACACTGCACCGGGGGAGTGGAGTTGTTGGAGGAACTCGTCCCGTCGGGCCCTTTATGTGTCAGTTGGACCTTTTGATGGGCCCATTATTTTGCTAGGAGGTGATGGAGAGAGGAAAGATGAAAGAATCGGGTAAGTTGGAATAAATCTTTCGGAAAAATTAAATGCAGAGTAGGAGGAGGGGTTAAAGGTGGGAGGGGGTCAGAGAAAAGTCCTGGAAGCAGCACCAGCTCTCTAGCCACCCGATCTCGAACTACCGTCTGAAGATTGGATTTGCTTGTCCTGATTTTCTGCTCCATCATTTCCATCATCGTCCCATGGCTTTGTGGATTGAGCGCCTGCTTGGGCCTTGCACGCCGTGTCCCATAGTTGGTTCACCTTGTCCAAGACTTGCTGCGGGGTCTTCATGGTATCTTTCAGCTGCTTCTGGGACTCCAAGATGATCTTCTCTTGCTTGGCCACAATGTTTTTAAAAATTTTCTTTTCGGCCTCTCGTTCTTGGATTAGCCTTACATATTTTTCCATCCGGATGGCTGAGGCCTGTGGGGCCTAGAATTGAATATCCTCGGGCTTGACTAGAGGAGCGTCGACTGTCATTGCCCTCGATGATCCATCTCGTACTTGGTCGATTTGGACCATCTGGTGCTTCAGTTGCTGTTGGACCTCTTCCAGAGTGGTCTTCTACCCGGCCATCACGGATTTGATTTTCACTGTCTCTCTTTATTTTTCTTTGGCCCCCCTCTGATGATGTGTAATTTCCTGGTCTTGATGCTAGACCTTGCTCTCAAGCATTTGATATTGGCTAACCAACCAATGAATATGGTAGCTCATTTTGGATAGGCCGATCATTGAGCGTTTGGCTGCTTCGGCGAGCTTCTCAGGGTTAGTGAGGGTTGGGTACTGATCTGGAGTGTGGGATGGTGAGGCTAAACCAAAAAATAAATGTGGTGTTAGAGCTGAAGATGGAGGTGGAGGTGGAGGTAGTGGAGAGATGATGTTAGTAACTGTTGTGGTGGTGGTGGTGGTAAGTGGAGGGGGTCAAACTTCTTCCTGGCTGCTTCTCCTTCTCCGGCTCGTCGTCACTTATTTCCATCAGGTCTGCAGCATGAAAATATTGCGATGCGTCCAATGTGTGGACTTGTTGGGCTTGTGGTTGTTGGTCTTGTGGTTGCTGAGCTACTTCCGTGACCTGGGGATTGGATATCCCCACTCCTCCCCCCCAAAAAAAAAACTTGTGCCGGTGGTGATGTTGGTGGCATTGGCATAGTAATCAGTGTGGGTGGGGTAGTGACTTGATCTACCTTGTTGTAGCATTGTAGTTGGCATATATCATATGCACGAGGTATGGGCTTTGATATCCCATCAGTACTGGCATCTGGAACTCAATGACTTGAAAGAAAAATGTTGCATGTTGGTACCAGTGTTGCATTTCAGTAAGATCTAGTTTGGACAATAAGATGTCGAGCTTATTGGCATCAGGGTCATCAGAACTGGAGGCAGGGTTGGTAGACATGATGAAAAAATTGAGAAATAAGAATTTTGAAAAAAGGGTGTCGGTTGAGATTTCAGACAGGATTAATAGGTGTCGGTTGAGATGGGAGCGGAGGGCATCAGCTTAGATTTGATCAGAGGTTGTCGGCTGAGATGTGATAGAAAGGCGTTGGCTGAGATGTGATAGAAAGGAGTCGACTGAGATGTGATGGAAAGGTGTCGGCTGAGATGTGATGGAAAGGCGTCGACTGAGATGTAATGGAGGGTTCGGCTGAAGGGAGTGATGGCAGGAAAGGAATGGACAGTGAGGAATTGAGTTTGGGAAGGAAGGTGTGTGAAAGTGGAGGTCTTGTGGATAGAAAGGTATAGAGGATGTGTGGCAAACTAAGTATGGTGTGAACAATGGAATGTAGAAGTTCCGAAAAAGAAGATGTTGGGAGGAAAGAATGAAGATATTGGGAGATGTAAAGAAATTAGCTTTTGGTGAAAACGGGTATTTGGAGATGATGAAAGAAAAGCTTGTATGATTAAAAGGTGATACTCAATAGTGTAACAGAAGCGTGTTGAATGCTTGCGTGACACTACCCCTCAGCATGCAAAATGTTTCAAATAAGTTGTTCTCCATTGGCGATATTAGGTTTGGAGATTGTTTGTGATGGTGCTCTCAATGGAAAACACACTAGGATGGCTGATACTGGGTGGAGATGGTGTGGAAGCAACCATAGATACATAGAACAAGAGAGCGCCAGGATCGTGTAGGAGAGCTAGAAAATCGCCAATAGATTGTCGCCAGAGAGCTCCAGAGTTCGCACTTCGCTGAGGTGCAAATGACATCGAGGTGATGGCATTTATGGATGTCGTTGGCTGGGTTCGGACATGATAAGACGTGTTTGTTTGTTGGATTTTGAATGAGAAGCATCGGTCGAGATTTGATGGAGTCGCGTCAGTCGAAATCTGAGAGAGTCAAATCGGTCGAAATCTGAGAGAGTCTCGTCGGTCGAAATCTGAGAGAGTCACGTCGGTCGAGATTTGATGGAGTCGTGTTGGTCAAAATTTGAGAGAGTCGCGTCGGTCGAGATCTGAGAGAGTCACGTCGGTCGAGATCTGAGAGAGTCACGTCGGTCGAGATCTGAGAGAGTCGCGTCGGTTGAGATCTGATAAAAATCCATCGGTTGAGATCTGAGCTGATCCCGTCGGTTGAGACTTGAGTGGATCCCGTCGGTTGAGATTTGAGTGGATCCCGTCGGTTGAGATTTGACAAAATTTCAATATGAAGGAATGGATCTGTGTGATGCAAGTGAAGAAGTTCAAGTCAAAAATATGAGTGTGGCCCAGAGTAGAAGTTCTTATGAAAAGAGTGTATCCTTAGGAATGTTTGTATGCTTGAGATACTAATTAGACATAGATGAGATGGCTAAAGTGTGAGAATCATTTCCGATGGTGTAGCCTATCATTTGTTGATTTAGAACATTCATGACCCAAGAATATGTACAAGAAGAAGAGAATGCATAGAAACTACATAAGTAATGGTATGAAGTATAAACAAGGAACGAGGTGAAAAATAGGCATGGAAAACTAGAACTACAAGCAAGAACATAAGAAAAATAGAAAGAAAGAATAAAAAATGTTAAATATATACTAGGAAAAAGATGTTAAATTGGGTCAACAAAAAACAACTCTTTGTAATACCGCCTTAGACGACCACCGTTTACGACAGTGTCTAGGAGGATTCCGTCAAGTGTTTGCAACTGGACTGCACCATTAAGAAAGATTTTATTAATAACTTACGGCCCCTCACTTCTGAATTTCAATTTTTCGGGGTGCTTCTTGGATGTATAAAGAAGCACCTGGTCACCTAAATGTCCGAATAGCCAACAATGGTTAGATCTTCATTCTTGTATAATAAACCATAATCTTGAATAGAAGATACATATCTTAGAACTCTCTTGGCCATCTTCAAATGTTGGATCTTAGAATCTTGCATAAATTGACTCAATTTGTGCACACAATAGCTCAAATCGGGTCTAGTGATAGTAAGCCAAATTAAAGAGCCTATAAGACTCCTATAAAGTGTGATTTCCTCAAAGGATCTTTCATCACCTTTAATAGGATCTTTTACATGTTGCTCCATGGGAGTATCTATGCCTTTACAATTTTGCATATTGAATTTTCTCAACATAGAAAAGACATATCTAGATTGACAAATAAAAGCATACTCTTCATGAAAATCAATCTCAAGGCCTAAAATGTAATGGATCTCTCCTAGATCTTGCATTTTAAATTCTCCTCCTAATGCATCCTTAGTTTCTTGAACTAGCATCAAACAACTTCCACTAAGAATAATGTCATCTACATAGATTAGAAGAATGACAATATTACTACCATCAAACTTTAAGTACATAGAAGGATCATAGTCACTAAGCACAAATCCTAGTGAAAGTAGAAAGTTGTTGAGTCTTGAATACCATGATCTAGGTACTGGCTTCAAGCCATAAAGACTTCTAAATAGCAAACACACCTTAGATTTATCCTTGATAAATCCTTGAGGTTGTTCCATGTATATCTCCTCCTCAAGATAGCCATTCAAAAAAGCATTGGAGACATCAAGGTGATACAATTTCCACTTAAAAAATAAGGCAAGAGAGATTATGATTCTTGTTGTCACCGTCTTTGCTACAGGAGCAAAGGTTTCTTCATAGTCAAGGCCATATATTTGTGCAAAGCCTTTAGCACATATTCTTGCCTTGTACTTGTTTGATGGAGCCATCATGATTGTACTTGATCTTGAACACCCACTTGCATCCAATGATGTGCATGTTAGGTGGTGGATTCACTAGCTCCCATGTATGGTTGGTGATTAAGTCATCATATTCAATCTTCATGGCCTCATACCACTCCTTGGTATTGAGGGATTCTTGGACATCATTGGGCTCCTCATGAGAAACAAAATAAGCATAGGTGGATTCAAGATCCACTTGTTTTCCTTTGTCATCATAAGTGAGCCTCTTAGGCTCAGATCTCTCCCTCATGGATCTTTTAGGAGTGAAAATATGAGGACTTTCATCTTCAAATCTCGACCGCTCCATATGTTGATTGTCTTCAATAACAAAAGGTGATCGATTTTGAGGTTGCTTGAACTCAACCCTTCCAAGATTGTACTTTTTTTCTTCATAAAAAACTACATCTCTACTTTCAATTACTTTAGAGATAGAGAGCATGTAGATTTGATAGGCTTTCTTGTTGGATGAATATCCAACCATTACTCCTTTGCTTGCACAAGGATCATCCTTCTTTCTCGTTTCCAAGGGAATATGGACAAAGCATATGTATCCAAATACTCTAAGGTGATCAACCTCAGGTTTCTTCAAATAAAGTGCTTTATATGGTGACTTTCCTCCAAGTGCAACATGAGGGAGTCGATTACAAAGATAGTTTGAACAATTGATGGCCTCACCCCAAAAGTCTTTTGGCAAGGATGCCTCAATTCTAATGGTTTTGGCATATTTACACAATGTTCTATTCTTTCTTTCAGCCACCCCATTTTGAGATGGTGTATATGCACAAGAAAACTCCCTTTTAATGCCTTCAAGCTCACAATAATCATGAAATTTATTGGAAGTGTACTCACCACCTCCATCACTTCTAAGAATCTTGATTTTATATGAAAATTGCTTTTCAACTAGAGCTTTGAACTTTAGGAAATAGTCAAGCACCATAGACTTTGAAGCTAGAAGATATAAAAAAGTAAATCTTGTGAAATCATCAATGAAAGTTACAAAGCAAGTAGCACCACCCTTGCTCCTTGAAGATGAGAAGTGCACATCCGAGTGTATGAGCTCCAATGGATGTGTAGTCTTGATAGATGACTTTGAAAAAGGCTTCTTATGAGATTTAGATATGGCACAAGCCTCACATGGCTTGAAATTCTTGGAGATAAGATTAGACAAGCCAATAGCTTTGGCTTTCTTGACCATGGACACCATAGAACTATAGTTAGGATGCCCCAACCTTCTATGCCATAGTTCCTCCAAAGACATATGAGAAGCAAAAGCACCATCACAAGAGTTAGCATACTCTTTGGGATCAAGCTTGTAGATTCCACCATATCTAGACCCAAATGCAAGGATCTCATCATGCTTCTGGATTGTACATGTATCAACATTGAAATTCACATCTAGTCCACTATCAAACAATTGCCCAACACTAATAAGATTTTCTGTAAACTTAGGAACAAAAAGTACTTTAGATAGAGAAAGAACTTTTGATGATGAAAGCTTTAAGGGAATGGTCCCTATGCCTTCAATAGCACACTCATGATCATTTGTTGTGTAGATGGACTTCTTGGCTCCTTCATAAGGTGTCATGGATGAAAAAGAATGCTTGGAGCTACACATATGTGAGGAAGCTCCACTGTCGATGTACCACGAACCATCCTTCTTGAAAGGTGATGAAGAAAAACTCGAGACCATAAGAGATCCCTCTCCATCACTTGCATGAGCATCTTCCTTCTCTTCATTGGAAATGTTGGCTTGCTTGAATTGACTCTTCTTCTTGAAGCAATTGGTGGCATAATGTCCCTTCTTGCCACAAAACAAACACTTGATGTTTTTCTTCTTCTTCTTGGATGTGAAAGCTTGAGATGACTCATCCTCTTCTCCTTTCTCCTTGGAAATAAGATTGTTCTTACTTGAAGAGGGTTGGTGTTGATCTTACTTCTTGACTTGTGCTTGTCCTTGGTAAAGAGGGCTTTACCATCAATGTTGAGAGATAGTCTTTCCATTTTCAAGAGTTTATACTCTTGTCTTGATTCTTCAGAAATGTGCACACTCTGGAGTGCTTTCAAACTTGGTAGCTCCTCCTTAATGGCATAACTCTGAACAAGGTTGTCATATTCCTTCTTTAACCCATTAAATATGACTTGAACAAGTTCATTTTGGTTGATGGAGTCTCCTATGCATTACAATTCTCTATGGAGGTCTTTAACTCTCATTACATAAGCTGAAGCGCATTCATCACTTCTCTGTACACTTTAAAAAATTTGGTTTCTTAGTGTTAGAAGTCTAGAAGTATTCTTTGTCTCGTAGATGGACTTGAGAGTATCCCAAGCATCTTTGGCATTAGTACAAGCACCAATTTATCTTAATATATCATTTGAGACATTCATTGTAATATAATGCAGAGCCATCCTAGCTCTCTTTTTGTACTTTGGAATTTCTTGAGGAATTTGTGGTTCTTCTTCAATACCAAGTACAATATCCATCACATCTTGTAGAATTAAGACAGATTCCATCCTAACCTTCCAAATTGAGTAATTGGAGGTTGACAATCTTTCACTTGCTTCTAATAGAAAGACACCCATTGAAGTCATAAAGAATGATGGAAATCAAAAAAGATGGATGAAAAAATTGCTTATCTTCTCACTATAGGAACCAATCAAGGGTAAAAGCCAAATCCTATGTAAGACGAAACAAAAAACTGTGAGATAGATCTCACTAGCTTGACAATCTCTCTAAAACAAGATTTGAATCATCAAAAAAGATAAAGTATGGCAAAAGTTATGGTTCTCTGAATTTCACACGTGAGAAATACACCAAAAATGTCAAATTGACTCAAATACAATCTATTTGTATGAAACAATTTGCCTAGAACCTATAAATTTTGTCTAAATCACATATAGATGAGATTGGTCAACTTCTAGATGATTTTTGTGATCATTCAAGCAATAAATCACATGTACTCACGATTTGCCACAGATCTAGGTGCCCTACCTACAACTATTCAAAAGCTTATAACTTTTGATTGGCTTATCCAACTATCATGATTCAAATTGCATCAGATTCTACACATTTCTAGCTTTCTAGGGCTAAAATTTGGATCTAAGGTGAGAGAGAACCACCAAACTGAAAATGGGCAGATTTCACACGTGCCTGTTTCTGAAATTCTGTACAGTACCTGATCTGGACCATTCAAAGTGGTTTGAAGCTCTAAATCACCAGAAAACTGCAAACTAGCTAGAAAGTAGAATCTAGACAATTCCTAGCTTGAAATCTGATCAAATTTGCAAACTTTCTGATTAGATTTGCTTGTAAATCTTAGGTAGGCTCTGATACCATGTTGAATTCACACGTGTGGGATGCCCTACACATGTACTTTTGATCTCCTAAGCCCAATAATACCATAAAGATCAAAGTAGCATTGATTGACAATAGGAAAGCTGATCATACAAGAAATATTATTGTGTTACAAGCAAGATCTGTCAACAAAACATGAAACTAAGTACAATAAATGCCTCAACTCAATTAGAGAGAGAATATGAAAGTACAAACTCGAGTGGAGAGAGAGGGCACAGAGAGCTTAGTCTCCAAATTTGCATTACACACAAAAATCATCATTTTCTCAATGAGAGTACATCACATATATATAGATCCATGGACTCTCCTCCTACTTTGAGTTGAATTGGAGTTATGAATCCACCTCTCAAGCTATCTAGACTTATTCAAGCCACCTCAATATGTCTAATTGTGCCACCTAGCCTTTCATGCATTAAATGTGGCATGCAAAGTACAAATGGCAATTCCTATGGTAGCTCGAGTTTCTACTTCTACCTACCTTGAATATTTTATTCTAAGATGGGTCTTTACTAAGCCAAAAGAGCTCAATTCATCTTTGGCATTTTTAGGACCCCTACTTACAACATTAGATAGATTTTTCCAATATTTCAACAAGTATGCGCATGGAACTTCTTCGTGTAATCTGGCGAGCGGAGTATGGGAGCCGTGGTGAGGGCCGTTTTCAACTCCTCAAAGGCCTTAATTTGTTCTTCGGTCCAACAAGTATCTACCACAACTAAATAACCGAGGTGTGCCTTGTCAGCATAGTCGATTATAAAGATGCGATAATAATTTGTATGACCGAGGAAGACATATACTTCCTTCACTGTTGCAAGTAAGGGCATTTCCACTATAACCTTGATTTTTGACGGGTCGGTAGAAATACCATCCTTTGAGATTATATGTCCGAGTACAACCCCATGGGTGACCCATATTTGGCATTTATCAAGGTTTAGTGAGATTCCAAATCTACGACAGCGAATGAAGATTTTCTCCAGGGCGTCAAGGTGTGTAGCTGCGGAGGAATGTACACCTAGATCGTCGAGATAAATCTTCATGATTCGATGTAACAGATCTTGAAGGGCCAGTTGCATGACCCTTTGGAACGTTGAAGGGGCGTTGCATAAGCCAAAAGACATAACATTATAAGCATAAATCCCGTTCTCTGTTGCAAAGGCCATTTTATGTTTATTTTCAGGGGCTATTTGAACAAGGAAATACCCGTGAATCCATCCAAGAAGCTGAAAGCTTCAGCTCCTGCCATTTCCTCTAGGATTTGAGTCGTTAAAGGCAAGGGAAAATGGTCTTTCTTTGTAACCGCATTAACATTTTTGAGATCGACACAAATACGAAGCTTGCCGTTTTTTTTGGGTACAACCACAATGGGTGATACCCAATCAGTATGTTGAACTTCATAAACGAAGCCAACATCCAACAATTTCTTAATATCTTCGTCGATTCTCTCATGATAGACAAGGTTAGATCGATATGGTTTAGCCCTAATAGGCTTAGCATTGTCTTCTTAAGGAATCCTATGGACGGCTATTTCAGGTGGGATTCCTTTCATTTTTGTATAATTCCATGCAAATACATCCCTATATTTGCAAAGTTATGTTTCCAGATCAGCAAGTTGGGTTGATGACAACATGAACTATTCGATCTATCTCCTCGTCAGGATCTTTAAGGTTTAGTGGAATGGTCTTAGCAGGTCCTTCAAAGGAGTTGGAATTTGGTGTAGGTTCTCGATGTGGCTGTGGTAATTCACTACCGGACGTGGAAGCTTGGTCGGATTGTTTGGTTTATGTCCCTTTTGACAAGGGCTTCATCGGCTGTTTAAGTTTCTCACACCTCTGTTTTTGACGCTCGACTAATTTTGTATCAATAATTTTAGTTGCTTGTAACCGAGGTTTTTGTGATTTTTGAGTGGGCGGTGTTGGTGCCTCACTTATCATATCGTCGTCAATTGTATCCCAAACTTCGTCGAGATACACATCCCATGTATATACTTTGGGTTTGGGCTTGTATGTTTGTGTATTGGGTACCTTGGATGTTAGTTGGACGTGAGCCAACGATCCTGCTGTCGTTATCTCCTTAGGAATTGATTTTGGCGGATAAGGTTGTGCATCTAGATATAGGAGTACATGTTCATCCATCATATCTACATCATCCATGGAAAGAATACCTTCTTCCAAAATATGGGCGGTAGAGACACTAGGTTCTCCTGGGCACCACGCTATAGGAATCAGGTCAATCATCATAAGTGGGATGATGAGTGTGTCAATGTCTGTAGAGGATGGGAGAATATCCACATCTGCTGCAGCAGTTTCGATACGACATCAATCGAAATCAGTACAGTCCACAGTGGCTAGTGCGTGACCCCAATTGATTATGTTCGTGGATCTCATATAGTGACATTTTGGTTGAATCGGGATGCTATCTGATTCGTCATATGTTGTGGATGACCTATCATCGTATACCTTGACGAGCTGACATGGCCTGTTGAGTCAACCATGACTCGTTTATTGTGGTTACCAAAGGTAATTTTGCTATGCTTCCAATCTTGAAAAACACCTGCTATTTGGAGCCAGGGTGTACCAAGAAGGAGTTTATATGTATTGTTATCTTCTGGTAAATCTAAGATGACACAATCTAGCACAAATTTGACACCTGCTATGCGAACTTTTATATTTGATAAATGACCAACTGGGTCAGTAACTCGTTGATCAGCCATGCGAAGTTTATATCGTGGTTGATCGAGGGTATGGAAGCCCCATGACTTTGCTAATGAAAAAGTCATGATATTAACGCCTGATCCGCTATCTAGGATAGCAGATACTACAGGATAGTCTTTATAGGACAAAGGTAGGGTGATGCTAGTCCCCTTAGCAACACCTATATTCAACATATTCATAGGTATTTGAGGAATTTCAGGAATCTCTTCTGTTTCCCGCTGTTCATCGGGAATAGTAGGCAGCTGAAAATTTTGATGGATATAACATTGAAGCCCAGTGAAGGATTTTATTACGGTATGAAACGGCATGGTGAGTTGAGCCTGTTGGATGTCAGAAAATACTTCAAGTCCCTGTATGGATTGCTCCTTTTTGGGGATATGAGCTTAGAACAGACTTTCTGTATGTTCTTCCTCTCCTAAAAACTCATCTTGAAACTCATTGTATTGTCGTTGTTCCACCTTTAGGTCTGGATAATCTTTTGGTAATGTGGAAGCCGTCAAGTGGCTTCCTTGGGGGTCAACTGATTTGACATTATTTTGTTGTTGTTCTTATTGTTGGCGTTGTGCTCTAGTAAGAACTCTAACAGGTTCGGATGAGATATGACGTGTTGGAAGGATCCTATTAGGTTGTTTAGGGCAGTCTTTGAAGCTGTGTTTGCAAACACAGTCTGTACATTCCGCATAGTATTGGTTTTTAACTTTACAGTCGGCCATGAAATGCCCCGTTTTGCCACAAATAAAGTAGCGGTTGCTCATTGGGCCTGTGGCAATAACATAACCATCTTGGATGGCTAGTTGTGCTGGATTTTCTGGTGGTGTTGAATACTCTTCTCGTCTGCATGAGCATGAGTTGTCTGTTTGATATTGTTGAGAACTAACAAATGGAAGTGTTGTATCTTGATGATAAGAGTGATCATAGGAGTTTTCAACAAGATGTGTTTGTGTAGACTCGCGAGGATTTCTATGTTTCGGTGCTCCTAGATTGGGTTGTCCTCGTGGAGGTGGTACTAAGAGTGCCAGTTGTGGCTGAGGTTCATGTCGAGGTTGTCTGGGCAACTCTTGTATATGGACTTGGTTGTTCCGTGGTTGGTAGTGCGTGTGTTGATTTTGTGAAACAAACGATTGTCGAGGGCGTTGAGTATGTCCTCTTGACTAGTTGTGAGGCTGGTTCCTCAAGTTATAATAGCAATAAAGAGAGGTATGTCCCATAAAGTCGCAGATGTCACATTTGATCAAGGACGTATCCGGGACCGGTTGGTATGAAGGGCACTCATTGCCAGTGTGTGCACCTCAACAATGAGGGCACCACGTGTTCTCTTGTCTATGGTGGATTTGGCCATTGCGTAACTGACCCGGCATCGAACTCTAGAGAGACTTACGAGTGTTTTGAAACTCTTTCGTGAGTTTCTCCATCTATTGTTGGTGTTGCTCCATGAATTTTTGACAAGCCTTGAGAGCTTGTTTTTCTTGGGCGAGCTCCTAATTCGCGCTGGCCCGATACTTATCGAACTCTGATTAGTAGTTGTTGAGGGTTTGGTTGTAGATCTGCACGTGATGCATGAAGAGATTCATCTCTACTTGAGAGAGTGGCCTTGAGTTAGGTGCAGGTTGAACTATCCAGGCAAGTTTTTCCTATTGCAATGCGTGCACCTCCGCTCCCAAGCATGTATTTTCTGTTTCGTAAACCTGTAATTGCGTCTGGAGGGGAGCAAGTCTTTGGTCAGCCTCTACTTGTAGCTCTTGCACCTTTGCGAAAGCATCCTTGATGGCTGCGAAGAGGCTTTTAATGTATTGATTTAGGCCATCTTCTTTTTTCTACAGCTTCCGAATTTCTCGGTGTCCATCTAGCTCATGTTGTTGAGCTATGGTTAATTCCTGCTGCAGCTTTGTGATGTCCGCTCGCTGTTGTGTATTGCTAGTGGCAAGTTGTAGTACTTGGCTATCCATAGATATTTTAGCAGTTGCCGCATCCTGGATGAAGGTACCCAAGGCTTGGTAGGCCGTCAATAGATTGTGGTAACTCTTCGTCATCATCCAACAATGGGAGAGCTGTTCCACAAATATTCCTACTCTCTTTTTTGTTTGCGTTCAGCCGGTACGTTAAGCTAGTAGGGACTTGTGATGTAGAGGCCCTGACAACCTGCACTGTGTTGTTGTCATCTTTTATCAACTTCTCCGGAGATTTCTGGCCATCAAGTGCGGTGGGGTCGGCATGATCTGGTGATGGCATAAAGTGTGTCTGTATAAATGCGTCATCAGGCAACGGTTTGTCACCCTTGGCAACCTTTGATGGAGAGGTGCGGGGTGTGAAGAAAGCAGGAGTGGAAACAGAGAGGGAGACAATTTGTCCAAATAATAGAATGGGTGGAACATAGAGGAACTTGAGGGTGCTATGAAAGACGGAATGAGAAGAAGAGGGAGATGTACCCAGATCATTCTAGACAATGAGGACCCTGCTCGTGAAAGATCCTACCATGAACCTTGAAAAGGCGATTGTCGAGATTCGAGAGGAAGTCGAGGCTAGAGAACATCTTGATCACAAAGATGGTTCTGACCAGGCCCTCTATGGCAACAAGGAAAAATACAAGAAACGAGGGAGTCCAATCAGAGGCAGGATCATGATCGGCAAGCAGAGAGGACCAGCAAGAGCAACTAGAAGACCAAAGGGAGGTCGAAACAACAAGGTGCAGACAAGAAGACTTGCATGAGATACAGAAGAGACAGACATACAATAGATACATGCTGGCTCAATCCCAAGATTGAGTGTATCCATTGCCACAAGAAGGGTCATGCAGCCATGGATTGCTGCCAGAACCCGAGAAACAAATCAGCACAGAACAGACAGCAGAACAGCAATAGTTCATCCTATGTCGAGGAGCCCGACAGCTCAAAAATGGGTGAAAAATTGTGTGCACAAATTGAGTCAATTTATGCAAGATCCTAAGATCCAACATTGGATGATGGCCAAGAGAGTTCTAAGATATGTATCTTCTACTCAAGATTATGGTTTATTGTACAAGAATGAAGATCTAACCATTGTTGGCTATTTGGATTCCGATTTTGCAAGTGATAAAATGGATCGAAAGTCCATTAATGCATATACTATCTTTCTTGGAGGCAATCTTGTATCTTGGCTTTCAAAGAAGCAAGATACCATATCCCTATCTTCTTGTGAGGCCGAGTACAAAGCACTCACTACAACAACTAAAGAGGTGCTTTGGATCAAGAGGTTAATCATGGAGCTAAAGTGCATCAAAGAGGATGATCTTCCCTTGATCAAGTGTGACAACATATCGGCCTAAGCTCTTGCAAACAATCCTATTTTTCATGCAAGAAGCAAGCATATAGAAGTGGCACACCATTTTGTAAGGTAAAAGCTCATTGGAGGTGAAATCAACTTGGAACACGTCAACATGTCTTCATGTATTGCTGATCTTCTCACAAAGCCACTTTGCAAAAGTGCCTTCTCAAAGCATAGATCTAATCTTGGTCTTATCTCAAGATCGATGCTTGATCCACATTAGATACATTTTTAGGAGTGTTGAAATATTGGAAAAATCTATCTAATGTTGTAAGTAGGGATCCTAAAAATGCCAAAGTTGAATTGAGCTCTTTTGGCTTTGTAAAGACTCATCTTAGAATAAAATATTCAAGGTAGGTAGATGTAGAAACTCGAGCTACCATGGAAATTGTCATTTGTACTTTTTGCATGCCACATTTAATGCATGAAAATACTAGGTGGCACAATTAGACATATTGAGGTGGCTTGAATAAATCTAGATAGCTTGAGAGATGGATTCATAACTCCAATTCAACTCAAAGTAGGAGGCGAGTCCATGGATCTATATATATGTGATGTACTCTCATTGAGATGATGATGATTTTTGTGTGTAATGCAAATTTGGAGACTAAGCTCTTTGTGTCCTCTCTCTCTACTCAAGTTTGTACATTCATATTATCTCTCTAGCCAAGTTGAGGCATTTATTGTACTTAGTTTCATGTTTTGTTGATAGATCTTGTTTGTAACACAATAATATTTCTTGTATGATCAGCTTTTCTATTGTCAATCAATGCTAGTTTGATCTTTATGGTATTATTGGGCTTAGGAGATCAAAAGTACATGTGTAGGGCATCCCGCACGTGTGAATTTTTCAACACTTTGTGACATCAAGATGAATCATGTCTGATTTCAGAAGTGCAGATCCTTCAAGATTCATAATTCTTGGAAATGGATCTAGACATCAAGTGAATGGTATTGGTTCACTATGGCTCAACACCAATGGCAGAGACAGACGACTCGAAGACATTCTGTTCGTGCCTACTCTGCAACAAGACTTGCTATCTGTAGCAAGAATAACAGATGCAGGGAGGTGTGTGACGTTTTCTGACGAAGCATGCAATGTGATTGATGCCAGTACAAGTGTTCTCATCACTGAAGACAGAAGGAAAGAGAACCTATATCATCTAAAGGTACGCCTACCTGCAGATCAGATGCATCAGACTCATGACGACTCTCCAGACACTCTATGGCATAGAAGACTCTGCCACATGAACTCAATGGCACTTTACCAGGCAAGCCTTCATGGAACGATAACAGGGGTCGCATCTTGAATGCAACCAGTTCGACCACTTGTGATGCATGTTTGAAAGACAAGATGTCACGCACACCATTCGTCAAAGGCTCCTACAAAATGACAAAGATTCTGGAGCTAGTGCATTCTGACATCTGCGGACCATTCAACGTGATCTTAGTAGGAGATTCAAAGTATTATATAACCTTCATTGATGATTATAGCAAATTTGCCAGAGTGTATTTTATTTCAAATAAATCTGAATCACTTGATAAATTCACATAATATGTGAATTGGAACTAAGAGATGTATAGGCAGTAAAGTGAAACAGATCAGAACAGATCGAGGTGGCGAATACATCTCGAATCACTTCACTAACTTCTGCAATGATCACGACATCATTCACAGAAGAACTGCAACCTACACACCGCAGCACAATGGTGTTGCTGAATGAAAGAACAGGACCTTGATGGAAGCAGCCAGATGCATGATGGCCTATTCAAAGGCTCCAAGGGCACTCTGGGCTGAAGCAGTAGCTACAGTCGCATACATCCAGAATCTTTGGTTCTGTAGCTTATGCACATATTCCTGACAAGCTTTGAGAGAAGCTTGATGAGAAAGCTGAGCAGAGATTTTTGGTAGGCTATGACAACAATTTGTCATACTACAGAGTCTACATGCCAGACTAAACACTGTGAAAACAGTGAGAGATGTGAGATTCGATGAGAACAAGACAATTGCCAACGACAATCTTGTCAGCTACAAAGTTCTGGAGAGACAATACTATGACCTACCGCCAACGACAGAGGGAGCAGAAGACGAACACAAAAACAAAGATTTTCGAGTCGTCTCCCATTTGAATAATGAATCTGACAAAGAAAGATTCGCGAGGCAACCTGCCGTTGCAGTTCCTGTAAACCAAGATGGTTTCGGACCGAGCAGAGCAGACAAGGGCAAAGGCACATATATTTGATCTGATGGTATGATGTCAACAGATATATTTTAGGTCATGGCTAATTTGCCACTCTTGTAATTCCCTGATTAGTTGTAGATGCTTAATCACCGTAATCTCAGATTTACATAGAGCGACCATACTTACTGGATGAGACTTGACATATAGACAGAATACACATACAGTGTAATGGAGTAGTCTGATGCTGGTAAGCAATCAAGATGAAAATACAGACAACAAGTCCGTCTGCGTGCGAGACGAGATCTATTTCAGGATCCATAGAGATCCACAGTCCGCTAGTAAGCGAACATACATCTGTGAGAGAAGAGTATCTCTCTCACGCCAATGCACTGCGTGGATATGCATGCAGTACTTGAAGAATTAGAGAAGAAAAATCAATAGACAATATTGTAGCCTTTGGACATACGTCAATTTTTTTTATTGTGTCTGATCTCGAATGAAATTGCTTTTGCTGTTATTTCGTATGTCTAAGTTTTCTTGTTCATTTGAATTATGCACCCTGGTTGAAACTATGTTGAATGTTGCATCAATTTTATAAACGTAGATCAGCAGTGTCTGACTACATTCTGGAGGACTGTAGGACTGATTCAACCCTAAACCCTAAACCCTAAACTCCATCCCAATTGTAAGAGGAAATCGTGATTTTTTCGTGACTATTTCACAAAGAATTCTTCTTCCCTTGTTTTGCAAAGAATTCTTCTTCCCTTTAGGATGGGACAGAGGTAGAAGCGGTATTTACAAAGGAGATAGGAATGGAAACAAAAATGGTAGAAGAGGGTTGAACAGAAGAGGAGGTGGCAATGGTGGAAGCGGAAACAGTTAGTGGTGTGGTGGTCGTGCGACATCTAGTAGCAAGTGGAGATGAAGAGGAGGGGGTAGCGCCACACATTCGGTTGTTGGCCATTGTGTCAATGACTGCAGGACGGGCAAATGTGGATGCAATGGCTAGAGGATACAGATTAGTATGAGGCATGGTGGATGATAAGATGTTGGAATAGTGGAACCGCGTACTTTTGTCTTGAGAAGTGCACATGCAAAGTTACACAACAGGGGCCTACTACGATCCGTTCACGTGAGTTAGGTTTGATGGATGTGGTAGTTCATGGATGAGAAAAGTTTGCCAATCATATGGCACTAATGGGTGGCCAGAAAATCCCAAGAAGGACTCCAGAATTTGACTGAGTAGCTTGGATTGGATTCGGTCCTTTCAAAATGTTGAAACAACCATAAAGTTGTTCAACAAATGTGCAGCCGTCTGGATTATTGGGTCCGTGATAGCCTCTATAAGGTACCCATTGTTAGTTTGGATCAGAATCTGTGGGGCAGTCTGGGTGATGAATGGCCTTACCAAGGCCTTTGCCTGGCAATGGGAGATGGGTTGACGATCACCAGACACTATGCCTATGGTGACCATGGAATCTACTTTCATCCGTACCTTGTATGTAGTACCTTGGTACAAGATGTGGAAACGTGACTTCGGCGTGTCCCGGGTGGCATAAGCGTGTAAGGCAAGACCCATGTTAATGTCAGGGCTGAAAAGTGATGGGTAAAAATCCATTGCTTCAAGAAGAGGTCCAGCCGTCTGAAGCCATGGTTTGATCAGGGCGTCAGAAAACAAGGGCCAAATCTGGGTGGCTGATGGTATTTCATGCTAGATCATCTTCTTGGTGCCAGAGTCGTCAGAAGAGGAAGAAGAGGCCATATTAGCAGTGGTAGTGAGAATTTGTTATAAGGAAAAGTGATAAAAAATAAGAAATACGATGGAAACGATAAAAAGTGTTGAAAATGAGAGAAACAATGAAATACAACTGCTGATGGATAACAGTAACGGTGGTTTTGAGTGCAGATCTTGGTTTAAAGTGTGTAGATGATGGCTGGTATAATTTTTTGTCACAATTGAAGAACCTGGAAATTTTCCTCAAAAATCCGACACAGCTTCGCTTGGAAAATTGATAAATGACTCAAAAAAATTTTGCAAGGACCTTCTTCACAAAATTCTAAGACCTCAGAGAAGTCTGGGTTGTGGGTATTTCCTACACAATAATAAACAAGTGGGTCCCACCACTTGAAATACTGTTGGCCAAGCCTTGCCTAGTGGACCCTGCCACAGTACATTGTAAGTAGGGTAATAAGTGTGAGGGCACTGGCATCCTGCATGTGTAAGCCCAACCCAGCACAAGTAGAAAGTTGTAATTCCTAGGAATAAGAGACTAGGGGCTTAAAACTCTAAAATGACATTAGAGGTCCGAAGTCAAATTGCAAATAAAAAAACTAAAAGGTTCCAACTTAAAACTCACATGAATCATGTGAGTGCCCTTGTGCTTTCTTAGCACCAATAGATTTAAGTTGTGTTTATTTTAAAGGCTTGGATTAGAATTCTTGCCCCAATGAAGTAGCCAATGAGAGTGAAGGAGGCCTAAAATCTATAAGAGGGAGCCATTTCCTTTGTATTGTATCTTCCATTCTCTTCTTAATAAAACTCTCTTGGTTTCTCTCTCTCTCTCTCTCTCTCTCTCTCTCTCTCTCTCTCTCTCTCTCTCTCTCTCTCTCTCTCTCTCTCTCTCTCTCTCTCTCTCTCTCTCTCTCTCTCTCTCTCTCTCTCTCTCTCTCTCTCTCTCTCTCTCTCTCTCTCTCTCTCTCTCTCTCTCTCTCTCTCTCTCTCTCTCTCTCTCTCTACGTTGGGATAGAATAGCCTTGGGTAGGTGCTCGAGCCCCCAAAGCCTTTCTTAGCCTAGGCATTCTCTCTCTCCCTCTCTCCACTCTCTTTCTCCTCTCTCTCCTCTCCCTCTCTATTCTTGCTATGTAGGTGAAGGTGAGGTTGCCGCTCCCAATGATGAACCCATATGCTACACCGACAACACAACAGTGGCGTCGTTGCCGGGGAGCGCCACACACTCGCTTAACCGCATAGTTTTCTTAATCTCTTCCTCTCTCTCCCTCTCTCTTTTCTTCTCTCTCACCATTCATTTTCACCAAAAAAATCAAATTTTAAGAGTAGAATAGTGTGAGTAGTGTTAGTTTTTGCCATTTTTTTGGGATTTTTTTGTTTGTTTCAACTGTAGGGAGAGATTGTGGGGTGGGAGGATCAGATCCAAGCACCCAATCCCTTCATTAATCCATAAAATCCATAAAAATCAGAAAAAAAAAAAAAAAAAAAAAAAAAAAAAAAAAAAAAGCTCAAAATCTGTTTTTGGAGGGAAAAAGAGAGGCAAAATCTCATCAAATTTTGATTTCTCAAAAACCAGTGGGCATGAACCTTCGAATAACTGGCAGCAGCTCCAAAGTACTATCTCAGACCTGCATAGAAGCCTGCGAGGGTTAGTTCCTATCAGATTTTGAAAAAACAGAGAAAAACCCAAAAAAAATTCAAAAATCCTTTGTAAAAATCAAAAAAAAATTCAAAACTCAAAACTAACCTTCATAGAGCTTTCTGAAGATCCATCTCACTGAGACAAGGACACAGAGAAGTCTGCGAGAGTTAGATCCCAAAAAAAGTGCCCCTATGAAGTTCCCAAGAGCAAAAAAAATGGCCTAGAACCTTCTCAAACAATAAATTTTTGAGTTTCCTTGGGAAATAACCTTCACAGAGATCTTTGAAGTTCCATTTCACTGAGACAAGGACACAAAGAAGTCTGCGAGAGTTAGATCCCAAAAAATATGCCCCTGTGAAGGTTCCCCAGAGCAAAAAGTGGCCTAGAACCTTCTCAGACAGCAAATTTTTGAGTTTCCCTGGGAAGTAACTCTCTCAGCATGGTAAGCAAGTATATCTGACTCATATACAAGCACATACCAGCCTGCGATGATTAGTTCCCAGAAAATCTCAAAATTTGGCCAAAAAACCCCAAAAAAATGCAATTTTTTCAAGATTTTTTGAGTTTTCTAGGAAAGTAACTCTTGAAGCTTGGTGAGCACCTGAATCTAACTGAGATACAAGTGCATACCAGTCTGCGAGGGTTTGTTCCCATAAAATCTTAAAATTTTGCAATAAAAACCCCAAAAAAATGCACTTTTTACAAGATTTTCTGAGTTTCCTTAGGAAGTAACTCTTCCAGCTTGGTGAGTAGGTGAATCTGATTGAGATACAAGTGCATACGAGTCTACGAGGGTTTGTTCCCAGAAAATCTTAAAATTTTGCAAAAAAACCACAAAAAATGCACTTTTTTCAAGATTTTTTGAGTTTTCTTGAGAAGTAACTCTTGCAGCTTGGTGAGCAGATGAATTTGACTGAGATACAAGTGCATACCAATTTGTGAGGTTTTGTTCCTAGAAAATCTTAAAATTTTGCAAGACAACCACAAAAAAATACACTTTTTTCAAGATTTTTTGAGTTTCCTTGGGAAGTAACTCTCAAGATACAAGTGCATACCTGTCTGCGAGGGTTTGTTCCAAGAAAATCTTAAAATTTTGCAAAAAGACCCCAAAAAAATGCACTTTTTCCATGATTTTTTGAGATCTGCTGGGAAGTAACCTTTGCAAAGAGTTTTTTACATAGGTCTAACCAAGATCTGGCTATTGTGAAGTTTTTGAAAAGATCCAATGGTTATATTTAGAAATATCTAAGAAAAAGTGCCAAAAAACTGAGTTTTTTCAAGATCCTGACAAATCTGCCCATCAAGAACTCTTGTAGAACTCACATTGTCTAAAAATGGTCCATATACAGCTACTGTAGGAAGTTTGAAGGTTATATTCACTCAGATTTGAAGAAATCTCAAAAAAAAAAAAAAACACAAAGAACCAAGAAAAGGGGCTAAAATCACACTATTAGCCAACTGAAACTGATCAGATCCTGTCAAATCTAGGTTGCAGTCACAATATCCATTAAGATCCAACATCCCTAGACTGAACCAAGTGAATGAACCTCAGATCAAGTTGATCAATACCAAGAAAAATCAGTTTCCACCACCATCCATACCAACCATTCATCACTCTTCTGTCCACACTCTTCTGACCATCTCCATATTCTCTTGACAGTGTAACTTTCATTGTGGTTATCTGCTAAATCCATTTTTATTTTTGTTCACATCCATACAGATCCCTCTTTTCTTGATTCTTTTCTCCTCTTCTTTTTCTTCTTCCACTTCAACAAAAAAAAAAAAGTTGGAACACCAGAGTCATTGAGCAAACCTTGAAGCAATTCACCAACCAGCTACTTTGCAACATTCTAGTGCTGAACTATGGAGACCGCCCTTGTAAGATTATCAAAATTAAAAAAGTTCCCTACTGAAACAATCCGAGAGACTACACCTATCGGATCTATCATCTAGTGAAGGATTGTGATCCCCCGACTCCCCAACAGATCATCATGGCAAAATACTATGCTGGACTACCCAAAAGGATCAGATCTGGTATAGAAGAGTTAGAATCCTATGCGCCGCTTGCACAACTTTGTAAGGATGCTGCCTTGATGGAAATCTCACTCGGGAAGAAGGATTTTCCCTATCCATATGGGGAATCAGAGGAACAAAGGTCGACAACAAGCAATGATCCAACAAGAATGAAACCCCATGCAAGACAACAAAGTGCAGCAAGGTCAAGCAGATCAAATTCAGCGGAAGACTAAGAACCTTGTAGTTCAAGCTGTCAGCAAGCTTATGCTCGCTCTATTGAGTTTCTTAAAAATGATGAATGTACCTTTTGCTTTGGAGATCATCCAAGTACCAGGAGTCCAATCAAGAATCCGCATTTGTTAAAAGGACAAAATACAGAACAACAGGCTTGTCGACAGCAAGATACAGCGGTTCAATGGTTAGAAGCAGAATCAAGCCAACAAGGAGCTCACCAGAAGGATGGATGTCAGATTGATCCATCTAAATCACGAGTTTCTTCAACAAACAGTGGCAAGGTAGAAGTTTTGGTTATATCCTCTTGCATGTCACCGAATTCAATGGAGGACCATAACAGCCTACCAGTCTACTTTGTGGAAGATCCTAAGGGAAATCTATTACCAGTGTATGCCTATCAACTTAGAGGCGATGGTGTATTGCACTCGGTAAGATGCTATGGATGCGGAGGGAAACACCGTCGTGTTGAATGTCCACATCGAGGGGATCCATCAACATTTGATCCCTCGTGTTCACAATGTGGAGTTAATCATCCATGCCGAGATTGCCCAATGAGAAATCCACAAATAGCCAGGAGGCATTTGGCCTATGTAGACCGACATGCACCTGTGGTGACCCTTCCACCTTGAACGCACTATAAAAAAAAAAATTTAGTGCCACCGGGCTATGAAGCGAGTGATGAAGAAGACAATCTGGCAAAAGTCCCAAAGTACGCAAAGATACCCTCGGGCAAATAAGTAAAACCATCACAGAAGACAGAGATGGTAGAATCCATCATGCCAATGGTAACTGAGGAAGTCAAGAAATTGGCATCCGACGAAGTCCAACAGATTTTACCAAGTCTCTTGGCGCAATTGCTACAAAGAATTCTTAGTGATGAATTACAAAGGGGACTAGCGTCAACAAAGCAACTTGAAGGCAATTCAACACAAGATCCAAGGAAAAGTGTAGTCACGCAGCCTTCAACGAGGAAATGCAATGACCAAGGAAAGACTAAAGTTGATGATTGCCCTTCAACGAGCAAGATTCAACCAAAGTCTAATTGTTCCACAATTCAACAGACCCCCAAATCAACGCCAATTCGGGGTATATCCATTCTTCAAAGGCCAAATCTAGGGAATTCAAGCCCAAATAGGCCTCCAGTACAGCAAGCACAAGTGCCTACAATGACAAAGTCTTGTCCTAAATCTTTGATATTGACTGCTGAGGAAAGTCTTCAGGTTATGGCATACCATGAATACCTGCACAGACAAGAGAGTCAAGCAAGCATGTCATATCCACATTATGATTTGGGAGAGTCCATGATGTTGGGACCAGTTGCGCCAATCTATGAGGATCCAGTTTTATCTTGGGATACTCTGATGGAATGTCTCAACTACCCAATTGTTGATGAACAAGGTTATCCGGAATGGCCACCAGACCCTTATGGGTATTATTGAAAAGCTGGCAAGTCCCCGTTCTTGCTGATCATCCATTAATAAAGCCTCAGGTTTTACGTAAGCGAATTCTATCCACGTTTTTCCTGAAGCAAGCATGTCCCAGCAATAAAAGAACCGACAACAACGCCTTTTCACAACAGTTTCAGCCTAGTGCCGAGGGACCGACACTACTTTGGGTCGTGGACCCTGTTGTGGGTATTTCCTGCACAATAATAAATAAGTGGGTCCCACCACTTGAAATATTGTTAGCCAAGCCTTGCCTAGTGGGCCCCGCCACAGTACATTGTAAGTAGGGTAATAAGTGCAAGGGCACTGGCATCATGCACGTGTAAGCCCAATCCAGCACAAGTAGCAAGTTGTAATTCCTAGGAATAAGAGACTAGGGGCTTAAAACTCTAAAATGACATTAGAGGCCCTAAGTCAAGTTGCAAATAAAAAAGCTAAAAGGGTTCCAACTTAAAACTCACATGAATCATGTGAGTGCCCTTGTGCTTTCTTAGCACCAATAGATTTAGGTTGTGTTTATTTTAAAGGCTTGGATTAGAATCCTTGCCCCAATGAAGTGGCCAATGAGAGTGAAGGAGGCCTAAAATCTATAAGAGAGAGCCATTTCCTTTGTATTGTATCATCTTCCATTCTCTTCTTAATAAAACTCTCTTGGTTTCTCCATCTCCATCTCTCTCTCTCTCTCTCTCTCTCTCTCTCTCTCTCTCTCTCTCTCTCTCTCTCTCTCTCTCTCTCTCTCTCTCTCTCTCTCTCTCTCTCTCTCTCTCTCTCTCTCTCTCTCTCTCTCTCTCTCTCTCTCTCTCCCCCTAAGTTGGGATAGAATAGCCTTAAGTAGGCACTCGAGCCCCCAAAGCCTTTCTCAGCCTAGGCATTCTCTCTCTCCCTCTCTCCACTCTCTTTCTCCTCTCTTTCCTCTCCCTCTCTATTCTTGCTATGTAGGTGAAGGTGAGGTTGCCGCTCCCAGCAACGAACCCCTATGCTACACCAATGACACAACAGTGGCGCGTTGTCGGAGACAACTGTAGGGTCGAAGATCTCGTGTAGTATAGCCCTCCTTCCTGTCAACAAAGGTTGGATCACTGGATAGGTACCTAACTAGGCATAGATGCTACTTTTAGTTAATTTTTAACTTTCTCCCTTAACTCTACTCACCACTAACACTACTCTCCTTTAACTCTACTCCTCTACACTAACATTCATCATGATTTGGGTGAAGGGAAGGGATAGAAAAAAAGAGGTTGAGAAGAAAGATAGAAAGAGAGAGAGATAGAGAGTGAGGGTGGAGGTTAGCTCAAATGCTCCTTATGCTTGCTAATGGAAAAGCATTCACTATGGCAAACGATAAACATGGAAATAGAAAGCAATGGAAAACACAATCAAGAGCATTAGCAAGTAGTGAATAGCAAATGAAGATGCTTCTCTTCCAAAAATGGTAGAGTTTCCTCCTTCTCATTAAGCATGAAAATAGTGTACAAATGGTGTCTTTTTATAAAATGGGAAAGGCCCTTGCCCCTCAATCCTATTGGCTAATATTCACAATGAACTTGATCCAAGGGTCCACAAAAAATACATTAGAAATCACAAGATTCATGTGAGTCCCAATTTGGACCCAACTCTAAAAAGTGATTTCTAAGTTTAAAAATGACATTGGGCCTCTAGTTTTATTTTAATTCCAAGGCCCAAATCATGTTTATTTTATTTACAACTTTATTTGCATGCCCATTGGGACATGGGCTTATACACACAGGATGCCATGCCCTCGCAACACATTTTATTGGATGATTTTATATATTTACACTTTGTTGGGAATACCTCCAACATGACCCACGACCTGAAGTAGTGCCAGTCCCTTGGGACTATGTCGGTTTAGTATAGCGTCCTCTTCGCCCACCTCTGGTGGATCAGGTAAACCATAACGTCTTGCATGAAGTTGAGAAGGTAAAGTTTCTTTGAGTCCTTGGGCGTGTGGAAGGACTTGTGGACTTATGTTAGCCATTCTTGATCGATCCAGGCTTGGAATCGGTGCGTCCAGGGTTCTCCAAGGAATACAACTCGGTAATATACACGAGCGACTGGCAGCTGATCTTCGACTTTGTCAAAAGCTACCGCCTTATTAGGATCAAAGAATATTGCAGAAAGAAAATCATCCCATTTAGTTTCGATCCCCATCAGGTGTTCAGATCCTTTCAGAGTGAGGGCACATAGAGTGCTCCTAGCAGCTCTGCTTGGCCTGACAGTGTTTGTAGCTGTAGAGAGCCGATGCCTTTGACATTGTGTCTACTTCCATCACCTAGAATCACTGCTCTGTCGTTTTTGAGTTCACAAAATTTGATCAAGATCTTCTTGTTGCAGGTTATGTGAGATGTTGCTCCTGAATCGATGACTACATCGTAGTCGTGTTCAGAGTAGCTTGTCGAAGCTTCGTCGAGTATCGTGAAAGCTTCATCACCTCTTTGAGCATCCTTTGATGACTCTACAATGTTTGTCTTTTCAGCGTTGTTTTTCCTTTTTGGGTTGAATCTGCAGTCGTATGCAGAATGTCCTTTATTCTTGCAGTGCATGCAAGGTATTGCTAGATTGAACCAGCATTTGTTGGTCGTATGGCCTAGTTTGTGGCAGTGCGCAGGAAGAAGATTGTTGATTCGAGGACTTCGTCTTCTCGAATCTTGGCTTGTTTTTGTTCTTCTTCTTTTCTTTTGTGAAGAGAGCCTTCTCTTGGTCATTGTTTCTCTCTCCTTCGTCTCTCATCAGTGACAAGACTGACTGCTTTGTCAAATGTCATATCTGGTAGACTCAGTATGAGCATTCTCAGTGGCTGATAGGACGTCGATAGAGATTTCATGAAGTACATCAGCTGCTGTGGTGTTGGGACCTGGTGCTCCTATCTTGATGCAGCGAGTTGAGTGAAGATTGTTCAGATCTTCTCAACGTGCTGATCTAACTGGTTGCCATCCCACCGTATGGATTGCAGCTGATTGTGAAGGTGCATGACTGAAGCTGTAGTCCTCACTTCATACTTCTGCTTTAATCTTTTCCATGTTGCATGGCTGCTTTCACAATCTTCAATCTGACAAAATTTCTAGAATTCACAGAATTCACATGTGTGGGGAATGTCCACAAGTATGATTGACTTTGATTAAGCTTTCTGATTAGCACAATAACCTGATTCTAGATTGTTTAGCAAGATCTAGTTCAGAAAAAAATGGCTTAACCACAATCTAGTATGCTAAGCATCAAATTATGATAGCAATGAATCAAAGAATTAACAAAAGTACAAGATTTCAGTGTATTAGCATTAGCTTCAACATGAGTTAGAGAGAGAAATCTAGAGAGATAACAAGCAAAATAGTTTAGATCCAAAATGGCATGAGGTAGCTACAAAACTTTGGTTCTTCATCATAGATTGTGAGGAGAGCTACACATATTTATGGATTTTGAGGTAGTTCAAGGTAGAACCACATCTATCCATTCCAAAATGACAACTAAAGTGACATCTAGAGTCTATGTGACATTTGTCACTTGCCATGCATGAAATTCTACCAACTTTTTACAAGTGTACTAGTTCTAACTAAAAAAGTACAAATCATCATGCATGTGTCCATTATACTTTGTGCATGCCTTGCATGTCACTATGGATCACTTACAATTAATGCATGTGAATTGCCACGAGTCTCTACTAGCATGAATTTGCCAATTCTATGTCTACAAACTATATGCAAGTTGTATTCTTTAATCTAGACATCACATAACCATGTAGCTCGAGTTCTATGTAGGCCAAACTTGGCATTTTGCATTTATGAGCTACATACTTGCATGGTACAACATTTGTAGCAAGCCAAGAAATCAATATGATTTGTTTTTCCAATTTTAACACAATCTGCATGAGTAGATCTTCATTTATAGACGAAACGATGATTGCCATTGCGTGCTCATCATTTTTTATCCATTCAGCTCTTCTCGGGTCTCTCTCTGGAGGCTGCACCTCTGAGAGCTCGGTCACCGACCAGATGCCTTCGCCCTTCAAGAGTGTTTTGATTTTTGAATTTCCAGATTCTATAATTTGCACCATCAAGACTGATTGCTACTCTGGTCTGAATTGTCGTAGCCATATTGTGTTGTCTGGAAGAATCACTGCTGGGATATCAGTAGTGATAACCTGTAGGCTCTGATACCATGTCGCGAAAGTTTTTTTTTTTTGTTTTGTGTTCGTCCTCTATTCTGATTCGTGAACAATTTTTTGTCTTTGAATTTTCTTTTCATGCGAAAGCTCTTACGGGATCCCAGACACTCAACTACACATCGAGAGTTCTCTTTAGAAAGATTTGCTAGATCTTCACTTTTTAGTGATTTTTTAACACTTAAACCCAAATTTCTGCTCACTGACATCAAACTAACTCTTGCAGGCTCTTCTGTGTCTTGGTCTCACTGAGATGGGACTTCAAAATTCTCTACGAGGGTTCTTGCCCAATAGAACTAAAAACTTTAGTGTCTACAAGGGTTCTTTGGTACTTTCTCGTCTTTTTTTCATTGGAAACTCTCGCACAAGCACTTAGATAGTGAAGTAACTCTCGCAAGCCTCTCTGTGTCCTGGTCTCACTGAGATGGAACTTTAGAGGGCTCTGCGAGAGTTCTGGTGAAGATTTGCATTGTTTGGACTTTTACAAGGGTTTTTTGAATTTTTATGGTTTTTTCTCTAATTTTTGCAATTTGCTTGGAACTAACTCTCGCAGGCTTCTATGCAGGTTTGGGACAGTACCCTGGAGTTGCTGCCAGTTATGCAAGGGTTAACTCTCACTGGTTTTGGAGATATTAAAATCTGATGGGAAATTTGACTCCTTTTCCCTCCAAAATGCAGATTGGTGTGTTTTTTGGGTTTTCTCAGATTTTGGTTTGGATGTCAAGCCCTTAGAGGCTGTTCAGGACCTCCTCTATCCTCTCACACCTCCTCCGCTAGCTGTGAATAGTCCAAACATAGAAAAATATAGAAAACTAACTCAACACCCAAAAATCTACCTAAAACTACTCCAAAAAGTAAGAAATAGCTAAAATGCAACTATACTAGTTAGTGAAAACCTATCCCCGGCAATGGCGCCACTGTAGGGTCGAAAATCTCGCTTAGTATAGCCCTCCCGCTTGTCAACAATGGTTAGATCACTAGATAGGTGCCTAGCTATGAATAATGCTACTTTTAGTTAGTTCCCTACTTTTTCCCTAACTCTACCACCATCAACACTACACGCCTCTAACGCTACTCCCCTAAACTACCTTCATCATGATTTTTGGTGAAAGAGAAGAGAAGAATAGAAGAGATTGAGAAGAGAAGAGAGAAAGAGAGAGATAGAGAGTGAGAGTGGAGGTTAGCTCAAATGCTCCTTATGCTTGCTAATGGAAAAACATTAACTATGGCAACCAATAAACATGAAAATGGGAAGCAATGGAAAACACAAACAATAACATTAGCAAGTAGTGAATAACAATTTAGGGTGCTTCTCTCCAAAATTGGTAGAGTTTCCTCCTTCTCATTAAGCATGGAAATAGAGTACAAATTATGTCTTTTTATAAATGGGGAAGGCCCTTGCCCCAAATTCCTATTGAATATATTCACATTGATCCTATCCATTCATCTTGGACCCAACTTGATCCAAGGGTCCACAAAAAGTACAATAGAAATCACAAGATTCATGTGAGTCCAAAATTGGACCCAACTCTAAAAACGTAAACTCTAAGTTTAAAATTGACTTTGGACCTCAAGTTTTATTTTAATTACAAAGGGGCCTAAGTCTATTATTCTATTTACATCTCAATTTGCGTGCTCATTGGGCCATGGGCTTATACGCGCAGGATGCCATGCCCTCGCAACACATTTTATTGGCCGATATTATTTATTTACAATATGTCGGGAATACCCCCAACAGAAGTAATTTTGCTATAGTGTACGAATGTCTTTTCCTATGTCATATAGAATAGTTATAGGAAAAAGTTTTTCCTTTTCAGGAGTTGAATTATTACAAAAAATATATTGATGATGCTTTTGGCTTATGGAATGGTACTAATGATAGTCTTAGTTTGTACAACTTTTGTTATAAAGACGAAATTAAAATCACTTCTTCCATTTCCAACAAAGAAGCAGATATCTTGGATATCCATTTTTTCAAGGATGATAATTTTGCCACCTCTGGCAAACTCTGCTCTAGGTGTTTTCAAAAGGCCTTAAACAGATATCGATATCTACCTTGGTCTTCTTGGCATCCACGACACCAAAATGAAGCTTTCATTATAGGAGAAATGCGTCGATACATTATCAGAGAAAGCACCAAAAAAGGTTTTGAAGACTTGAAGATAAAATTCTACAATCGTCTTCGAGCTCGCGGTTATCCATTAAAAATGATCAGAAAATGCTTCAACAAAGTTTCCTACAGACAACAACAAGCTCTTCTCAACACTCCTAGACAACGGAGTATAAGGAAAAGAGCCCCTCTAGTTATTAAGCTTGATTATTCTAGTTATAGTCCAGCTTTAAATTTGGGGGCCACTCTAAACCCTATGATGGAAAGTGCAAACTTAAAATTCCAATAAAATTCTGGTAACGAACTGATAGGAGTCTCTCGAATGATTAGCGAACATTTCACGAAACTGTTCTGAACACGAATACAATTCTCTCACGAATAGTGTCTCACTTACTAGCGGACTTCTGGATCTGCTGATCCTCTTACAAAATTGTCTCGCTCACAGGCGGACATGTATTTTTTATATTTTTGTCTTACAGTTTTATGCATCAAGTAGAAACTATATAGTTCATGAACTTTTTTGTGTCGTGTTGTGTAACTTCCCAGATCAGAAAGATTAAACATCTACAACTAGTCATGGATTACAAGAGTGACAGATTAGCCACGTTCTAGAGTACTTCTGCTGATGTCAAGATATCTGATCAAATACTTGTACCCCATGGTACTTGGCTAATCTTCTCAGTCCTTTGTGGAGCACGAATGATTTTGTGTCGTGAAACAATTTCGTGTTGTGTGTCACAAAATTGTTTGCAAACATTTTTGTTTCATGTGTCTTTTTTGTCAAAATCAGGGTGGAAAGCTAGCAACACTTTGGCAATAGAAACATTTTGTTTCTTCAGCTCTCTCTCAAAGTATGATAGCTTGATAACTCCAAGGCTGCTGCTCGGTTTTCTCGAACAGACCTTTGGCTAAGGCCTTTGTGAAAATGTCAGCAACCATCTCCTTCGTTCCAATGAAAGTAGTCTGCAACATCTTCTTTCCAATCAGATCCCTTATCAAATGATACAAACTATTCCAAAATCAAAGTCATTGTGGAACTACCACCGCCAGTAACAATTCATGAAGTTTATGTGTTTATGGGTCATGCGAATTATTATCAAATTTTCATTATATTCTTTGCTGATCTGGCGAGACCCATATACAAATTGACCATTGTTCATTTTGGACAGTTGAGGTGTTAGAAGCCTTTGAAAAATTGTAAAGAACAATAGCTTCGGCACCAATATTGCGATCTCCATTTAGGCTGATCCTTAGATTTGTGCACAATGCTGAGTATTACGGTGATGATGTACATTGCAAACAACTCATTGGATAAATATATATTATCAAGAATGCAATTAATTATATTATCGGAAATTTTTTGAAGAACAACATGGGCATGAGATACATATGTTGAAAGTGAAAGTTGCTGATTCTCATGCTAATTCATGCAAAGAAATCAATGGCACAAAGCTTTGTGCCAAAAGGTATATTATCCATAACAATCATCAATGGATTTAGGCAGGTCAAACATCAAGCTGCAAGACATTGGATTGTGTGTGCGGTTGATGAGTACTATTGTAGATGGACTATATCATTATTTAAGAAGGCTTTTAGGCCAATTCTTAGATTTATGGACAATGCTGAGTACTGCAATGACCTTGTACAATTCAGCTGATCTTTGGATATCCTCGGTGAAGGGATTTGTAACAAAATTGAAAAACTGTTGTGTAGAACCTTTTCAAAAAATGATTGGCCAACATTCATGGCTTAGAAAATATTCATTGTTCAGCTTTTCTTGTGTGCATGCTCCATCACAATTTGGTAATTATTCTATGGCATTTTCTCTCTCATATCAAAGATCTCTTTGATCAGTCCCTTTGACATTGGTTGTCAAACATGGGCCACTGCAAAAATAGAATATAGTTGATCTCGGTAACAATGTCCAAGTTTTTGAAGTTCAAATACAAAATTTTAAAATAAAATTGGAGAATTGGAAGCTGAACAAGTACTCATGAATTACAAGAAGGCATATGATTTCTATCTGTTTGGATAAGTACGATGATGATGATCATCCTCGTGTCTTACTTAGAATTTGCTTCGAACAGGAACACAGATCATGCTACACAGTAACACAGACAAAAAGCACTCTCCACACCAAGCTCATGTAGCAAATTGTATTTCTCAAAACGAAATTACACTGTACATATAATTCTTCACTATGGCAACCCATGCATGGCCCAGGTTGTTGTTGATGGGATGCGTGTCCCATCGACTCGCCTTGTGGCGAGGCCAACTGATCCTTATCTACTGATAGGACCCATAGTACAGTAACACAATAATTCTACTTCTAATTCTAACTCTCTCTCTAAAAGTAGAATCTACTTTTTATACATTCATATACATAGTTTTAAAGTCAACAAACTTTAAGTACAGAAAGCTTTGACCTAAACTTATCAAACTTATCTCTAATGAGTGGCTTAGTGAAAATGTCAGCTAGTTGTTCGTCCGTACTATAATGAACAACATCAATTTCACCACTCAACAACCTCTCATGTATAAAGTGATACTGAATCTCAATGTGTTTGGTTCTCGCATGAAACACTGGATTCTTTGCTAGCTGAATGGCACTCTGACTGTCGCTATGTATAGTCATGGGCTTTTCCTATTTCATGCCAACTTCATCCAAGATTTGCCTCAACCATATAGCTTCATGTGCTGCACTATACATTACCTTATACTTTTCTTCTGTTGTGGATAGAGCAACTATACTTTGCTTCTTACTAGACCAAGAAAAACAACTGCCACAAAGCTGGAATACATACCATGTGGTGGATCTACGATCATCATAGTCACCTCCTCAATCTGCATCCACATAGCCACATAACTCAGGTAAACCCTCATGCTTCCTGTACACCAAGCCATAATCGGAAGTGCCTTTGACATAAAGCAAAATGTGCTTAGCTGCCCTCCAATGCATTTTTGTAGGTGCTGCCATAAACTGACTTACAATACCAATAGCATAGCATATATCTGGTCTAGTTGTGGTAAGATAAATTGTGATACAACATAGCATCAAATGGCTGTGATTTGTCAAGCTTAGAAAGCTTTTTACCTAGTTCAATAGGAGTGTTCACTAGCTTGCAATCCAGTAATCTGAACCTGTGCAGCAACTCTTTGACATACTTCACCTCTGTTAGACCCACTTCGTGTCCTTTTTGCCACACCTCGACTCCAAGGCAATAATGCATTAGGTTGAGATTTGTCATTTTAAATTGTTCCATGAGATCTTTCTTGATCATGTCTATCATCTCTTGATTATTTCCTGTGACAATCAAGTCATCAACATAAAGAGCAATCAAAGCAACCATACCATCAAAGCACAAGACATAAAGACTTGGATTAGAATGTATTTTCACCATCCCCTTAAAATGAAAGTAGGCATCAATTATGCTATACCACGCACATGGTGCCTATTTAAGACCATAAAGTGTTTTCTTCAAGCGACATACTTTATTCTCCTGTATTTTCGTTACAAATCCTCCAAGTTGATCCATGAACACCTCTTCTTCTAACTCACCATTTAGAAAAATAAATTTCACATCCATCTGATGCAAGGGCCAACCAAACTGTGAAGCTAAAGCAACAAGCAAACGTAGAGTATTCCACTTACATACTGGCGCAAAGGTCCCATATATTGGATACCCTTCAAATACTGTAGGATTTGCCCATGTGCCATGCCAGAATTGGAAGAGAATTGGCCTAAAGCATAAACAGAGAAAGCTAGATTGGGTCTGGTACAAATTGTAAGGTACATCAGACTACTGATTAGGTTTTGAGAGGGTATACCTTCCATCTGGTATTTTTTTTCCTCTGTTTTTGGGCAATCCTACTTTGTCAGCTTGGCTCCAACTATCATCGGTGTGGCTTTTTCTTTGTATTCCGTCATGTGATACTGCTTCAGCACTTTTCTGGCATATTCAGATTGACTCAAGTGCATTTTGTCTTTTATTCGATCTCTTTTGATCTCTAGCCCAAGGCATTTTGTTGTTTCTCCTAGATCTGTGATTTCATAATTTTCAAAAATTTGACTCTTCGTGTCTTTGATTAGCATCAAGGAATTTCCTATCATAAGGGAATCATCCACAAAAATAGTTAGTATCACAAAATCTTTTCCTACTCATTTTATGTGGACATTACAGTCTGGTTGTATAGGATTGAAGTCTAGAGACTTTAGAAGACTATCAAGCTTCTTGTACCAAGCTCATGATGCCTATTTTAGACCATAGATGCATCTCTGCAACCGACAAACACATTGTCGATTGTCGGAGACTTCAAATCCTTCATGTCACTTCATGAAGATTTCTTCCTCTAGATCTTCATGGAAAAAGGTTGTCTTCACATCAATCCGGTGAATTTCCAGATTGTGTTGTGTAGCGTATGCAAGGAGTAGTCGTATGCTTGTCATCTTGACCATCGACGAATATGTGTCAAAATAATCAACATCATATCTTTGTGTGTAGCCCTTCGTGACAAGCCTTGCTTTGTAATGGCCAACAGTGCCATCTGATTTCATTTTCTTTTTGTACACCCACTTGTAGTCAATGATCTTTCTGTTTTCTGGCAATGGCTTTAGTGTCCATGCCTTGTTTCACCTCATCGACTCGATTTCCTCTGACATTGTCTACTTCTAGAATTTTTCCTCTGGACTCTGGACAACTTCTTGATACGTTGTTGGCTCTTCAGTGCAGCTGTAGTACTCAAATTGTGTGTCTTCACTGCACTGAAGATTATCAATGTATCGATCTGGAGGTCTTCTTTGTCTTGTTGACCTTATGGGTTCGTTTCGTTGTTGTTCGACCATTTCTTATTCGTGGGGTTGATCTTTTGCTTCCTGCTACTCTAAAGTCTGTGGCTCAACATTCTAATTTGACATATGTCCTCGATCTCCCTCTTGAATTGGTAGCAGTGTGAAGATCTCAAGGCCATTCTCATCTTTTAGTCTAGGGAATGTGGACTCATCGAACTTCACATCTCTACTCGAAACAACCTTCTTCGTGGTTGGATTGTAGAGTCTGTACACTTGTGATCCGTTCGAGTACCCAACTATGATTATTTTCTCTAATTTATCATCAAGCTTGTTTTTTTTTTCTTTTGGAATGTGTTTGTATGTTGCACAAATAAACACACGTGCATATGATAGATCAGGCTTTCTACCTGTCCACATCTCGTACGGTGTCTTATTTTCCAATGTTGTCATTGTTGATCTGTTCTGTAGGTGTACTACTATAGCTATTGCCTCAATCCAGAATTGACTTGGAAATCGAGCATGTGCCATCATGAATCTGGATCCTTCGACTAACATCATGTTTCTTCTTTCTGCAACATCATTATATTTTGGTGTGTACGCAAGAGTGAACTAATGCTCTATCTCTTGTTCTTGATAGAATTTTAAAAATTCTTTGCTCTTGTACTCACCTCCATTGTCAGAGCTGATGATCTGAATCTTCTTTGAGGTGTGTCGCTCTGCAAATGTCACAAACTTCTTGAAAGAGTCAAACAATTTAGATTTCTTCTTTAGGTAGTAGATCGTAGTCATTCGGCCATAATCATATGATGAACATCAGGAAATACCTCAATCTTGAGAGCGAATCCATTTTCATTGGTCCACAAACATCTGAGTGGACAAGCTCAAGAACGTCTTTGGATTTTCTTCTCTCATGTGTGAATGGATTTTGAAGTTGTTTGCCTTTCTGACAAGCTTCGCAGAACTCATTATCGGGTCTTGATATCTCTAGACCTGTGACTATGTCTTTCTTACACATGTCATATAGGCTCCTCATGTTCAGATGATACATTCTCCTGTGTTAGAGTTGATCATCATTTTCTGATGCATTTAATATGCTATCCGAATTGTTGATTATCTTGGCTTGGTAGAGGTTTCCTTCTCTGCATCCAACCGTCACCAATTTGTTTGTAATTTTCTCGATCATGCGGCATGTATTGCCATCGACAAAACTCGAATTTCAAGATCTGCCATCTTGGAGACTGATAGCAGATCTTTTCTCATTGAAGACACGTAGAGTGCTCTTGGCAGCTCTGCTTGACCTGGCAGTGTTTGTAGCTGTAGAGTCCCGATGCCTTTGACATCGTGTCTGCTCCCATCACCTAGAATCACTGCTCTATTATTTTTGAGTTCTCTGAAGTCGATCAAAATTTTCTTGTTGCAGGTGATGTGTGATGTTGCTCCTGATCAATGACTACATCGTAGTCTTGTTGAGTGTAGTTCATTGAAGCTTCATCAAGTATTGTAAAGTTTTCATCATCTCTACTTGTATCTTTGGATGACTTTGCAACATTCATTTTCTCAGCTTTGTTATTTCTTTTTGGGTTGAATCTACAATTGTATGTAGAGTGTCCTTTCTTCTTGCAATGCATGCAAGGTATTGTTGGATTGAACCAGCATTTGTTGGCTGTATGGCCTGGTTTGTGATAGTGATCATAGGAACAAGATTGTTGATTTAAGAACTTTGTCTTGTCGAATCTGGGTTTGTTCTTGTTCTTCTTCTTTTCTTTTGTGAAGAGAGCTTTCTCTTGATCATTGCTTCCTTCTCCTTCGTCCCTCATCAGTCTCTCATCAGCGACAAGACTGATTGCTTTGTCGAATGTCATATCTGGTAGACTCAGTATGAACATTCTCAACAGCTGATAGGACGTAGGTAGAAACTTCATAAAGTACATCAGTTGTTGTGGTACTGGGACCTGGTGCTCCTATCCTGATGCAACGAGTTGAGCAAAGATCATTCTGATCTTCTCAACGTGGTGGTCTAACTAGTTGCCATCCCATCGTATGGATTGTAGTTGATTATGAAAATGCATCACTGAAGCTATAGTCCTCACTTCATACTTCTATTTTAATCTTTTTCATGCTGCATGGCTACTTTTGCAGTATTTAATCTGCATGAGTAGATCTTACTTGATGGACAAAATGATGATCGCCATTGCACACTCATCCTTTCTGATTCATTCAGCTCTCCTTGGGTCTCCCTCTGGAGGCTGCACCTCTGAGAGTTCGGTCACAGACCAGATGCCTTTGTCCTTCAAAAGTGTTTTGATTTTGAATTTCCATATCCTGTAGTTTGAACCATCAAGACTGATTGCTACTCTTGTCTGGATTGTTGTAGCTCTATTGTGTTGCCTAGAGAATCACTTGTTCAGATATCAATAGTGATAACTTGTACGCTCTGATACCATGTCGTGAACAAGTTTTTGTATTGCAAACAAATTTATTTCTTTTGAATTTTACTATGCGGAATCTTGCATGACCCTAGACACATGACTACAGATCACAGAACAAAAATCATTCTAGCAATAGTGGAAGACAAGGAGATGCACAAGAGAGAGAGACTGTATTATCAGTTTGATTTTTAGAGCGAGATGATCAGTGTCTCGCTCGTTGGCGGCCTGACACTCTGTTCTTTTGTTGTGTTGTACTCGTTAGCAGACTTTCATGCACAACTATTTCGTTTCTATTATTTTTTTCTGTTCTAATCATGCACTCTTCTCAGTGTATACTGTTGATCCAAAAAATAGTTTATATCTCCATTGTGTGGAGTTTACAAGATAGCTAAACAGGGAATTACAAGAATAGTTTGCTAATCAACTAGTTAGTTACTCTCTATTATTGCTAATTGTTTCAGCTGAGCGTGAAGTTCAAAGCTCCATGCCCGTTGAGCTGCCAGTTGGCAACACGAAAGATTTTCTTTCGTTTCGTGTCGTGTCCTCGCTTTTGGTCCTAGAGGCATGTTTGACTTTCACGAATCATTCGCACTTTGAGTTTCGCTTCGATTTGTGTCTTAGGGTTTTCTAGGTATGTTGACTTTCGCAATTGTTCACCATTCGACTTTCGCTTCGTGTCACTTCGCTTTGCATCATAGCAAAGTTGCAGGAGTTCACAATTTTTGATACCTATTGTACACTATTTTAATCGATACTATTTTGAATAGGGAAAACTCTACTCATTTTGGTTCCTCTCCTCTCTCGTGGCTCCTCCCCTCTTCTACATCTCTCTTCCCCTCTCTACTTCTTGGTTCTTGATCTCTCTCTCCCCCTCCTCTTCTTGGAAGATCCAAGCTCTCTCTCTCTCTCTCTCTCTCTCTCTCTCTCTCTCTCTCTCTCTCTCTCTCTCTCTCTCTCTCTCTCTCTCTCTCTCTCTCTCTCTCTCTCTCTCTCTCTCTCTCTCTCTCTCTCTCTCTCTCTCTCTCTCTCTCTCTCTCTCTCTCTCTCTCTCTCTCTCTCTCTCTCTCTCTCTCTCTCTCTCTCTCTCTCTCTCTCTCTCTCTCTCTCTCTCTCTCTCTCTCTCTCTCTCTCTCTCTCTCTCTCTCTCTCTCCATCTTCATCGGTGGTTAATGTAGGTGGTTTATTTAGCACAAATATGGATGATGTTTTGATGTTTCAAGGTAGGTTAGAAGTTAGACCTACTTCTTTGTGTGGAAATGTGAATATTGTAGATAAGCTTTAATCTTTACGTTTTGTCTTCGCGTCTCTGTTAGCATTTCTTTGCTGTAAACATGTCTTGAGTTCTTGATTTATTGCATGTTGTGGATTCTTGTTTGGTTGGTTTTCTGTTGGTTTCTTGATTGGTTTTTGGGTTGAGGATCTTTATTGCAAGCTTAAGGTCTAAGCTCGGTGAGAAGGGTGAAGACGGAAGAGAACTATAATACAATAGGATGAGATGAGTGGTTGAGTGGAGAATAAAGGATTCTATCTTGCAAAGGATCTGCAAACAAATGTCGAACCTTTTTCTTCGTCTTCTACAACAATGGTGAGAGCTTGTAGGTAAGAATCGAAGCATGTTGCTCTATACTTTTCTATAAGCTCTGCCAAAGAAGAAGAAAGAAGAGCTTGTGCTCCCATATGCGCTATCTCCCCTTGGTGAACTCATCTTGAGGGTATTGGGAATGAGACCTTCTTGCTTGAGTTGTGTAAGCTTCAGCAGTTGTGCTTTGGATTTTTCGTAGGACTTGTGGAGCTTCTTGAATTCTTCACAGCACATTTTCTCAAATTCGGTGATCTCCGTTGAGAGCGTGATGATTTATACGCTACTTGGTGTTGCAAAAGGAGAAGTTTCATAGTTTTCTTCGACGTCCACATGCTGCCGCTTTCTTTTGCCAGCTTGAGTCGTCATGGCACAGATTGGGTTTAGGGTAGAAACAATAGGCTAGCATTGGCACAAAACAAACGAGCTTAGAAAAAGAGAGAATGATACATAGTGTGAAACCATGAGTGTATCTAAAAGGTTATTTAGATGCACAAACATCATATAAACTTAGATAACTAAGAGGGAAATAGAAAATGTGAGAAATGAAACTCTTTATCAAAAAAGTGCTTAACTCCGAACTAGTTTCGCTTGATTTCTCAAGCTCATCAGTGGAGCACTCAAAGGTGTGAGTTACAAATGAGATCTCCTTTTCTATCTATACTAAGAGAGAGGCACCTACCATTTAGACTAATGTCATTTGGTTCATGCCACTTGGCACCGTCGAAATTTGGCCAGTAATGACCAAGTGACAAAAGAGGCCAAATCACCATAAATTGGTAATAAATGACCATGCGACAAAATAAATGCACAATGGTGCTATGTCTAAATGACCTCGCGATCAACCAAAAGGCTTCAACCTTGATTTTACCAGGAAATATTTCAGATTTTTTGGATTTTTCCAAATGACAAGAGGTTTTGGCATATTATGTAGCTTTGGGACTTGTTGGCATAGCCGTTGGAGTTTAGGGTTAGGGGTTAGGGTTTAGTGATGGGGCAAGGAAGATAGAAGAATGCGTACGAAGAAGAGAGCAAGAATATTGCAGAACAACTCTCCCGTTACAATCAGCTGCTGGATGCAAAAATAGTCTAATAGAAAGCTTATGGTAAATATAATCACAGCCTTTTGGTGTTCTAATTGCCCAACAAGATCTTAAAAATTAATTCATATCTACAAAAATGAGAGTATAGTCCACCAAAGAGATTAGAAATGGTGTGTGTGTGGTATTACTGATAAGTGGATTCAATATGAAGTTTAGTTCTGAAATAGATTGGAATAGCAATATGATATTGCGAGTCTCTCAGGCATCAAAGACAGCCATCGTCTGATCAGAAACTGAGAAGTCGTAGACGTCCGTGTTCTGATCAGAGTGAGTAAACAAGCGCGATCAGACAGCGATAGAGTGCTTTCAATCACAACAAGCATTCATCTACATTATACACAGATAAAAAACATATCGCTGCTATATTACATTGAAGCACAACAATGGCAGTTATAAAACAGAATGACGGCGTAACTGGGAGACTAAAAAATATGTCTTATGGGCGGAGCATCTTATGTAATTTGTGCTGGGATGATCTATTTATAGATTGCATCCATGTATTAACTACATTAAATGATAGTCACCTAATTAGGTAAGCCATTGTACTTGGAAGTATATGGCTTCTGTGACAACTGTACATAGTGTATACTGTCAACTCATAGGGAATGTTGACGTGGACGAGGGTGTCACAAATTCTCTCACTTCGCATTTTACGTGAAGTGGTTTTCTCCTCTCACTTTGCAAATTTCAAATTTCGAGAAGTGGCTGGGAACGTTCCTCATTCAAAACAAATAACCTTCGGCATTTTCTCCCTTTTCGGTTTTAACAAAAACTGAAGGTGCTTTTAAACTAGTTTAAACTACCCTTAAAAAGTTGGCGAAGGTGTCTTTAACAATTTAACCCTTGAAAATCTCTCTTCGGGATTTTGCGAAAAAGTTGGAGGTGCCCTTAAAAAGCAAAGGTGCCCTTAAAAATGTGGAAATATACAAAATTGGACCAAGAATGGATCATAAAATGATCCACAAGAGTGATTGGATGTTAGATAAAAATGATCTACCAATCTACACAAGATTTAGATCAATCTAGATCAAATTTAGATGAGAAAATCTAACAAGAACAATCATAAATGAAAGGGAATTGTACTTGCTGGTTTCACACATGTGAAAACCTGTCAGAGTACGGACTCCAGCCTGTAATCAAAGTACAGTATGATAGGAACTCAAAACTATCAAGAAAAATCAAGACAAATGATGAAATTGACAAGAATTGCCTCCAAAACCAAGATTGGTGTTGCTTAATGATTATGGCCAAATGTAGCTCTATATATACAAAAAGTGAGAGCTCGTGGTACTGATCATCCCTCTCATCTCACATGTGTGAGGGTGCTTTGTCATGTGATGATTCATCATGCAAAATTAACGCTTGGACAAAACCTTCTATTTTGAGCACTTTTGGTCCATTTTTCTTCTATGTAGAGAACTAGGAAAAACTCTTCTAGAAGTGAAAATTCAACTTCCTCACGCGTGTGAGCAGACCTCTACACATGGGATTTGCCATGTAAGAAGGCCGTCTTCTCGTCCACAATGTGGATCCTGAGGTCATAAGCTGTTGCATATGCAAATAACAGACGTAGGGATGAATGTTTGACAACAAGAGAGAAGGTTTCAGAGTAGTCAATACCGTATCTCTGAGAGAAACCCTTCGCTACCAGTCTTGCCTTGTATTTTGTCACACTCCTGTCTGGTCCATATTTGAGTTTGAAAACCCATTTGCATTTGACAGTCTTGCGCTTATGAGGTAATGGCTCCAACGTCCATACCGGGTTCTTCCTCATGGACTCCATCTCTTCGTTCATGGCTTGGATCCATTTGTCCTTTTCTGGACCTTCAATCGCCTCCTCAAATGTCTGTGTGGTTTGCCATTGAACTCGCAGAATTTTTTTGATGTGGAAGCTGAGCTGCCTAGCACAAATCTTGTTGACACTCTTCGTGGTCTTGTCGACCTTCTGGGAGATCCTCCCGGAATTGCTATGCCTTTGCTCTTGTTCACTCTGCTCGGTCCGGAACCATCTTGGTTTACAGAAACTGCGACAACAAGTTACCTCTCGAATCTTTCTTCGTCTGATTTGTCGCTCAAATAGGAGATGACTCAAAAATCTTCATTTTTGTGTTCGTCCTCTGCTCCCTCTAACGTTGGCGATAGGTCATAGTACTGTCTTTCCATAACTTCATAGCTAACATGGTCTTTGTTGGCCAATTCCTGCTCTCCTCAAATTTGAAATCCCTCATTGTTTTCATAGTGTTCGTGTCTGGCATGTAGATTCTGTAGTATGACGAATTATTGTCATAACCCACCAGAAATCCTTGCTCAACTTTCTCATCAAGCTTCTTGCAAAGCTTATCAGAAATATGTGCATATGCTGCACAACCAAATATTCTGACATGAGACAAGTTGGGCTTTCTACCCCATTGCCATAGCTCATGTGGTATTGTGTGAGGACCACCAGATTTACATGTCCTGTTCTGGATGTATGCAGCTGTAACTACTGCTTCAGCCCACAGTGCCCTTGGAGCCTTCGAGTATGCCATCATGCATCTGGCTGCTTCCATCAGGGTCTTGTTCTTTCGTTTAGCAACACCATTGTGTTGTGGTGTGTAGGCTGCAGTTCTTCTGTGAATGATGCCACGATCATTGCAGAAGTCAATGAAGCGATTCGAGATATATTCGCCACCTCGATCTGTTCTGATCTGCTTCACCTTGCTGCTTGTGCATCTCTCAGTCCAATTCACATATTCTATGAATTTATCGAGTGCTTCAGATTTATTATGAATAAAATACACTCTGACAAACTTGCTATAATCATCAATGAAGATTATATAGTATTTTGAACATCCCACTGAGATCATGTTGAATGGACTGCAGATGTCAGAGTGCACCAGCTCTAGAATCTTTGTCATTCTATAGGAGTCTTTGACAAATGGTGTGCATGACATCTTGCCATTCAAACATGCATCACAGGTGGTCAAACTGGTTGCATTCGAGATGCTGACCCCTGTTATTGCTCCATGATGACTTGCCTGGTAGAGTGCCATTGAGTTCATGTGGGAGAGTCTTCTATGCCACAGAGTGTCTGGCAAGTCGTCATGGGTCTGATGCATTTGATCTTCAGGTAGGTGCACCTTTAGATGATATAGGTTGCTCTTTCTTCTACCTTGAGTAATGAGAGTGCTGGTGTTGGCATCAATCACGTTGCATGCTTCGTTAGAAAATGTCACACGCATCCTTGCATCTGCTATTCTTGCTACAAAGAGCAAGTCTTGTTGTAGAGTTGGCACAAATATAACGTCTTCGAGTCGTCTGTCTTTGTTGTTGGTGTTGAGCCAGAGTGAACCTATATTGTTCACTTGATGTCTGGATCCATCTCCAAAAACTATGAATCTTGAGGGATCTGCACTTTTGAAATCAGACATGATTTGTCTTGATGTCACGAAGTGCGAGGTGGCTCCTGAATCCAGGATCACCTCGTGTGTGTCAAACGTTGATGGTGCACACACATCTTCATAGATGTAGGCAGTCGAACAATTTTTGTTTGTTCTTTCTTCGCCCATCTTCGAGCTCTCAAACTCCTCAACATAGGAAGAACTATTATCATTCTCCAGTTTGTTCTATGCTGATCTATTTTTTGGGTTCTGGCGGCAATCCATGGCTACATGACCCTTCTTATGGCAATGGATATACTCAATCTTGGGATTGAGCCAGCAGGTATCTACTGTATGCTCGTCTCTTCTGCATCTCGTGCAGGTCTTCTTGTCGACATCTTGTCATTTCGACCTCCCTTTGGTCTTCCAGTTGCTTTTGCTGGTCCCCTCTGCTTGCTGGTCACGATCATGCCTCTGATTTGACTCCCTCTTAGGCTTGAACTATTTCTTTGATTTTTCTCTGTTGCTGTAGAGTGCCTGGTCAGAACCATCTATGTGATGAAGATGCTCTCTGGCCTCGACTTCCTCTCGAATCTTGACAATCGCCTTTTTAAGGTTCATGGTAGGATCTTTTGCGAGTAGGGTTTGTGTCGTCTGGAAAGATCTAGGTAAGGCTCTCAATAGATATGTGAGCTGCTTCTCAGCTGATATTGCATTCTCTACTCCTAAGTTGTAGTGATAGAAACAGATCCTTCATCTTTCTCATGAAAGACGTGAGGTCTTTTCCATTCCACTGCAGATTCGTCAACTGATCTTCTAGCATCATAATCTGACTTCTTGATTTTGTCTGAAATCTTGTGAGCAGTGCATCCCACATCTCCTTAGCTTTGGAGAGTGTAGCCAGGTCAAGTGTAAGGCTATCTTCGATGGAAGATGATAGCAAGGCTCCTGCCTTGTCGTTTTTCACCCTCCATTTGCGTAGCTCCTTGCCTGTTGTCGTAGGCATTTCTTCTGTGCCATCCACCCAAGGGAAGAGTCCTTCGCCCTTGAGTATCAAAGATGTCTTAACTTTCTAGGCTAGAAAGTTAGATCCTGAAGAATTAAGTATAGTGCAGATCTTGTTCTGCATGCTGCTGATTGAAGCCATTGCTTCTTGAAGCTCTCTCATTTCAATCAGCTGTTGGATGCAAAAATAGTCTAACAGAATGCTTATGCTAAATATAATCACAGTCTTTTGGTGTTCTAATTGCCCAACAAGATTTTAAAAATTAATTCATACTCACAAAAACGAGAGTATAGTCCACCGAAGAGATTAGAAATGGTGTGTGTGTGGTATTACTGATAAGTGAATTCAATATGAAGTTTATTTTTGAAATAGATTGGAATAGCAGTATGATATTGCGAGTCCCTCAGGCATCAAAGACATTCATCGTCTGATCAGAAACTGAGGAGTTGTAGACGTCCGTGTTCTGATCAGAGTGAGTAAACAAGCGTGATCAAACAGTGATAGAGTGCATTCAATCACAACAAGCATTCATCTATGTTATACATAGATAAAAAGCGTATTGCTGTTATATTACACTGAAGCACAACAATGGCAGTTACAAAACATAATGATGGTGTAACTGGGAGGCTCAAAAATACATCTTATGGATGGAGCGTCTCATGTAATCTGTGCTGGGATGATCTATTTATAGATTGCATCCATGTATTAACTATATTAAATGATTGTCAACTAATTAGGTAAGCCATTGTACTTGGAAGTACCATTCAACTGTCGATTCAGATAGATTAAAAAAAAAATCATCCATATGAACTGAGAAAAGCTTTCATCAAGAGTAAGAATAGAACTAGCCAAAAGCCATACAAGCTCCAGGTAGGCCGATTTACATGAGTTTTTTTCCCACATTGCATGAAAGCCAAAAGCACCGGTCTCTTACCTATCAAAAAACAAGGGCCATGCAAAAGGGTAAAGGCCATGATTCAAGGCCTTTGGAACCCTAATAGGAATACAAAAGGAAGAACATCTGTGACAACTATACATAGTGTATACTGTCAACCCGTAGGGAATGTTGATGTGGATGAGGGCGTCACAAATTCTCTCACTTCGCATTTTACGTGAAGTGGTTTTCTCTCACTTCACAAATTTTGGAAAGTGGTTGGGAACGTTCCTTGTTCCAAATAGACAACCTTCACATTTTCTCTCTCTTCGAGATTTTGCAAAAAGCCAAAGGTGCCCTTAAAAAGCAAAGGTGCACTCAAAAAGTTGAAGGTGCTCATAAAAAGACGAAGGTGCCCTTAAAACAGTTTAACTCATGAAAATAGATGACCTTTAGGAATTTTCTCTCTCTTCGCATTTTTCGGGAAAATGCAAAAAAGTCGAAGGTTTAAAAAACCGTTAAACTTTTGAACTGTGCCTAAGTGTTGCATTTCGAGAAAATGTGAAAAAGACGACATTGTGAAAAACATAGTTCATTTTTACAGACTGTCGCGACACTTAGTGTATTTTTGCAGACTGTTGAAAAAGTAATGTAAATCTGTAGACTTGTTTTAATTGCTAGTTTGTGGAAGTCCTTGAAGATGGCCAAGTCTTCAATGACTTCAAGTTATAAGACTTAACATCTGAACTTGAAATTATGACAGGATTGGTTACCCTTTGCTGGAGATCAACCAGAAGGCCGTTGTAGACATTCTTCGAATACATTGACTGTCTAAGTTTGTGATTCCAAGGAGACAATTGTGGGCTTAATTTCCAACATTTAGAGTTTAGGATGTAGGGTTTAGGGCTTAGGGTAGAAAAAATAGGCTAGCGTTGGCATGAAACAAATGAGCTTAGAAAAAGAGAGAATGATACATAGTGTGAAACCACGAGTGTATCTAAAAGGTTATTTAGATACACAAACATTCCATAAACTTAGATAACCAAGAAGGAAATAGAGAAGGAGATGTGAGAAATGAAACTCTTTATCAAAAAAGTGCTTAACTTCAACCTAGTTTCACTTCATTTCTCAAGCTCATCAGTGGAGCACTCAAAGGTCTGAGTTGAGATCTCCTTCTCTATTTATACTATGAGAGAGGCACCAACCATTTAGACTAATGTCATTTGGTTCATGCCACTTCACCCTGTCGAAATTTGGCCAGTAATGACCAAGTGACAAAAGAGACCAAATCACCATAAATTGGCAATAAATGACAATGCGCAACGGTGCTATGTCTAAATGCTTCTTGGTTTCCAAGGGGAGGCTCGAACCTGGGACCAAATGATTTTACCCAATAATATTTCAGATTACTCGGATTTTTCCCACTAACAAGAGGTTTTGGCATATCGTGTAGCTCCTGGACTTGTTGGCATAGTTGTTGGAGTTTAGGGTGAAGAAACAATGTTTCTATTGCCAAAGCTTTGCTAGCTTTCCACCCTGATTTTGACAGAAAAGACACACGAAAAAAAATATTCGCAAACAATTTCACGACACGAAATTGTTTCACGACACAAAATCATTTGTGCTCCACAAAGGACCAAGAAGATCAGTCAAGTACCATGGGGTACAAGTATTTGATCATATATCATGACATCAGCAGAAGTACTCTAGAACGTGGCTTATCTGCCACTCTTGTAATCCATGATTAGTTGTAGATGTTTAATCTTTCTGATCTAGGAAGTTACATGACACGACATGAAAAAGTTTGCGAACTATATACTTTCTACTTGATGCATAAAACCGTAAGACAAAAATATACAGAATACATGTCCGCCTGTGGGCGGCGAGACAACTTTGTAAGAGGATCAGCAGATCCAGAAGTCCGCTAGTAAGCAAGACATTATTCGTGAGAGAATTGTATTTCTCTCACGCCAATGCATTGTGTGGATATGTCACACAGTGCTTGAAATTAGAAGATCAATAGATAATATTGTAGCTATTATGCGCATATTATTCTAAATGATTGTATGATCTCAAATGAATATTTGTCTGCTACTATTCGTGAATATGATTCACTTGTTTATTTAATTCCGCACATTGGTTTGATTTTGTTGAATGTTATATTAAACTATAACGTAGATCAGTAGTGTCTGTCTACATTCTAGAGGATTATAGGAATGATATAGCCAGCAGTGACCAGCAATCATATCTGAATTCCACATGAACTGATTTTGTTCACGAATGTTTTCACTTCGTGTTTTGCTTCGCTTCGCTTCGTTTCGTTTCGTTTTGTTTTGCTCATTCAGATCTCATTCAAGTTTTGTTTCGCTTTGCTTCATTTTGTCTTGTTTCATTTTGTTTCGTTACAGAGCTTGATTGATCTTTTCGTGGATTCTTCGCTTTCGTCTAGTTTCGCTTCGCTTCGTTTCGTTGCATTTCATTACAGATCTTGGTTGGATCGCGAATTCTTCTTGAGCAGAAATTATTCATGATCAGAACAGTTTCACGAAATGTTTGCGAATCGTTCAAGAGACTCCTATCAGTTCGTTACCAAAATTTTATTGAAATTTTAAGTTTGCATTTTCCATCAGTGTGGTATCAGAGCCACCCTGTCATAGACATAGCCGAAAAAGCTATTAGATCCAGGAGGCTAAGCATTCAAACAAAGAACCATTAACAAGTGAGAACACAAATTCAGGAGCAATGGCTTCAATAAGCAGCATACAATCCAAGATCTATACAATCCTCGATTCATCAGGATCTAACTTCCTAGCATGGAAGGTTAAGACCTCGCTGATACTAAAGGGAGAAGGATTATTCTCTTGGGTAGATGGCACTAAGGAGATGCCTATAACAACAGGCAAGGAGCTACGTGAATGGAGGGAGAAGAATGACAAGGCAGTAGGCTTGTTATCATCATCCATCGAGGATAGCCTGACTCTTGACTTGGCTACACTCTCTAAGGCAAAAGAGATGTGGGATACTCTACTCACAAGATTTCACTCGAAATCACGTAGTCAGATAATGATGCTTGAAGATCAGTTGACAAACCTACAGTGGGATGGCAAAGATCTCACTGATGAGAATCGTGAGATGCTCTGATACCACTGATGAGAATCATGAGATGCTTTGATACCACTAATGAATCTAGGGGAGAAAATTCATGAAACAGTTGCGACTCTCTTTCAAGATTTAGATGGAGTTTAGATGCGTTCGCTGGGCACTGCCAACTTAAACACTCCTACAATCCTCCAGAGAGTAGTCAGCTACTACTAATCTACGTTCATAAAATTAATACAACATTTGACTTAATTTCAACAAAGGTGCAGAATTCAAAGGGAACAAGATCAGACATATGAAATAAACAGCATAAGCATTCAACATCCAAGATCAGACACAACTAGAAAATAATCTATATTGATTTCTCTAATTTTTTTAGGGCACTGCACGCGAATCCACGCAGTGCATTGGCGTGAGAGAAGCACGATTCTCTCATGAGTAGTAGTCTTGCTTCACTAGAGGACAATTGGATCTTCTGATCCTAGACAAAATTATCTTCTCGCACGTAGGCGGAGCTTTTGTCTGTGTACTAGCATCAGACTTCTTCGGTGTCTCTTCTCTTAGTTACACTGGGTGTATCCTATTTTGATATATGTCAAGTGTTATCCAGTAAGTATGGTCTCTCTATGTAAACTGAAATTAGAGTGATTATACATCAACAACTAATCAGGGAATTACAAGAGTGGAAGATTAGCCATGACCTAGGAAGTATCTGCTGACCGCAAAGGAATCTCGTTCGTGAATCCTTCATGTTTGCGAACCATTCGTCTTCGTCTCCATTGACTTTTGTGTTCACGAAACTCTTCGTGTTTCGTGTCTCCAGATGTTCGAGTTCGTGAACATCTTTGTCAGGTGAAGGGCTGAAAGCTATCAAGGCTTTGTAATAAAAAAAAAACACTTTGTTTCTTCACTCACTTCCTTTACTAGGAAGATGAAGGATCTATTCCTTTCACTACACAATTTGGAAACAGAAAATGTAGTGTCAATAGATAAGCAGCTCACTTATTTGTTGAGAGCCTTATCAAGATCCTTCCAGACAACCAGAACACTGCTAGCAAAGGATCCTACAATGACACTCGAAAAGGTAATTGTCGATATTCAAGAAGAAGTCGAGGCTCGAGAGCACCTTGATCACAAGGATGCTTCTGACCAAACTCTCTACAACAACAAGGAAAAGAAAAGAAACAATTCAATCCTAAGAGGGAGTCAGATCGATAGCAGGATCATGATTAGCAAGCAAAAGCAAATGGAAGAACAAAGAAAGGTCAAAACACAGAGTGGAGACAAGAAGACATGCATGAGATGCAAACGCTAAGGACATACTATCGATTTGTGTTGGCTTAATCAAAAAATTGAGTGTATCCATTGTCATAAGAAGGGTTGTGCAACCATGGACTGCCGCCAGAATCCAAGAAACAAATCGATTTAAAGCATACAGAAGAACAATTATAGTTCGTCCTATGTCAAGGAGCCAGAAAGCTCAAAGATGGACAAAGAAAGATCGAATCACGGTAATTCGACCGCCTACATCTGTGCAGACATATGTGTAGTATCAACACCTGACAAACAGGAGGTAACTCTTGATTCATGAACTACCTCACACTTTGTTACATCAAGACGAATCATGTCTGATTTCTGAAGTGTAGATCCATCAAGATTTATCATTCTTGGAGATGGATCAAAACATCAAGTGAATGGTATTGGTTCACTATGGCTCAACACAAATGGCAGAGACGGACGACTCAAAGATGTTCTATTTGTGCCTACACTGCAGCAGGACTTGCTATCAATGGCAAGAATAGCTGATGCAGGGATGCGTACAACATTCTCAGACGAAGCATGCAACGTTGTTGATGCAAGTACCAGTACACTTATCACTCAAGGTAGAAAAAAAGACAACCTGTATCACTTGAAGGTACGCCTACCTACAGATCAAGTGCATCAAACTCGTGATGATTCGCCAGGTACTCTCTGACACAAGAGACTATGCCATATGAATTCAATGACACTATATCAAGCAAGCCATCATGGAGCAATCATAGGGGTGAGCATCTCGAATGCAACCAATTCGATGACCTGTGATGCATGTCTGAAGGGTAAGATGTCACGTACTCCTTTTGTCAAGGACTCCTATAGAACGACCAAGATTCTAGAGTTAGTGCATTCTGACATCTGTGGACCTTTCAAATCTCAGTAGGAGGCTCGAAATATTACATTACCTTTATTGATGATTACAGTAAGTTTGCCAGAGTCTATTTTATTCACAATAAATCACGAGCATTTGACAAATTCACAGAGTATGTGAATTGGGCAGAAAGATGCACTGGTAATAAAGTGAAGCAGATCAAAACAAATCGAGGTGGAGAATACATCTCAAATCATTTCACTAACTTCTGCAATGATCGTGATATCATTCACAGAAGAACTACATCTTACACACCGCAGCACAATGATGTTGCAGAAAGAAAGAACGTGACTCTAATGGAAGCTACTAGATGCATGATGGCTATTCCAATGTTACAAGAGCATTGTGGACTGAAGAAGTAGCTACAACTGCTTACATTCAGAAAAGGACAAGAAAGTCTAGTGTTCTTCACACGACACCACACGAATTATGGTGGGGTAAAAAACCCAATCTGACTGACATCCGAATCTTTGGCTGTGCAGCTTCGAAAGAAGCTTGATGAGAAAGTAGAACAAGCATATCATGTAGGAGATGACAATAACATACTACAGAGTCTATATGCCAGAGAAAAACACAGTAAAGACAGTCAAAGATGTCAAATTCGATGAGAGTAGAACGATGGCCAATGATGATCCTATTAGTTATGAAGTTCTTGATAGATAATACTATGATCTGCCAACTGTGACAGAGGGAGTAGAGGATGAACACTCAAATGAAGATGTTCAAGTCGCATCTCATTTGAGTGTCGAATTAGACGAAGAAAGATTCGCAAGACAACCTACTACTGCAATACCTGTAAACCGAAATGGTTCCAGACCTAGCACTGCAGATAAAGACAAGAACATTGCAGCTCCAAGAGAATCTCCTAGAAGGTCAACAAGAGAACGAAGAGCACTAGCAAGATTTGTGCCAGGCAGCTCAGCTTCTACGACCGAAGAGTTTTGTGGATTCAGTGGTGAACCACCAACATTCGAAAAAGCAATTGAATGTCCAGAGAAGGACAAATGTATCCAAGCCATGAATGAGGAGATGGAATCCATGAGGAAGAACCAGGTATGGACATTGTAGCCATTACTAAATAAGCGAAAGATTGTAGAATACAAGTGGGTATACAAGCTGAAGTATGGACCAGATGGAGATATTTCAAAGTATAAAGCAAGGCTTGTAGTGAAGGGATTTTCTCAGAGATATGGTATTGGCTATGCTGAGACCTTCTCTCCTGTCGTGAAACATTCATTCCTACGTTTACTGTCTGCATATGCAGCTGCTTATGCTCTCATGATTCACATTGTGGATGAGAAGACAGCCTTCTTGCATGGTGAGCTAGACAAAGAAGTCTACATGGATCAACCCCCATGCTATATCTCGAATTCACTTCCTACTTATGCATGCAGAATCCATAGGAGTATCTATGGTCTGAAGTAGTCAATGCGACAATGGTACAAGAAGAAAGATCAAGCCTTTAAATCCTTAGGATTCAAGCCACTAATGACTAATTCCAATGTCTATGTAAGAATTACAGATGGGATGATCATCATTGTAGTTGTGTATGTGGACGACACTCTGATACTCTACAAGAGTGAGGAGCTTATTGTTGAGGTAAAGTATAATATCTCAAAACATTTCGAGATTGCAGATCTGAGAGAAGCCAGATGTTATCTTGGCCTACAAATTGACATGGACTATGAGGGAGGTAAATTGTACCTTCATCAGTCCAGATATACCTAGAAAATCTTAGAAGATTTCGGAATGCTAAATTGAAAAGGAGCAAATACTCCAATGCTTGCGGGAACAGTCCTGACGAATGAAAATTGTTCGAAGACTGGAGAAGAAAGAGAATTGATACATCTTACACCATACAGGAGGCTGATCGAATCGTTGATGTACCTTGCAGATAACACACATCCGCTTATGCCGTGTTCAGAATGAGCCAATTCTGTACGAATCCAGACTCGACTCATTGGAAGATTGCAAAACAAATTTTTGATATCTTCAATTAACAAAAGATTTTGGTTTGTGTTATTCTCGTGATGCAGGATTCCAGATGCTTTCCTACATTGATGCTAGCTAGGCATATCTAAAAAACGACTGCAAAAGTGTCTCAAGCGGATGCTCATGTCAAGAACAACAATTCTTTGGGTCAACAAGAATCAGACCATGATAGATCTAATTAAACTTTATGATTAGTACAATAACCTGATTTTAGATTGATTAGCAAGATCTAGTACAGAAGTTATGGCTTAACCACAATCTAGCATGCTAAGCAACAGAGAATGATAGCAATGAATCATAAATGAGCAAAAGTACAAGAAATTAGTGTATTAGCATTAGTCTCAACACGAGTTAGAGAGAGAAAGATAGAGAGATATCAAGCAAAAATGGTGTGGATCCAAAATGGCATGAGATAGCTACAACGCTTTGGTTCTTCATCAAAAATAATGAGAATGGCTACACATATTTATGGAGTTTGAGGTAGCTCGAGGTAGAACCACATCCATCCATCATTTGATGACATCTAAAGTAAAAACTAAAGTCTATGTGACATTTGTCACATCTCATGCATGAATCTCTACCTACTTTTACCAAGTGTCCTAGTTCTAACTAGAAATGTACAAATCATCATGCATGTGTCCATTTCACTTTGTGCATGCCTTGCATGTCACTATGGATCGCTTACAATTAATGCATGTGAGATGCCACAATGATAAATAGTAGGATTTTGCATAGCCTGGCTCAACTTATGAACACTAAAGCTTATGTCATGTCTAGTTATTGTGAGCCAAATTAAGGAGCCTGTAAGACTCCTAAAAAGAGTGAAGTCCATGAAGGATCTTTCATCACCTTTGTGAGGGTCTTTTACATTTTGCTCCATAGGAGTTTCTATACTCTTACAATCTAACATATTGAACTTTTTTAACATTGAAAGAGCATACTTGGATTGACATACAAAAGTTTTATCTTTAAGAAAGTCAATCTCTAATCCTAATATGTAGTGAATTTTTCCAAGATCTTGCATCTTGAACTCTTTTCCAAGTGCAATCTTGGTTTCCTCAACTAACTTGATACAACTTCTTGTTAAAATGATATCATCAAAATAAATAAGAAGGATGACAATATCTGTATCAAAAAACTTGACATACAAGGAAGGATCATAGTTACTAAGATTAAATCCTAGTGACTCAAGAAAGGTTTTAAGTCAAGAATACCATGACCTTGGAGCTTTGGTGTCTTTTTATAAAATGGGGAAGGCCCTTGCCCCTCAATCCTATTGGCTAATATTCACAATGATCCTATCCATTCATCTTGGACCCAACTTGATCCAAGGGTCCACAAAAAGTACATTAGAAATCACAAGATTCATGTGAGTCCCAATTTGGACCCAACTCTAAAAAGTGATCTCTAAGTTTAAAAATGACATTAGGCCTCTAGTTTTATTTTAATTCCAAGGCCCAAGTCATGTTTATTTTATTTACAACTTTATTTGCGTGCTCATTGGGGCATGGGCTTATACACGCAGGATGCCATGCCCTCGCAACACATTTTATTGGATGATTTTATTTATTTACACTTTGTTGGGAATACCCCCAACAATCACAAACTACATGCCTGCTATTTTTACAAGGATATCGACAACTACACCCTTTGGTTTTACACAGGATTGATCCGCTAGCTTGATGGAAAATCTTGCTGGCTTCAACCCTTGTAGACCCCACTTTCCATATAAAGTAGTGGAGATCAAATTGACACATGATGCCTCGTCCTCGTATCTCTTGTGTTTGATTGGCAGGGTGATGTTATGTTCCTCACTTTCCCATGTTGTCCCGATGTGGAGGACGTTACTTGTTTCTTCATAGCCCATACAATATATGGGCTCAGGTGCTACTGGCTCCTCGTCCGTTTTGGCCCATTCAGCCAAAAGGCTTTTAGCTTGTGGCGCAATCCACAATAATTCCCTGGGAGGTAAACTAACACGGCTTGCCAATAAGATTGTGATCCTTTCAGTGCATGGTTCCTCAGGCTCCACCATGTGAAAAGCTGGTTCATGACGATGCAACCGATCGTTCTGATTTGTGCACAATGTTGAGCCCGCTTGCGGTTCCCGTTTGCCATCAACTGGAGGTTCCGTGGAATCGTCCCTTTCTTGCTCTTTTTCCTTCGCTTGTGCTCTCTGTACCCAGTGTCTTATTTTCTGGTACCGTTTTGTTTTTTTTCTCACATTCGGATATGGCTTTGAAGTCGAGGGTTGGTCATCAGTGACTGATGGCACTGGTAAGGGAGCCACTTCCTTCCTCTTCTGTGCTCACATAATGGCTAACACAGGAGCATGGAGTTGTTGCCCTTCTGGTGGCATCCCTGCTAAAACTGCTGGTTGTTGTATTGCAATGAAGCTTAGTGGTGCACTGGTTCCAGGTCTCAATGGACAATTCTTGAAGCAATGTCCATAACTATATTCTCGACTATATTCATCCGATGGTGAGTTCCAAGTAGTTGGATCCTGCTTGTATAGTGGGATGCAATCTAAATCTTAAGGATCTGATCAATCTGATCGGCCAGAAGTGAAATTTAGGCCTTGTACGGTGGTTTTTCCTTGATAACTTTTTACTCTTTGCACTGATTGACCTGAGATTTTGACAATAGCTGGATCTAGTGCAGATCTTTCTACTGATCTAGTCTGCAAGGGTTCTCTTGTGTGAGGGTTGGCTGTGCGAGGGTTCTTTAGTTATTTTTGCAGATAAAAAACTTAATATCTCTTCGATCCTTGGGAAGTAACTCTCACAAGGATCACAGTAGCTAAATCTAGATCAGATCTCACTATGGAAATCTTTGCGAGAGTTAACTCTCGCACTGAGTGAAAATCTCACTGTATGCGAGGGTCCGGAGCCACTATTTTGGCTTGATCTTCACCAAATCTCTGTACTAACTCACTTTTTACTGATTTTTTAGCACTTAAACCCAACTTTCTGCTCATTGGAATCAAACTAACTCTCGTAGACTCTTTTGTGTCCTTGTCTCTAGGAGATGGAACTTCAGAATCCTCTACGGGAGTTCTTGTCCTTTGGAACTGAAAATTTTAGTGTCTGCAAGGGTTCTCTAGTACTTTCCCGTCTTTTTTTCAGTGAGAACTCTCGCACAGGCACTTAGTCATCAAACTAGCTCTCGCAAGCTTCTCTGTGTCCTTGTCTCACTGAGATGGAACTTTAGAGGGCTCTACTAGAGTTCTGATGAAGATTTGCATTTTTTTTGGATTTTTTCAAGGGTTTTTTGAATTTTTTATGATTTTTCTCTGATTTGTGCAATCTGCTTGGAACTGACTCTCGCAGGCTTCTATGTAGCTGTGGGACAGTACCCTGGAGCTGCTGCCAATCATGCAAGGCAAACATACACTCCAAAACCAGTGTAGAGATGGTGGGTTCTTTTTGAGATTGTCATTCTTGTTTTAAGCCCAAGATCAGGCAGAAGGGAATAGATTGTCATTGTAGTATATTTTTTTGTCCTACCTGTCAGAGGACTACTCAGGGTCGTCTCTCTTGAATGCACTTACATTCATACATAGATGCAAGCTAAGAATGCTCATTCACAGATCAGAGTGCAGCCCAACTGAACATTCAGTAGATTCTACAACTATCTACTCTAAAAACGAACTGAATCAGATCCTAAGCATTTGACGCCGTAGAAGATTCATCTTTGATTGAGAAGGCGGTCTTGAGTCCAGTGCAGGTTGAACTAACCAGACGAGCTTTTCATCTTGTACGGCTTTGACCTCCGTCCCCAGGTGCATATTCTCTGCTTCCAAAAGTGTAAGTTGCGTCTGGATGGGGGCAAGCCGTTAGGACGCTTCAACTTGAATCTCCCGCACCTTCGTGGAGGCCTCAATCAGCGCATTGGAGAGGCTTTGGATATATTTGTTGAGGCCCTCCTCCTTCTGCTGCAACTTGGCAATCTCCTAGTGCCCTGCTTGTTCATGTTGTTGAGCCAAAATCAGCTCTTGCTGCAGCTTGGTGAGGTCTACTCGCAGTTGTGTATTATTTGTCGCCAAGTGTAGTACCCTGCTTTCCAGAATAGCTTTGGTTGCTACCACATTCAGGATGTATTTTCCCACAGTTTGGTACGTTGTCGTTAGGTCCATGGGAGCAGCCGGTACACTGGCACTGACAAGGGCTTGTGTTGTATCGGCCCCGACGACTAGTGGAATCCCGTCATCATTATCTTCTGTCAGGTTCTCATTGGACCTGTTGTCATCTGGGCCAGTGGGATTAGCCAGATCTGGCAATGGTATAAAAACTGTTTGAACAAATGCGTCATCAAGCAATGGTTGGTTGCCCTCGGCAACCTTTGTTGGCGAAGCAGGTGGGGTTTGAGAAATAACTGTGGAAACAGGGGTGAGGACGGTTTGGCCGAATGAGAGGATGGGAGGAATAGAGGAAAACTGAAGGGTGGTGTGGAGTACGGAAGAAGGTGAGGATGGAGCAGAAAGTGTCTAGCGTGGGGGTGAAAAATTGATAACTTGCATCCATGCCAGAGTGTTGGAGGACAGTTGTGAATCAGAAGGATTGAATGTGAGAGGAGCAACGGTGGTGGCAAGAGTGATGGAGGATGCGATGGTGATGGATGGAGTAGTGGACACTGGAAGAGAAGTAGGAGTGGTATCAACAGAAGAAACGGGGATGGAGATAGACACAGATGTGGATGGAATAGGAAGAGAGGTAGCGACAACAAAAATCGGAGTGGGGGGTTGCACGGAAGAAGAAGTGGCGGCGGTTGATGGAGTGGTTAGTGCGGTAGTGGAGACACGTCTTCGGGTAACAGGTGGAAATGTGGATGTAGAGGCAGTGCCACGCATTCGTTTGCTAGCCGTTGTGTTAATAACTGTAGGTTGGGAAGAGGTGGATGCTTGAGATGGTGGATAAAAGTTAGTATGTGGCACAAGGGTAGACAGGAGGGATGAGCATTGGAAACTGCACACCTTTGCCTCGAGAAGTGCACAGGCAAAGTTACACAACAGGGGGCCTGCTACGATTTGCTCACAGTTGTTGGGTTTGATGGAGTTGGTTAGTTCTCGAATAAGGAAGCTATGTCAGTCGTATGGCACAACGGAGGGATTAGAGAATTTCAGAAAGGATTCCACTATCTGACTCAACAGAGTAGACTGGATTCTGTCCTTGCAAAATATTGAAATAATCCGAAAGTTATTCAACAAATGCGCAGCCGTCTGAATGACGGATTTTGTGATACCTTCTATCAGGGTACCATTGTTAGTCTGAATGGAAATTTTTGGTGTGGTTTGGGTGACGAACGGTTTGATCAGAGCTTTGGCGTGGTGATGGGAGATGGATTGACGATCACCAGACATATTGCCAATGGTGACCATCGAGTCGTCTTTAATCCTGACCTTGTACGTGGTACCTTGGTACATGAAGTAAAAATGAGCCTTGTCCTCGTCCCAGGTGGCGTAAGCGTGAAGGGCGAGGCCCATGTTAATCTCAGAATGGAAGAGCACCGAGTAAAAATCCATTGCCGCTAGAAGTGGGCTGGCTGTTTGTAGCCATGGTTGGATCAGAGTGTCAGAGGATAGAGGCCAAATCTGTGTGGCCTTGGGGATGTCACACTGGATCACCTGTTTGGCGCCAGAGTCTTCAGAAGATGAGGAGGCCATTTTAGCAGTGATGATTAGAAGTCGAAAAAGTAAGAAAAATGGTGGAGAATGGAAAAAGATGTGGAAATGGTAGAAAACTGAGAATAACGAGTGTTGGAAGACAAGGAGTGTAGTTTAGAACGTAGATCGGTGTTCAATAATATCATATGACAATTGGTAGGAAGTTTGGTTGCAAACGGAGAACTTGGTAATTTCAGAGTAAATTTTGGTAGAGCTTCGCTAGCAAAGGTGACAAATGACTCGAATTCAGCCCTTATATAGCGGAATTTAGAGTGCGTATTAGGTGAAATCCACTTTTTCTTGTTCAGTTCCACCCAAATTTTGGCAGACACCTTCTTCACAAAATTCTAAGACCTCAAGGAAGTCTGCGAGAGTTCAGAAGGTGATTTGACTGCTATGCGAAGGTTCTGCGAGGGTTCAACTCTCATAGGAAGTGATCTCTCACACAACTTGTTCTTGTGATTGGATTTTCAAGATTAGACCATGTAGGTAGGCTAATTTCACTGTTTTAATTCCATTTAGGCACCTTGCAAGGGTTGGTAAGATGATCTTGATTCTCTGCGAGGGTTCTAAAAATTTAGCTTCTGAGAACTCTCGCATACACTAAAAAATGATGATTCCTCCATCAGGAACTCTCACAAATATTTTCATGGATGCATCTAGGTCAGATCTGGTGACTGTCCAATTTTCAAGAGCTATCTCCCAGGGGATCTCAAAAAATCATGAAAAAAGTGCTATTTCAAAGTGTTTTTTGATGAGATCTCGAGATTTTCTGATTTTTAACTTTTGTAAATTGGTAATCAGCTTCATCTAGGCTGGATCTGACTGTTGGTAGTTCTCTGAAAGTTTTCATAAATTTTTGGTAGTAGATCCATCAGTCAATCTGATGATCTACTTTTATCCTATCAGGATCTGGATCCTCCTTGAATTCTGATGGATTTTTTCGATCTTGCCAGATCTGGCTGAATCTTGATGGATTTGGCTTGATTTGGCTTGATCTCCTTAAATCTAGTGGTGATGGCTGAGCAGATTAGCTTTTTGTAACGTGTCACCCCCAATCTGCATTGCCTACTTTTGAAGACTTCCACGGAATCATGTTGCGGGAAGAGTAGTGTCGCGAAGTGGTGAAGTCAAGGCAAATCCCACAGGAGGATCGAGCCTTGCTTGCTAAAGGCAAGCAGAAAGGATGGAAAAGGATTTCCAAGAAATCCAAGGATGATGATGACGAGGGAGAGTCGTCATCAAAAGGGAAAAAGAAGAAGAAAGACAAATGTTACTATTGCCACAAACCGGGTCATTGGGCACGCGAATGTTACAAGAAAAAAGTGGACATAAATGCGGGAAAAGTGACTCAACAAGGCAACATTGTCGAAGATGATGGAGAAGATGACGAGACAAGTGTCTTCTCATCGACATTGACATCCCAAGTTGATGATGGTGCCAGATGGTTCATAGATTCAGGCGCCACAAGGCATATGACCGGAAAACGTGATTGGTTTGAGAAATTCTCACCAATCCATGATGGGGATAAGGTCACTCAAGCCAGTGGAGAGGAATGCCAAATGCAGGGTGTGGGCAATGTACATGTGCAGTTTTCTGATGGTAAAATCAAGAACATCCCTAATGTGCTTTATGTTCCTTGACTCAAAAAGAGTTTGCTTTCTGTTGGTGTAATGGCAAATCAACATCTTAAGGTTGAATTTGTCAAGGATGGATGCCTTATAAGGGATATGAACCACAATCATAAAGTGGTGATGACAGGTTATAGAGATAGTAAATGTTATAAATTGGATGCTGCAAAACCAGGAGAATATGGTTTGGCTATATCAACAACATCTCAATCTGAGTTGTGGCACAGAAGACTTGGTCATTTGAACTATGGGAGCTTGAGATTGATGGCGAAGCTGAAGATGGTAATAGGGTTACCGGCATTGCAGGATGATCATCATGCAATATGTGAAGGATGCGTCATGGGAAAGCATCACAGGGAGACATTCAAGAAAGGTGGAGCTGCAAAAGCTAAGAAACTGTTGGAACTTATTCACAACGATCTGTGCGGCCCAATGAAGACCATGGCGTTGGAGAAAGCATATTATTTTATGACTTTCATAGATGATTACTCTAGGAGGACATGGATTTATTTCTTGAAGAAGAAATCTGACGCTTTTACTTGCTTTAAGGAGTTCAGGACTTTGGTAGAGAACCAACTAGATGCACACATCAAAGTGCTAAGATCTGATAGAGGGGATGAATACAAATCTGATGATTTTGAGGACTTTTGCAAGGAACATGACATCAAAAGACAATTCACACAGTCACACACGCCGCATAGTAATGCTGTAGCTGAAAGAAAAAACAGGACTATTATGGAGAGTGTAGGCTCCATGATGAAGCAAATGGGCTTGACCGATTCACTTTGGTTGGAAGCGTGCAGTGCGGCAACGTTCTTGCAAAACAGGAGTCCTACAGTTGCGGTTCCAAATGTGACTCCCGAAGAAGCATTTACAGGAATAAAGCCAAAAATTGACAAGTTTCATGTCATTGGATGTAAGGCCTATGTACATGTGCCAAAGGAGGAGTGAAAGAAACTTGATGCCAAAGCAATCAAGTGTATCTTCATCAGTGATGATGACAGGACGAACGCATACAGGTGTTTTGATCCTGTAATGAACAAGATTCACATTGGCAAAGATGTGATCTTTGATGAGACGCATAGGTATGAAGATGAAGACCATGCAAGTGGTGAAAGCATCAAAAGTCTTCTCACAATTTTGGAAGAAGAAGATGAAGAAGACGCCAGATGATGCACGTGAAGACGAGAGTCGAGAGGGTGAGTATGAATGGACACCACCTATTCAAGAGCCTGGGGGGAGTACTTGCCAATAGGATCAATAAAGGAGAAACCGGTTGGAAGAGACATTACTTAGACACTCCTTGGGATACATACTCTCCACATAGTGTATCACTTGAATCTAAGATACCAAAATGGTATGAAAAGATCATAAAAGACGCAAAGCTAAATCAACCAGGATCTAGCACACAAGGAGAAGTGAGATGATCAACGCAGGAAATGAAGTCTCTTAATCGTTATCATGTGGACTATGCCCTAATGAGTGATATTTTGAAGTGTCGAGAGCCATCAACCTTCGATGAGGCAAAAGAATACAAAGAGTGGCAAAGGGCAATGGAAGAGAAGATAGAATCCATCCACAGACATGATACATGGGAGTTGGTTGATCTACCACTTGGAAAGAAACCCTTTGACAACAAATGGGTGTTTAGAACAAAGTTTCATGCGGATGGCACGATAGCAAAGCATAAGGCACGCCTAGTAGTGAAGGGTTATGAGCAAAGCAAAGGAATTGACTATGAAGAGACATTTGCTCCAGTGGCTAAGTGGACTACGCTACGCCTTATCATTGCCCTAGCATCTCATTTTGGGTGGAAGATCCATCAAATGGATGTGAAGTCCGCATTTTTGAACGGTGACTTAGAGGAAGAAGTTTACATGGTCCAACCGCAGGGAGCGCCATGCGCATGGTATGGACACATTGACAATTACTTTCTTTCTCATGGGTTTGTAAGAACAAATTCAGATCCAAATCTTTATGTTCTTATAAACGATGATAGCATTGCCTTGATTGTACTTTATGTTGATGATATCATTATCACGGGCAATGATGAGAACCTCACTCATTCTATCAAAGTCAATCTATGCAAGCAGTTTGAGATGACAAATTTAGATATCACTTTGTGCGTGAGAAACTACAATCTGAAGATATAAGTATTGTACATTGTTCTACATTGTTACAAGTTGCTGATATATTTACGAAAGCTTTAAGTAAAGAAAAGTTTGAAACTTTTAGAGCCAAACTTGGCTTAGATCTGGTTATGTAAAAAAAAAAAGCTTTTACTTGTAATACTATCATGGAGGTATGCTCCATGAATAGAGTAAACTCTAAAATAAAGAGAGACGTTGATCATTGAGGGAGAGAGTTAAAATAGCAATGATCGACTTATACAGTGCTTTCTTATTTCGACGGCACCACGTGTGCTTAGTTCTAGAATTATCGGGCCGTCTTTCTTTTATGAGCCCTTTGAGTGCTTTTAAGTAACTTTATCTTTGTACTTACTGAGTAGTTGAATATACAGTTTGAGGTGAGCTATTCTGTTGTCTTGTCTTGTTGCACTTGATGTTGTGCTGTGGTGATTGATTCGGTCGGGTGTTTAAACTGTGTTTCTTATCTCCTAGGTATGGAACCATTCTATTTGGAGGCTGGCCATGGTAGTATTGGAGGCCCCTGGGTGAAGGATCTTGAATGTTGTCATGAAAAAACTCTCGCTTGGGAGTGGATTGATGGTGTCTATGCCCTATGGTTGGGTTGGCTAATAGCATGTTGATTATCTTTTTTTCTTTCCTATTTTTGGATCTATGTCAAGTTAGGATCTTGGTGGTCTTCATAGCGGTATCAAAACACATTCGTACAAGAGAATAATTTAAGGAGTGAGACGGGAGGAATGAATGTTCCCTTGGGGGGAGAAAGCAGTTTTGCATTTTGGCAATAAGTATGTTTAGCCATTTCAGATGGACCTCTCTATTATTGATTCAATCGAGGTTGTCGATATTAAACTATATGATGTGTATTCTTTATTTGTAATGGTTATTTTGAAATTTATGAAACGTACCTAAATACTTGTGAGCTTTCGAAAGTTCATAACTGATTGAATTTAGATATAGAGCAAATTTAAAATAATGTGAGCATAAGTGAATTTGAGTTTTATAATCATTAGAATTACCTCTTAATTACCAGTTGCAAGATCGATAGACCATGACATAAAGTAACTTATACATTATTGATATAAATTCGAGGATTTGGGTGAATTATTATACCATTGTCTTGAGAAGTCATGAGATTCTACTTTAGTAGTAGGTTTGTAAGTTGTGCTCCTTTGTCCGTTTGTATATAAATGATTTGCTTGAAAGATTTCTTCACCTTTTTGAACAAGATTAAATCTTGCATAGGTTGCCCTTTTTGAAGAAATTATAAGTTGGGGAGTTTAGTGAATACAAAATTTTCTATAAAACATTGAAGCTCATGGTATGAACTTTGAAAGTGACCTCACTTTATTTATTTTCATATTATGGTATGAACTTTGAAAGTGACCTCACTTTATTTATTTTCATATTATGAAATATGAGACTGACTTCACCTCTTTCTTGGCATACATAGTATGGGTAAGGACATTGTGCTCATAAAAGGGTCATAAATAAATTTGAGAAAAGAGGTTATGACTCTTGAGAGAAGAGTCTTCTTCCAAAATCACGCTGCTAGTGCTGAGAACCCTAAAGCAAAGGCTTAGGAATTGTATATTCCAAGCAAGGTCGAGTTTGAAATCTGGAGTTCAGTCATCATCATGGTTATGATACACAATATGCTTGCTGCTGCATGTACAAAGGAGTTACTACACGAGGAGAAGGCACAGGAAGTAGAGGTTTATGCATGCCCATCACAGCACTATCAGCTTCTTGCATATCCACTTCATGCCCATGGGGCAGGCTCCAGTCGAAGCAATGCAATAGACAAGCCAGAGTGTGCTGCACTATACTCAGCCCTAGCGCCATCCCTGCACACTTCCTCCTTCCAGATCCGAATGGTATGAGCTCCAAGTCCTGCCCCAGCACGTTGACGTGGCTGCTCTCTTGTAGAAATCTATCTGGATTAAAATCAAGTGGCTTCTTCCAAACACTAGCATCACGGCCTATGGCCCATGCATTTACCAATACTCGTGTAGCTCTAGGTATGGTGTATCCAGATATCTCACAAGTCTCCAAGGATTCTCGAGGGACGAGAAGGGGTACCACTGGATGAATTCGGAAGGTTTCCTTCACCATGGCAACAATAAACTTGAGCTGCGGTATGTCGGATTCATCTACTATTCGAGAATTGCCGATTGTAGTGTCAATTTCATGTTGCGCTCGTTGTAGCAGGGCTGGATTGCGTAATAGCTCAGCCATAGCCCAATTAAGAGTCGCAGATGCCGTATTTGACCCACCTATCAACAAATCCTACAAAAATATGAAGATGTAACCAATTCAAATGATCCATGCCTTTATCTAATTCCAATAGAAATGCATCAAATTAGCTGAGTGAAACCAATAAGAAGAAGACATACTAGTATCACTGCTTTTATTGAGCTTTTGGAAAGATTATGTATCTGATCCACTCCATCAGTTTCAAGGGTCAAAAGAACATCTAACAAATCCTGTGAGATTTCTTCATCTGTTTTCTCATTTCTGTAGTGCAAATGTTCGTGGATGATATTCTCCAGCAGGGAATCAAGACGACGATGAACTTTTTTCATCCGACCTTGGTATCCGAAAGGGTCAAGCCAATAGAGATAGGGAATAAAGTCTCCAATATCGAATGATCCAAGTAATTGTGAGCCCTCATCAAATAGAGCTTTAAACTCGGCGTTCTCGCGACTAACAGAACCCGCAATTCTTTTATCTAGCATCATCCGTGATATTGTGTTGAGTCCCATGATAGCCAACTTCTCATCAATATTAACCCCACCTCTAGTTAGAGGTCCTGTGGAGTCTTTGTAAATGGAGTGCATCACAAATTTTAATTCCTGCATCCTTATATTCTTATATCCTTGTAATCTACTTGTTGTAAATAGCTTCGAATTGCATATTCTCCTCAGTAGCTTCAAATAGGCACCATAGGGAGCTAATGCAATGCCAGACTGATCATAAACTAAGAGCCGTTTGGCTCCGTTCATTCTTGGGCGAGATGCAAATACGTGGTCATGAACTTTGAGAACCTGTTCTGCCATGCTAGCGGAAGAGACAACGATAGTTGGAACGGAGCCAAGACGCAGGTACATGAGCTCTCCATGCTTCTTTGAAAGCTCATATAAGATTTGATGAGGACGCTTACCAAGCTGAAGAAGATTTCCTACAACTGGCCAAGGCCGAGGACCAGGAGGCAAATGCAGCAGCGCCCGTCGTCGCTTAGAAACAATATGATAACCACAGAAGCATACCACAAGAAGCATAATTGCCATTGCTACTACGGTCACCAATTGCAAGCTGCTCCCCACCATCTTTGTTAATGCAGCCAAAGCAACTGTACGTGTTTCCATTTTTTAGCCCAATGAATTCTTGGCAAATCTAGCAGCAGGCTGGGCATGCATGCAATGTATCACACAATTAATTATATTGCAATGTCATCTTCTTAGCCGCTGGCCCTTTTTATTTGTGCACGAGTTCATGGCAACGCTACTAATCCATGTCACTTAACATGCTAATCGGATCACCTCAACAAAAGCCTCTTCTAAACTTGTCTAACTTTACTATTTTTTTCATGGAGCTCTCTCTCTCTCTCTCTCTCTCTCTCTCTCTCTCTCTCTCTCTCTCTCTCTCCTTTTGAGGTGCTAGAAACAAATTCAAGTTCAAACTTGTTTATTTTTAGGCATGTTTTACTTTGGGGAATCTCGACTTTGTTTCTTGAAGATTCATAGTAGAAATCAAATCCAAAAATTGTGCTATCTTGAAATATTCTTGTTGAATAATATGTTAGTATTTAGTGTCGGAATTTAAATCTTATGCTTCATGCCTCCTAGGACCCATCATTCATTGGTTGTACCATTGCCATTTGGAGGACATCTCCACCCTAAACAAAAGCATTCACTTGGACTTGGGCCACTACAGAAGACAAATTGGTGGACTTTCCTTTAAGAATGAAATCAAGATTAGGTTTAGTTATACCTAATATCTCATTACCTGCTTGGTGCTTGATTCTTGATTTTCATGTAAGGGATTGTGATTTCAACTCTACGATCATTCTAGCTCGTCTCATATATTTTAAAATGCTAGCTATTGTCTAGACATATGATATTTATACCCATTTCATATATTCTACATTGAAGTATCCCTACTATTCACATCATAATTGACTTGTGCTAGCCACAAATAAACCAAAAGAAGAGAAAAATATTCCAAGACAACGAATGTGCCTACAAGCAAAGAAACCAAGCTCTTTAAAAATAGTTGGAGGGATCAGAGAATAGATATATTCTCGTGACAATTGTCAAGGATAGACAAGTTGGAAAATAGAGAACTTTTTGTCGCACACATGGTTTGACACGTTTGATAGGCGATCGAGCTTTTTACAAAACTATCAAGCATAGACAAGTTGGGAAAGAAAAAGATTCTTGCCACATGAAATGTTGACATATTTGGCACCTTGTGCTCTTTTGTACATTTGTACCAATGTTCATACGATAGTTTTACGCTAGAATCATATTAAAATTTTCAAGCTAATCTTATATAGACATTCTAATGAAGTCAATAAAAGACTAAAATAAATCTCTGATTTTTTACAACTAAAAAATTGACAAATTTCAAACTAAGTTGTAATTTAATGTTAGCTTCAACAATTGGTCTGTTTGTATTTCTCTCTAACTTTTTGTGCACATGTAGCAGGCTCATAGTTCCTGTCTCATGGGATATCATCCCCAAGGGTGTAATGCCTTACCCTTGTCTAGTTAGCAAGGCCTTGAAGTCCCAAAACCACACCCACACTCTAATACCCTAACTAACTGCTCTAATTAAGCAATAATACAAGAAGTGAGATGACTCTCTCTCTCTCTCTCTCTCTCTCTCTCTCTCTCTCTCTCTCTCTCTCTCTCTCTCTCTCTCTCTCTCTCTCTCTCTCTCTCTCTCTCTCTCTCTCTCTCTCTCTCTCTCTCTCTCTCTCTCTCTCTCTCTCTCTCTCTCTCTCTCTCTCTCTCTCTCTCTCTCTCTCTCTCTCTCTCTCTCTCTCTCTCTCTCTCTCTCTTCTCTCTCTCTCTCTCTCTCTCTCTCTCTCTCTCTCTCTCTCTCTCTCTCTCATGTATGGTATTTAACCGTAACCCACTTTACCTTGGCGTTACGTAATTCGGCCCTCACTGAGCTTGATGGTTTATTATTTTGATGGTCAAGATTGTTCCAAAATAATCCTATGGCTAGAAGCAATGGCTACACACTCAGACATAACATTGTCTAGAGTCTTAATCATGCTGCTGCAGGAGAAAACAAGAAGGAATGTAGCATCCTCATCCTCCATCAACGACTCACAAGCATTATTCACCAAGAAGAACACAAGGAAGCAACAGAAGAAAAAAGTTGTTCGAAAATTACGAGATTCAGGACTGTTGAATCTTCAACAACGACAAGAAGAAGAAGCAAGATCAACAACCCATGTAGTAAACACGAAGCAGAATATCGAAGAAGACGAAGAGCAGAAAGTCTTCATGGTGAACCATCACCATGTCGAACACTCGAAGGAGTGGTTTCTCGATCCTGGAGCAACAAAATATATGACAAGCCATCAAGAATAGCTCATCGATTATTCAGCCTACAACACCAAGAAATTCGTTCACCTTGGAGATAGTAGCTCACGGAGAATTGAAGGTGAAGGTACTATAAGACTAAATTTTTAGAATGGATTATCGAAGCTCATACCAAATGTATTGTATGTCCTGAATCTGACGACATATCTACCATCGGTCAATCGAATTACAGACTTAGGACATAAGGTAGAGTTTCAGCTAGATTCATGTCACATTCTTGATAAGAGCAGGGGAGTTCTTGCACTCAGAAAGAGGCAAGGATATCTCTAAAGGCCTAGTCATTGTAACTCTATAACTATTTGTGCTTTAAGCAGTTTAGCATCTATCAATAAAGGATTGGTTTGGCATTATAGACTTGGTCAGCTCTGTTGGATTTATCTCCTCTTCTCTCCTAAATCCCATGGTAATCTCTTTCCATTCACATTGCTACCTTTTTACTTGCATTGTCGCACAGTCTGCAGAAATACACAAAAAGTCGAGACAGCCTTCTTTAGACTTTTGCGACCTTGACTTGCCTGATGTTTTTCTTGTCCAAAGTCTTCGACGATCGTCGTCGACGATCATCGAAGGTTCAAAATGGAGCTCTTGTAAATCAAACTCCATCGACATCAAAGTCCTCAACTTCCATGTCAGTGACTTCTTTAACATCGAAGTCCTCGACATCCACGTCAACGACTTCCTCGACATTGAAGTCTTCTCAAGGCAAACCTTCGACCTTTGGCATTTTGCGACACCTTCGCATTTTTCACAAACTGACTGAAGCCATTCCTTGATAGCCAAATGTCAGATTTCACGTTGGCTCTTGTACTGTGCAATCAGAATTGACAATGACAACAGCAGCCCACGATCTCTAACAGACAACATAATGGCTCCATGCCTTTCATCTGCAGAAATTTGTATATAGATCATTGTAATCAATAATCTAGAATGTATCCAACAAGACATACATTGTAGATGTCTTCATGCATTGATTCTTTCTTTCAGACGGATTGTCAGTATGAGCTCATAGCTTTTACATATTGTAGTTTGTGACCACACGGTTTCATCCGCTATTGTCTTGTGCTCACCTGCATCACTAACTTGTGTTTCGTTACATTTAATCTGAATAAAGTTTTGTCTAGTTTTGCATTCAAATTTTGTCAATGTTGTAATGCTTTCCACTTTCTATCTGATTTTTTTATTGTTTTCTCTAATTGTCTGCTCTTTGCTTCTGCTACCACCGCGCAATCAAGCTCTTAAATTATTATTGTATTTGCCTACTTAGTTATCAGTAGTGCACACACCGAGTGAATTCGTTGGACCCTGCCTTCTAGCAGTAGTAGGATCGTTCCACCGATCCGAGTTCATCGTTCGACACGTTTGGGACTTCTGTCGGTTCATTTCATTTCCACAACAGACATTTCCCAGTATGGTATCAGAGCTTCTACATCAAAAATCATCTGATTTATCAAGCGATTTTATGTCAGAGCTATTTCTATAGCCTGATAAGCTTCTCATAGAACCCGATCCTACTAGCCAATAGGATACTTGTTTTTTTGTTCGCAAGTTTGCACTAGATTTTCATACTTAAGTCACTGATAGCTATTACTATCATCTAGACTAATATTCCACATGAATTCCCAAGGGACAGCCAGTCCTATCATGGACAAGCTTGATGGAAATTTAAGATGAAAACCGTGCTAATGGCTAAGGAGTTGTATGACATTGTTATAGGTACAAAGGCGAAACCCGAGGCCGATGATGCTACAATCTCCCGATGAAAGCTAAAGGATGGAAAAGCTTTTGCGCTGATCATCCTCAACATATCAGACATGCAAATTAGCCATGTGTCTGAAGCTTAGACATCCAAGGAAGTCTGGGACATCTTGAGCACATTATACAAAGTGTGAGATATAGCTTCCAAGCTACATCTCAAGAAGAAATTTTACTCCCTCAAAATGAAAATGATGATTCCCTGCAGAATCACATAAACCAGTTCAAGAACCTGCTGACATACTTCATCTGACAAAACCTACAAGCTGATACCCAACAGATCTTGTTCAACAGGGATATAGTCTTTATCGAGGATCAGTTCGTCGACCTCAAAGGCAAGGATAAAGTTTCAAGTGAACCTTCAATACCTGCCTCCGACACGACAATTCGAGCTTCTGGCTCAAGCTTGCCAATAGCCGTAACCAGCCGCATTCACCCACACTACGGCCATTGCGACCACATTACAATCATCACCACCGCATTGATCCCTAGTGCCCTCCCTTGAATCATAGTAACAACAATTAACCGCTCCAACACACTTACATCGTAGTGTTCAGATTGGACCGCATCCACTTTTCCAACCCCTTCCACCTTCAACAACAACTGACAGCACCAACCACAACTCACCACATCCACTCCACATTGAATTCCACTCCGCCTTCAGCTGCAACTGACCGCAATCACGCAGACCACCAGCCACCGCAAGCAAACAACAAATTACAACAATTTGCAATCCCACCGTATTCACCCACACATCACCTCCACACTTACACCGTAAGGACCACAATCCAATAACATCATTTCTTCACTCATATTCCAACACAATACATCGTTGCACTACAACACTAACCGCAAATTCTCGCAAACATCACCTTACGCCTACACAAGCACACTTCACCCGCACACATTCACTGCAACCACATTCATCCATCTCCACCATAATCAACCGCATTCCTCCGTAATCAACCACAATCTACCGTAGCTACCGCATTCTCTTGCAAACATCACCTTACGATTACACTAGCATTGCCTCACGCCAGCACCCCCACAACATCACACCCGCAAACAAGCCATCCTCTAACTACACCCGCCCTGAACCGCAGACACATCACATTCGTCCACAGACGAAACACCCGCACCCCAGCTACATTCCTCCTTGAATCTCATTCCAAACACACACCACCTTCCTCCACCATTCAACAGTGCACAACGCATTTCCTCGTATACAACTACAACAACCATCACCAGCTCACATTCACCACGCACACCACCATCACACCACATCCGCCCTTAACCAAATCACATCCACTTCTCAAACCATCACACTCGCACCCAACAAGCAAACAAGCACCTGCATTAACCGTTCACCCACACCAATCCGCAATCAAATTGTAAACCTCCACGTAAACCGCACTGAACCGCCTGACTACCTTGAACCGTTACCACTGCATTGAACCGCACCAGACCGCCTTCAACCACAAATAGAACACCTTCTAACTACCACCGCTACAACCACATGCCCACACACCCCATCTCCATTCACCCTCGCACTGCCTTACCTCACCTTAGGCCGCATTCCATCCACAAACAGCCACCCTCTAACCTCATCTACATTACCACCGTTAACCACCCTTTTCACCCGTCCCAACCGCAATAGTCCGCCCTCGCCCCATTATGACTACACACTGACTACCTCCGCATAGCACTGCCACTGCACGCAAACATTCGCTAAAACCGCACTCACCCGTCTCCACCGCAATCGACGACACAGATTGCAACAGACCACATATCCCCACTAAACGCAATCGACCGCAGCCACCACAATCGACCACCAAAACTGCATGTAACCGTAGACACTGCATATACCCGTAGAAACCATTAACAAATCACATATCACAACTGAACGCAATCACCCACAAATAACCGCAACCCACCGTAATCGTAAACTGTAGGGACTTAAAAAAAAAAAAAACTCAAAAAATCCAATGGACCACCAAAACGACCCTGAAATCACAGACGATTATCCATACGAGGTCAGGTCCCCTATAGCTGAACAAATCAGACGTCATAGGTTCTACCGAATGAGGACCAAACTACAAGACCAATCAACAAACCCATTTGAGGGACAAGAACCCGATAGAGCCGAGTCTTCATGAGCACGAGCCCATTTTTCTGGTGCTGAGCCCTCACGGGTCAGAACCAGCCCTAATGGAGTTTCTGCTACCCACGGAGCTCATCTTGAGAGACGTACACCAAAACTAGATCTACCAAAGTTTGACAGTACTTTGGACCCTCAAAGATTATTGGAAATCTTTGAGAATGCATGTGATGTGTATGGCGAAACATCTCCCGATGCTGTGGTCCAACTGTTTTCGATGACCATGATCGCTAAAGCACGTGATTGGTTTTTCAACCTGGATCATGAAGATAAGACAAACTGGTCAATTTTGAAAGAGTCCTTTATCAAGCGTTTTAAGCCCTTTCGCTTGATAGATAGTCCTTTTGTCAAATTGAGTAACATCAAGATGGCAAAGGATGAACGTGTACAAGACTATACCGAGCGTTTCAAACACCTCAAAAGTTAAGTACAAGAACAACCCTCTGAATAGATGCTCATCATCTGGTTTTTAGTCGGCCTTCCAAGATGGATTAGACGCAAGCTTAAATCCAATGATGAATATATGAGTCTCAAATTAGCTATGTCTAATGCCATCAAGGAAGAAGATGAAGGATTAGATGTTGATGAATCTAGGGAATGACGAGCACCACGTGCTCTTGTCCATGAGTCAAAGCTGATCAAGGATACCCGAGATCAGCTTTGGAAATCCCAATTGGAGTTGCTTAATAAGCAACATCAACTACAGATGGAGAAACTCACCAATGAGTTTCAAGCTACCCTGAAGCCTATCCAAAGCAGTATGCCTGGTCAGTCAAACCCTGCACATGTACCTTATAGACGAAAACCAATATGGTGCCCACACTGCTAGGCTACGCATCCTGTTGATGCTTGTCCTTCATATCAGCCTATCTAAGCACATACAGTCCAACAATATGAAGAACAATCGTCACCATCTGGACATTCCTTGACTTATCATAATACCCACTAGAAAGTCCAGAACCACTAGCCATACAAGATAGCTATGCAGTTATACAAGGGCCATTGCACACCAGATGTTTCATCTATGGTGAAACTGGCCACTTCATGGTTGATTGTCCAGTTAAGACCCAGTACCATGCTGAGTGTCCCGATTGTATCAGAAAACACAGTTTCAAAGACTGTCTGAAACAACCAACTACGATCCTACCTTCCCATCATGTCAGTTATGAATCCCGATAGGATCCTCACGACAACCACATGAGCACCATAGCACCCAACTGCTCATCCTACTGCTCACTCGAGAAGTTTCTAGCAAACTTCTACAATACTGCACAATACACCAGTTCCATAATGAAAAAAGACAATATGAAATGAGTCCTTGTTGAAAGAAAGTGAAACCGATATTCCGTCATCTACTACAATGTCCAACCAAGAGCAACCTCCACAGGGAATTGACAGTTTCTCTCCTCTTCTACAACCTCAAATCTATTTTGTCTTTCCATATGATGATACGATTTCCAATGTGCCAATACATAATAAATCTAGGATTCGTAAATCCAGATAGAGATTTGGTTATGAATTTCTTGGTCAGAGAGGTCCTCAGAACATAGTACCTTATCCATACATGCTCAAGCTATATCTTACAACATCTGCTATCAATGATGGTAGATTTAGTGTCATCCACCCTGCCTTGTTTTGACAAGGGCATGTCAGAGTAAGTCACATTACTCTACAAACAATGGAATATTACAACTGTCAAGGTAGATTATCAATGTTGATAAATGTAAGTTTTGTTCAACAAGTACACTACAGTTCTCACTCTCTGTATTGTTTGTATATTTTCTTGTTTTTCTTCATTCCTAGTGTGTGATTGATTTTTGCATGAGAAATAGCAACTACACGAGAGTCTTCTGTAGAGCATCTCTAGAACGCATTTTCATTCATTTGTCAATCTTCAGCTCACCTTGCACAGAGTTTCCAATCTTTGAGCATACTACAAATATGCCAAGTACAGATCACGTCAGAGTTGATTCTTGCACCTCATCATCATATTCATCTTCGAGTCAATTACAGCAAGATCGAAACAAATTTAGTTAAAATTTCTTCCATCTTTAGTGTCATCCCATGTTCAACATGTTTTCAACGCCGATCCAATCCTGAACATGAACAATTTCCAGCAACAACATCCCCACCAACAGATTTTTTTTTTGGGGGGGGGAGAGAGTGGATCTGCTTGGATCCATTGGAGCAGTTATGCTGCCTGCAACAACATCAGCAAGATCAACAGCCAAGGTCACAATTCAAATATGAAAAGACAAGACTAAAAACGGCAGATGGGTAATCTGAAGAGACTCAATCAGAAGAAGTATTCCAGTCATGAGGAAGATCCTTCAGAAAAGGGAAACACGAGCATTGGAAAATCAGTCTCCTTCTTCAACCAACCTCTTGCCATACCTCTATGCCCATTCTCATGTCGATCGTCCACACCATCTACCATTGTCACCACCACCCTTCCTTCCATCTGTTTGTTTTATCATCATTTCACTGTTCTTCTGAGAAATCTCCAGTTTTTTATAGTCTTACCGAAGCAGCTGATAGATTATTGCAAGTGTCTTGCGGAGACCAACTAACACCTACATTTGTTGTTCAACTGGAAAAGATCTACAGAAGTAGGCGAAGCAGCTAGAAGAAATAAAGAGTAAGATCCAGGAGGATCCCTTCCTATGAAGCCCAAAGAGATCCAAAAGTAATGGATCAAAAGGAAGAGCTGTAGAAAAAGAAAGATGAAGACAACCATGAACCTGCAAATAAAGCAAGCTCCTCACCCAGCAAGTGGTGGTCAAAGCTCGACATTGCAACAGTCCAAGGCTGCAACTGTAGAACTATCAGTTCCTTCACCCTACCACCAAGCCTTCATCATGTTTCCTTATTGTTACCAAACCGTCCATCCAAAACTATTCCTACCACCAATTTTTGATGAATCCATCCCTTTGAGATTGATAATCAAAGTTTGTGCAACCTGTAGATCAAAGGTTTTCCTTGAGACTGGAACTTTAACTAAGAGAATAACCACGGAAACACCCATAGACAAATGGAGGATACAGACTTCCCAGAAGATAGAATCTGCCACGAAACCAAAGATGAAACCATCAATACAAGTGACAAAACAAAGAGACACATGGAAAGCACTTGAGCATGCAAGTTGTGAAGCTGCTGAGAGCTCTCCAATTTTGAGAATGTCAACCGATTACAGCAATAAGACATTCTGGTTAAACTGCGACAATTCGTGAAAAACAATTTTTGTGATAAAGACTGGCAACAATAAGCACTTGGTTTTATGTAAGCGAACGAGGATCTATGCTTTTCCAAGTGACGATCGAAGATGCCAATGCAAAGTGGAGCGACATCATCCAATATGAGTTGCAGTGGGTCCTGCAACACATTAGGGGTGGGATGATGTTGGCTGATTCTGACGAATCCCCAAGATACTTGGACAGAGCAACTCAAGAGCACCTCTCACCTTAGACCGAGGAGCTCTGAGAAGACGAGACTAACGAAGACTGAGAGCCGAGTATAAGAGCCGAAAAATATTAGCTAGGAAAGACATGCAAGAACTGTGTAAGCCTCATGGTGAATCCCAAAAGATGGAATGACCATGTAGGAACTAGTATTTCTAATCAAATGTAGTAAATGCAAGTAGACCCCTCTTAAAGAAAGTAGAGTGAGCCACCTTTTGATGGTGACCTCTAGTGGAGAGCATTATTCCACTTGTAATTTGTGAAATGTGGAAATTCCACTAGGATGCCACCTAAGGAGCTCTCTTGCTTATTTAAGAGACTCTCTCTTTGTGAAGAGGAGCTTTTTGTGAATTGTATCAATTCCATGCTGAACTGAGAAGAGCTTTCACGAGTTTGGTGCATCCATTGAGCTCCTTGATCATGCTTGTTTCTTGAGTGATGCATTTACAATCTTGCCCTTCCCTCTCTTTGTGTGTGGTTGTGGACTGTAGAGTGGATTAGATTTGCTGCTTTCCTAGAGTGGATTAGTTTCTTTTCTTGTTTGTGGATTAATGTAGGAACCAACATTCAGGTAAACTAAGTAGGCTGGATTTGTGGTGTAGTTCTTGCATATCTCTTTACAGTCCAGTTCTTGATATTCTTGGGATGTCCAAGAATCAAAAGACTGGTTGGTTTCTTGATTCTTGGACTTCTAACATGCTGTAGGTTAGTTCTTGGTTCTTGTTTTGTCAATTTATGCAAGTGTAGCTCAGTGTTAGTATATTGTAGGCTCTGATTCAGTCCATTTTAAGAGTAGGTAGTTGTAGAATCTACAGAATGTTCATTTGGGCTATATGTTGATCTGTGAATGAACGTTCTTGGCTTGCATCTGTGTATGAATGTGTTGACAATTGTCACTTCTCACTTGACATTGGTTCATGTAAATATTGATCAAACATTAGAATATGTTGATGATCTGATTTCACACGTGTGGAGCCTGTTCCCACGTGTGAAAGGATGTACTTTTCATGTTTGTATATATCCAAATTGATTTTGTATCATTCTAGTTAGTGTGAATATGAAAAGACTAGTTTTTAGTCAAGTTGACTAGTCACCTACAAATTAGCTTTTCCTTGCATGTGCATGAGTAAATGCTCCCACATGGCAAGTGGATGTTCACACGTATGTATAGAGTACTAGAAGATAAGAGTTGACCATTTTCCTTAGATCCTATTTTGTAAAGAATATTCCTATATTCTAGGAGACTAGCTTTTTGGATTTTAGTCATATTCTAGAAGGTCAATTATTGGATAAGGATCAAGGATGGATCAAATGGATAGATTTGAGTGATGTGGCACTCTTCACATGTGTGAAGGCCTGCTGGACTGTACCAGACTCATGGATGTACTTGATCCATAAAAGGATCATCATTTTGCTAAGAAGATTGATGAGACTTTTGTACTCTACACTTTTGTGAGATTTCTAGTCATTTGTCTTGTGATTTTTATGTATGATTGCTATCTAGTATCATTATACTTGTTGTTTCAGGTGTAGGCCGTACAATGGACAGTACTCCACACGTGTGAGGCCGCTCTCACTAAAAAATGATGTGTTGATCCATTGCTCTTGCTTAAATCCAAGTGTAGTGAATCTAGATCAAGATCTAATGTGTAGAACTTGATAGATTCATTGATTAAGCAACCAATAACTCTCTATGATTGTAAAGTACAATCATTATTGTCCTAAAAACTGTAAAATTCATCAGGATGTAAGTGCGTTCAAGAGAGACGACCCTGAGTAGTCCTCTGACAGGCAGGACAAAAATATACTACAGTGAGAATCTATCCCTTCTGCCTGGTTTGGCATTGTAATATCAAGAACACATATAACATATGCCATAAAGCTTGGTAACAGACAGAAATGGCTCTGAGTAAGTAAATAAATGCCTTAAAAAACCAACAGATCCTCTGGAGCAGGGGATCTGCCAACAGGTATGGTATGTTGGACTACTATTGGTGGAATGCCCTTAAGATCACTATAACTCCAGGCAAAACAGTCTTTATACTCCACCAACAATGATCGTAGTCTCTTGAACTATGTGGGTCGTAGATTTTACAAGCTTGCTCATAGATTTGGAGGAATCGGATGGGATTTGATGATCCGTCATATTTTGGTATTTCCATCTGAGGTGCTCTCCATAATGCTTGCAAAAGAGCGACAGGTACGAGTTGGCCCATTGGATCCATTGGTGCTGGTTCTGGTTTAGCCTCTTGTTGCACAACTGTAATCTAGAAAGGTGTGGTGCTTGATTTGCTATCCTTCGTGTTATTGATCGTCCCGATCTCAAATTCATCCGATGGTGGGTTCCAAAGTGGTTGGATCTTGCTTGTACAGTGGAATGCAGTCTGGATCTTAAGGATCTGATCAATCAGATCGGCCGGAAGTGAAATTTAGGCCTTTTACGGTTGTTTTTCCTTGATAACTTCTTACTCCTCGCACTGATTGATCTGAGATTTTGACAGTAGCTGGATCTGATGAGATCTTTCCATTGATCTAGTCTGCGAGGGTTCTCTTGTGCGAGAGTTGGTTGTGCGAGGGTTGTTTAGCTATTTTTGCAGATAAAAACTTGATATCTCTCAGATCTTTGGGAAGTAACTCTCTCAAGGAACACAATAGCTGGATCTTGGTCAGATCTCAAGTTAACTCTCACACTAAGTGAAATTTTCACTGTATGCGAGGGTTCAGAACCACTATTTTGGCTTGATCTTCACCAAATCTCAAAACTAACTCTCGCAGGCTTTATCATTGATGGAAATTATCATTTTGAATTTATTGAGAGAGTCTACGAGAGTTCTTACTGGAAAAATTTGTTGGATCTTCACTTTTTAGTGATTTTTTAGCACTTAAACCCAATTTTCTACTCACTAGAATCAAACTAACTCTCGCAGGCTTTTCTGTGTCCTTGTCTCACTGAGATGGAACTTCAGAATCTTCTACGAGAGTTCTTGCTCACTGGAACTGAAAATTTTGGTGTCTACTATAAGCTTCTGCTCCAGCAAGATGATCCAAAATGCTTTCAGTAAAAGGTAACAGAAAGTGATCCTTTCGCGTCACTTTGTTCAACGCTTTGAGATTCACACAGATTCGCAATTTCTCATTTTTCTTAGGAACAATGACAATCGGTGAGATCCATTCGGTATGCTCAATCTCGTGTTCGTGCGCAATGGAATGAGCTATATTACTCTTTCCTAAGCATGACTACGCCTATAAAAAATGAACAGAATGTTAGTGATAGAAATCACGGTCGATCTGATTACGTAGCCAAACGTTAAGCAACAAAAACATCAGAAGGATAATTTGTCGTGGACAACTAGATAAATTATTAGTCACGAATGGTTCGCGAAGAGCTACACTGATAATCAGTCACGAATTAGTCGCGAAAGGCAAGACTAAATATTAGTCGCCAACAGTTAGACTAATAATAATTCACTAAGAATAGATTACCAAATTGCAATAAGAGAGTCAGACAGAATGTAGAAAAGCATAGCAATCACAAATCTGAACGCAGAACAAGACAGAGCTGTTATCAGATTAAGTATAGCAAAATATACATGTCAATAATGCTATTGAGCACAAGACAATAGCGGACGAAACCGCGTGCTCTACAAGCTAATCCAATCTATAAGAAGGAATGAACCTATATCTGACAAAACAAAAGAATCAATGCGCAAGACATCTACTTCATCTATCTCTGATAAGCTCCTGATGCTATTATTTTGACACACTTCCTATTGAATACACAAAATGGTATTCAATATATATATACACAATTTTACAAGTGTGTAGATGAAGAAAGTACAAAGTGGATGTGCTATCTGTAGGAGATCGTGGGTGGCTGCTATCGTTGTCAAATCTGTTAGCACAGTTGCATGGGGTGAGCGTGAAAAAGCTGCGACGTCAGCCTTTGTTGAAATGAACGTTGGTGAAGATGCAAAAAATGTGACACTTTGACAAATTCCTGAGGATTTGATTTACAGGGTGCCTTCGTTTTTTCTAGGGCACCTTCAGCATTTTGTAAGGCAGTGTCATCGCCTATCACAAATCACATGTAAAAACACAGTGTCGTATTTTTTTGTCTTTTTTGCTTGTGAAAAATTACTTGTATTTATGCAGACAGTCGAGTTTTTTGCCTGTCTTATTTTACATGTAAATATGAAGACTGTGCGACAACATGAGTAAAAATACAGCATGAATGGAGGCAGATTAAAATAGGATTTAGGAGAGTAGAGGAGATAAATGCAACACCCCCCCTTAATCTGGATCCGTGAATGCCTTGATCTTCAGACTAAGCAATGCACAAAATTTGTTGTGTGCATTAACATTTAATGCCTTCGTGAATATATCTGCGACCATGTCCTGCATTCTGCAATACGTTAAGCTCACCTCCTTGTTGAGAAGCTTGCCCTTGATGTACTGATATCTGATTTCAATGTGCTTACTCCTAGAGTGAAATCTAGGGTTGGCCGATAAGGCAATAGCACTCTGATTATCACAGAATGAAATTGCAAGGCTATACTGATACAGATTAATGTCTGACAATAAATTTCTTAACCAAAGCACTTTCTTAATAGATTGAAAAACAACAATGTCTGCTTATGTAGAAAAAAGTGTGATAGAGGTTTTTCTATGACTGTTCCATGAGATAGGACCGTCGTTGAAGAAGAATGTAAATCCAGATGTGGACTTACGATTTTCTACATCTCCTCTCCAGCTTGCATCAAAATATCCACTGAGCTGATGAAGATTGTTGTTGCTGACATCTCCATAGCAGATGCATTGGTCCATGGTAGCTCGAATATACCTCATGACTCTTATGAGAGCCTTCCAATGGGTAATGTCAGGATTAGCCATATATTGGCTGAGTGAGCTTACTACAAAAGAGATATCTGGTCTTGTATAGACCATTGCGTACATGAGAGATCCAAGTATCGATCATTAAGGATACTCTCTCATCTGCTCCTCTTCTTGCTTGGTCTGGGGACATTTGACAAATGCAGGCCTGGATCCATCGATGAGTGAGCTAATTTACAATTCATTAGATTGTATCTGTTAAGAACATTGTGAAGATACCTTTGTTGAGTGATGTAAATCAGTCGTCTCGCTTTGTCTCTGTGGATCTGAATTCCTAGACAGAAGTGAACTTCGTCCAGATCAGTCATGTCAAACTTTGAAAACAACATCTACTTAGAATCCTTGACCAAATTGGTATTGTTGTTGAAGAGCAACGTATCATCCACGTATAAGGTGATGATAATGAAGGATTGCTACACTGACTTGGAATAGACATTGCAATCAACGGTGCCTGGTTTGAATCCTTGTTCGATGAGGAATATGTTGATCCTCTGAAACCAAGCTCTGGCAGACTGTTTCAAGCCGTAAAGTGCCTTGTGGAGTTTACAGACATGATTTTTCATACCTTCTAGAATGTATCCTTCGGGCTGGATCATGTAGATGTCTTCTTTTATAACTCCATTCAGATAAGTTGTTTGTACATCAAGTTGATATACCTCAAGGTCGACAACTACAACATAAGATAAGAGGGCTTGGATCGACAAATGCTTGACTACTAGACTGAAAGTCTTGCTATAGTCAATGTTGGAGATCTAAGTGAATCCTCGTGCTACCAGTCTTGCCTTCCTTTGGTCAATTGCTCCAATGGCATTGTATTTGATCTTGAAGATCCATTTGCAATCCATGATATTGCAGCCAATAGGAGTTTCGACTAGTGACCACATTTGGTTCTTGATTAGAGAGGAATACTCTTTGTCCATAGCTTCATTCGAGAGATCAGAGTCTGGGTGGCTGAGTGCCTCTTCGACTATTGTCGGTTCCTATATCAAGAGGCATGCAGACTCAAGCACCAACCACCACATGTGATTTTCTGATTGAACACTAAACGTTCGATCATTTGTATCTGAAATTTTGTTCATCAAACTGACACTCAGTCGTTCCAACTTTTGACCCTTGATGATTTCAGATTCATCCAATTTTATTACAATAATGATCTTTCCATTTACTTGATGTTCGTCTAGTTTATAAAATCGAATAATGTAATTAAGAACATTTTCAATATCAACGAAAATATTATTGCAATCGTTGTAATTGAGCTCACCATATTCTGATTTGTATAATTCAGTTATATGAAGTGGTTGGCCGACTACTTTGAACATGTTGTCATTATAATAATTTCTTGCTACTCTTACCCGATATGGACGCCGAAGATAAATTTTCTTCACCATCACTTGGAAAAGCTTCTTTAACTATTCTAAAAAAAGTAGAATAAGCATTTCTGCTAATTCCAGATACATCACATGCACCTTAATCAAACAGTGTCTACAATTTCATTTTTCAATTTTTCAAACCGAGCATTTTTTATCATTTTCTTGATTGACTTTCTTGGTAAAACATGACTTAAAGACGATCCAATGCATGAACGATCTGTTAAATAGTTCTTTGCCACCAAACATGATCTGCAACAAACATATGAAACTCAAATTAAGTTTAATAAATAAATAATCCTTGTTATCAAGTGCAAATCAAACTTAAATGACATATACAAATCAAATAAATAGTTTTCTGATTGCCGCTATGTGTAGATAAGTCATCAATATTCTTCATCGGTACTCTCTTTTTTTCCTCTTCATCATTGCCTTATTGATAACTTTTATATCAATAGCTGATTTTAAACTCTCGGATCACAACTTTTCCATGGATTCTAACATTTTTTGGTTTGATCCCCAAAGAGTAGTGACAGTAGCATTCAACTCTAACATAGCATTCTTGAATGCATTGTTTTTAGCACTAGTGTGTTGCACATAGTGAAGCAATTGCTGATTTGCACGTTGCAATTGTTGATTAGCAAACTGTAACTGTTGATTAGCAAACTGTAATTGTTGATTGAGACAAGATATGCTATGCATTCCAATATCATGCAACCTTTGACAATATCCAAGTAATCTGCTATTTCCTTCACATACATATATGAGAAGATGAGTTACGGACTTAAAATCTGGACACAAATTGGTAGCTAGATCATTACGATAAATTGATCCATCCACCCACAGATCTATATTCATATGATTATTCATTCTCAATTCTCTAACTATTGCAGCAGCATTCTCTACAACTTTCACATTTTTCTTAATAATTGGAGTGCATTCCAACGGAAGAGCAACATGCAAATGGAACATTGCCATTGTTAAAGCTACAATCATGTAAATGAATCAAACTACAGTAAATCAATATGAATAAATCTAGCATACCTTACTTTTGTAATGTTTATGTTGCATTGAAAAATCATCCCGTCTCATATTCCACTATAAGCATATAGTGATTTCAAAAGTTCTGCCACTCCTGCTTTAGTTTTTTCATTTCGGCCTCTTGGGCTTCCGAGGATGCGGCTGCTTGTGGGTCTGGTTGTGGCTTTTCTGCTTCTGTACCAATGGAAGAATACTGGTGTTGATTCGTTTGGGTTGGAGCCCCAATGGTGAAGTAGGCCGTGAGTGTGACCGCTTGGACTGTTTGGCCCCGATTGGGATGTCCCATGCCTTGTCCGCAGTCTGCAGGTGTTGTTAAAGCTTTGGCCCGTTCTGTACTTGTTGGTGGGTGATATCTGTCATGAGATACCCCAGTACTGTTAGTGGTTGCTTGTTATTAAGACATTCATGAATGCAGTTCGAAGAAAACTATGCCCAATCATAAAGATTTTGGGCATGCAGTCATGAATCTGCCATCATGTGAAACAAGGACATGGGTACCCTCTGCAGCTTGGTTCGTGGTCGTTGTGTGCACTTGGTTAAGTATGCACATGCCGCTTGCAGCTGTTGATCATTTATTGCCTCAACTTTGCACCCGTCCTTATTCTTCCACTTGTCCACGAAGGGATTTATGTATTTGAAGTATGTTGTCTGCTCGATCTTTTGGAGCGTCCTTGTGACAATATTTGGTCCTTGCGGGAACCCAAAGGGTTGCAAGTCGGCCGCCTCAAATGATATGTTATACATATAGTTCCTGACAAAGGGAACTATGAGCTGGCACGACCTTGTTATAGCATTATAATTGGCATATATCATATGTACCAGGTACGGGCTTTGATACCCCATTAGGACAGGGATCTGGAACTCAATTGTCTTAAAGAATGACTATGCCTACTGGTACCAGTTTTGCATCTCAGTAAGATCCAATTTGGACAATTGGATGTCAAGCTTATTGGCATCAAAATTACCTTTGGCAACCATGATAAACGAGTCACGGTTGACTCAATTGGCTTGGTCATCTACAACATATGATGAATCAGATAGTGTCCTGATCCAACCAAAAGGCCACTATACACGAACCACGGACATAATCAATTGGGGTCATGCACTAGCTATCGTGGACTGTGCGGATTCCAATTGATGTTGTATCGAAATGGCTGCAGAAGATGTGGATATTCTTCCATCTTCTACAGACATTGACACACCCATCATCCCCCTTATGATGATAGATCCCATTCCTATAGCTTGGTGCCCTAGAGAACCTAGTGTCTCTACTGCCCATGTTTCGGAAGAAGGTATTCTTTCCATGGATGATGGCGAAATGATGGATGATCATGTACTCCTCTATCTAGATGCTCAATGTTATTCGTCCAAAGTCATTCCTAAGGAGTGTTAGAATTTAGCAATTTTCACATGGTTTTTGATGAATATTAGACATGTATAAGGATCCACGTGTGTGAGGACCTATCCACACGTGTGAAATGGCACTTTTAATATTCAGATCTATTTTGATTATCTTTCATTTGAGTCTAATATGACATCTCCTAAATTATAGGAGTTAGGTCCTAGATTGTAGGAATCTAGAAGGTCAACACAAACCACCAATGGATGATGTGGCAAACTTGATAGACCTTATCCAAAGTGGATATGGATAAGTACAATGAGCTATCCTACACGTGCTGGATGTAGCTTAGTGAGAGATTATGGTGAATTTGTACTTGATCCATGATGGATCCATTATTGAGCTAATGATGAGAAATCTTGGTTTTTGAAGTTATCATTGTGTTTTGACTCTCTTAAGCACTTTCTTTGTGGATGAATGTTTTGTAAATGATAAGTAAACTATTTCTATGTTATCAGGCCGTACAGTAGCTGTACTTCACATGTGTGAAGCCGTGGATCATCTTTTTTTATTGTTCTTGCTTGGAAACACAAAGATTGTCAATTAGAGGCTAGATTTGGAAGCTAGTCTTGATATAGATCAAGATCCCAAGCTACCAATCACTCTTTGTGATCATTTGTAGATCAATTTTAGTCCAGAAACTCTAAAATTTGACATGGTATCAGAGCCAAATCAAAGAGCCTGATTGATGATCCAAGAATCTTCATTTTGGTGAAAGCATTGCTGCTAGAGTCACTTTGAAGGAGGGCGACCTTTTCTAATAGTTTACTTGTGATGTTGAGGTTCAGATTAGTGTGTAAAGTTTAGAAGTACTTCTCACACGTGTGAGAGGCTGCTGGAGTTGTACTTTCACCAAAACTTTGTGTTTTTTCAATATGTGAGTTTCAAACAAGTTGTGTAGAGTGAAACTAGTGATGTTCTTATGAAAAACCATTGTTTCCATTATAGATTTGATGGGTAAATGGTGTTAGAATCTTATTAAACCTACAAGTCCTTGTGAGAGAGTTTGAGGCTTATGTTTTTAGCTCAAGAGTGAAACTAAAACCAATTCTAAACATCATCGGAAGGCATTGGCACTTCCAAAAATCAAATCCAAGATTCTAAGTGAATAGATTGTGTAGAATACACTTTTCCAAATCTTTTTGAGTTCAAGATCATTATAGATCTTGCTTCCTGAGTCTAGTGAGATTCAAGAAAGTAGCATTTAGCTAAATTCTGAGAAAGAAAGAAGGAAGAGCCTTTGAATAGTACATCTGTTGTACTTGTTACTAATTAGAATGGGTTCAATTGGAGCCTATCTTCTTGAGGCTAGTGAAAGGCTAAATTCTAATAATTATTCAACTTGGAAAGTAAGAACGGAGTCACTACTAGTGCTCCAAGATATGTTTGATCTTGTCATAGGAGAGGAAGAAGAACCTCAAGGAGGTCAAGATCAAGTGAGATACAAAAAGAGAGCTAGACTAGCATTACATTGCTTGAAAATGAATGTTAGTAATGAACTTTTAAAGGAAGTAGCATCTTGTACCTCGGCCAAGGAGGCATGGAACTACCTCAAAGGGATTTATGAATCCAAAAATACCTCTAGAGTGCTTATGATTAGAAATAAAGTTTTTCAAAGCATTAGAGGGAGTGATGAGAATGCTCAAGAGTATGTCTTGAGAATTAAATCTCTCAACAATAAACTTTCCATCATTAGTGAGGGTATTCATGATGATGAACTTGTTCAAATCATCTTGAATGGTCTTGGAGATGAGTTCTCCAATCTTGTACAAAGCTTTGCTATTCAAGATGCAATACCTTCCATAGACAAGCTTCTTAGTGTGCTTGTAACCGAGGAGAGTAGGATCCTTCATGTCAAGCAAAGGATTTGATCCTTAAAGTTGCATGATGGTGATGAGAAGGCCAACTTCTCAAGCAAGGGAAAGGCAAAATCAAAGAAGAAGATCCAACACAAGGAGACCAAGAATGATGATCAACCATCAAGCTCCAAAGGTGGAAAGAAGAACAAAACCAAACTCAAGTGCTTCTTTTGTGGAAAGAAGGGGCACTTTGCATCCGAGTGTTTCAAGAAGAAGAATGCACAAGGAGAGAGCAAACAAGGCAACCTCACTCTTGAGGAAGATGAGGATGGAGTGGATTCATCCTTGATGGCTTCTACATCAACATCAAAGAGCTACTCCAATGACACATGGTGGATTGATAGTGGGGCTAGTTCCCACATGACATTCCAAAAGGATTTTTTCTCAACTCTTCTACCTTTTGTAGGTTGTAAAAAGTCTATTCTAACAGCAAGTGATCAAGAATGTAGAATAGATGGAGTGGGAACTATTCTCTTAAGTCTTGGATCCTCTAAAAGAGTAGATCTTAATAATGTACTCTATGTTCCTACACTCACTAAGAATTTGTTAAGTGTAGGACAATTGATGGATAATGTCTTAGATGTCCATTTTAAGCAAATAGTTTGCTCCATAATGATGAATAATACTTGCATTGTAAAGGGATTCAAGCAAGGAAGGCTTTTTAAGCTTGATGCTAATGTTTTTCTTGGAAGTGTGAACATGATGAAGGAGGAGCTCAATCAAGTGGAGCTTTGGCATAAGAGGTTGGGCCACCCCAACTTCAAATCTATGGAGATGCTATGCACCAACAATCTTGCTCTCGGCCTTCCAAACACACTCTCAAAGTGTTGAAAGAGTTGTGAAGCTTGTAGCCTCTCAAAGGCACACAAGCTACCTTTTGATATCTCTTCCACTAGATCTACAAAAGCATTAGATCTTATTCATAGTGACGTGCACTCTTTTTCTCAAGAATCTAATGGAGGTGCATCTATGTATGCATCTTTTATTGATGATTACTCTAGATACACTTGAGGTGAACTTTTGGATTTCAAAAGTAAAGTGTTTGAAGCTTTTGTTAAGTTCAAAACTCTAGTTGAAAATCAACTTGATGCTAGAATTAAAGTATTGAGGAGTGATAATGGTGGAGAGTATATTTCCACCAAGATGATAGAGTTTTGTAAATCCAATGGCATTAAGAGAGAACTTACATGTACTCATAGCCCTCAAAAAAATGGAATAGCCGAGAGGATGAATAGAACACTATGTGAGTGTGCTAAGGCTTTAAGGTTAGATGCATCTCTACCTAAGTCCTTTTGGGGAGAGGCTATTATTTGCGCAACTTATTTGTGTAATAGATTGCCATGTAAGCCCATTGGAGGCATAACATCTTATGAGGCTCTATTTTGTAAGAAGCCGAATCTTAAAGATCTAAGAATTTTTGGATCTACTTGCTACGTTTTTCAAGCATTAGATACAAGAAAAAAGGATGATCCTACTTCTATTAAAGGGATCTTTGTTGGTTATGCTGAAAATAGCAAAGGATATAGAGTCTATAATCCTGTCACTAAGAATATTTTAGTGAGTAGGGATGTTACTTTGATGAAGGTAACTACTTCAAGTTGAATGAGAAAGCTTCTATTCCATCTTATGTCAAGGATCTTGTAAGGTTTGAGGAGGAGCCTACATGTGATCAAGATCTTGAAGATCCATCTCAAGATCCAAGGACTTCAAGGAGGTCTACAAGAAGGAAGGCCGAGCCCTCAAGGCTCACCTATGTTGACAAAGGTGAACAAAGGGAAGATCTACATTCACTTACCTCTTACACTTTTCTAACTTCTATGTTTGATGAGCCAAGTTGCTTTGAAGAAGCTATGGAGTCACAAGAATGGAGGGATGCCATGCAAAAGGAGTATGATGCTCTTATCGAGAATCATACATGGAAGCTTGTGGATCTTCCTCAAGGAAGAAAGCCACTTTAGTGCAAATGGATCTATAGATTGAAGTAAAATCAAGATGGGAGCATCAACAAACACAAGGCAAGGCTAGTGGCAAAGGAGTTCTTGCAAACCAAGGGAGTAGATTTCGATGAAACTTTTGCTCTTGTTGCTAAGCTAGTTTCCATAAGGTTGATTATTTCTCTTGCAACTACTTTCAATTGGCCTCTATTTCAATTGGCCTTTATTTCAACTACTGTTTAACTCTTGTTAATCCAAGAATTCGGATTGATTTCGATGTATTCATTCATCAGTGATCATAACTTAATCTTATTCTTGGATTAACAAGAGTTAAACAGTAGTCCTCAACAACTAGTGTTCTCCTCAGAGTTAAATCTCTTGTAAAATCTTCGAATATGTTAGAAACATATGTTCGGAGATATTCAGAATGCAGATATCTTATCTCAATTCTTCAGACATGGACTATGAATTCAGTTGTATACATACTTTTCTATCGATGACTGAGATAGACTTCTGATGATAGACGTTATTCGGGTATCGAACAAGTATTCGAGTGTCGAACAAATATTCGAATGAACGAATAAGTTAGTTTTAAGACAGTTCGTTAGAACACTTTTACGGATACACAGCATAGACTGTAATGTACTTATGCAACTGTCTGACCAGAGATAGGTTTATATAAGAAAGATTGTTAGAGTACTTCAGAAGATCTCTCACAAGTACATAAACTTTTATCTCTCAGCGAATACATAAACTATATCTCCTGGTGAGTAAGACTGAATCGTGTCTTCTCTTTATCATCTTCAGAGCGAACAATCACGTCTTTATAAATTAGAGGCGTGTCGTTTTACTGAATAAGGTTAACCAATATATATCTGACACGTATGTAGATTATACCGCAAAGATGTATCTAACCCTGAGTTTAGATTACTATAGTTAGAATTGTCGATTCGAATCGAGTCATTTCATGTAAGTGTCTTTATTTAAGGGTTGTTGTAGATGTCGCTTCATTGTTGAGGACTTGTCCTTTATATGCGATATTTAGTATGTCGCGAAAAATATAGGCAGGTCCCTTCATTATATATGTATCCAGCTTTTGTCTTCTTATGTGAATATATATTGCTTCATTCGGATGTATATTCGTTGTTTAATAAATACACATCTTCACACAACTACTTTCAATTGGCCTCTATTTCAACTTGATGTGACTAATGCTTTTCTCAATGGATATTTGGAAGAGGTGATTTTCATGAGGCAACCCGAGGGCTTCATCAAAGAAGATCAAGAAGAAAAAGTGTGTTTGTTGCTAAGAAGCCTTTATGGGCTTAAGCAAGCACCTAGAGCGTGGTACTCTAGGTTAAATGCCTTCTTAAACTCTATTAAGTTTGTTGTAAGTGCTTATGATCCTTCTTTGTACTTAAGATTTGATGATGATAAAATCATCATTCTCATTTTGTATGTTGATGACATTATCCTTAGAGGAAATGATCTTGATGGTATACAAGATGTGAAAGTAGCATTGTTTAAGGAGTTTAAGATGGTAGATCTTGGTAATCTTCATTTCATATTAGGAACAGAAGTTTCAAGAGGCAAGGATTTGAGTTTTATTTGTCAATCCAAATATGCTTCTTCAATCTTAGAAAAGTTTGAAATGAAAGATTGTAAAGGAGTAGAGACTCCTATGGAGCAAAATGTAAAAGTTTCTAATAGTGATGATGAAGCATCCTTTGAGGACATCACACTATATAGGAGACTTGTAGGCTCTTTGATCTATCTTACTATAACTAGACCTGATCTAAGTTATAGTGTAGGCAAACTAAGCCAATCTATGCAAAATCCATTGGTTTGTCATTGGAAAAATGCAAAAAGGGTGTTGAGGTACATCTCGGCCACCAAGAACTTTGGCATTTTATATGATAGATCTAATCTAGCCTTAAGGGCATATTCGGATGCTGATTTTGCAGGTGATAAAGTGGATAGGAGGTCCACAAGTGCTTTTGTTACCTTTCTTTGCAATGGCATAGTGTCTTGGCTTTCCAAAAAGCAAGATACTATCTCTCTATCTTCAACCGAATCGGAATACAAGGCACTAACATCCACAACAAAGGAGATTCTATGGTTGAAGAGGCTTTTGGTGGAATTACAAGTCATGGAGCCGAGGAGCAGCCAACAATATTTTGTGACAACCAATCAAGCCAAGCATTAGCAACCAATCCCACATTCCATGAAAGGAGCAAGCACATAGAGATTGCCCACCATTTTGTGAGGGAAAAGGTTCAAGCAAAGGAGATCAAGCTACATCATGTGTCTTCTTCAGATTGCCTTGCTGATCTACTCACTAAAGCCTTGCCAAAGGCTTCATTTATCAAGTTAAGATCAGTCTTAGGTGTTGTAGATAGATGTACTATAGTTGTATCATGTAAAAATTGAGGAGGAGTGTTAGAATTTAGCAATTTTCACATGGTTTTTTATGAATATTAGACATGTATGTGGATCCACACGTGTGAAATGACACTTTTAATATTCAGATCTATTTTGATTAGCTTTCATTTGAGTCTAATATGACATCTCCTAAATTATAGGAGTTAGGTCCTAGATTGTAGGAATCTAGAAGGTCAACACAAACCACCAATGGATGATGTGGCAAACTTGATAGATCTTATCCAAAGTGGATATGTATAAGTACAATGAGCTGTCCTACACGTGCTAGATGTAGCTTAGAGAGAGATTATGATGAATTTGTACTAGATCCATGATGGATCCATTATTGAGCTAATGATGAGAAATCTTGGTTTGTGAAGCTATCATTGTGTTTTGACTCTCTTAAGCACTTTCTTTGTGGATGAATGCTTTGTAAATGATAAGTAAACTATTTCTCTGTTATCAGGCTGTATAGTAGTTGTACTTCACACGTGTGAAGCCGTGGATCATCTTTTTTTATTGTTCTTGCTTGGAAACACAAAGATTGTCAAGTAGAAGCTAGATTTGGAAGCTAGTCTTGATATAGATCAAGATCCCAAGCTACCAATCACTCTTTGTGATCATTTGTAGATCAATTTCAGTCCATAAACTCTGAAATTTGACAAGGAGATCAAATCACCAGGACCGTTGGCTCATGTCCAACTAACATCCAAAGTACCAAACACACAAGCATATAGGCCCAAAACCAAAGTATATACTTGGGACGTGTATCCCGATGAAGTCTGAGATACAATCGACGACGATATGGTAAGTGAGGCCACAATACCACCCATTCAAAACCACAAAAACCTCGGTTACAAAAAAATAACATTATTGATACAAAATTAACCGAGCGACAAAAACAGATGCGTGCGAAGCTGAAACAGCCAATCAAGCCCTTGTCAGAGGGGACAGACAACAAACACTCCGACAAAGCTTCCACGTCTAATAAAGAATCACCTCAAATGATTCCTAAAGTCCCAGAACATTTTGTGGGCCCACCTTTTGATCTTCCACAGAAGTTCAAAGACTTTACACTGGATGACGTTGTTATCCAGTTACCGCAGCCACATCGGGAACCTACACCAAGTTCCAATTCCTTTGAAGGACCCGCTAAGACAATTCTACTAAACCTTAATGATCCTGACGAGGACATAGATCGGATAGTTCATGTTGGTGCACATTTGTCATCAACCCAACTGTATGATCTAGAGACTTTATTACACAAATACAGGGATGTATTTGCATGGAACTATACCAAGATGAAAGGAATCCCCCCTGAAATAGTAGTACATCAAATTCTTCTAGAAGACAATGCTAAGCCTGTTAGGGCTAAACCTTACCGCAGTAACCCAGTCTATCTTGAGAGGATCGACGAAGATATCAAGAAACTTCTAGATGTTGGCTTCATTTATGAAGTCCAACATATTGATTGGGTATCACCCATCGTGGTTGTACCCAAGAAAAATGGCAAGCTTCATATTTGTGTTGACCTCAAGAACCTTAATGCGGTTACGAAGAAAGACCATTTTCCCTTGTCCCTAACAACCCAAATATTAGAGGAAATGGTAGGAGCTAAAGCTTTCAGCTTCTTGGATGGGTTCAGCGGCTATTTCCTTGTTCAAATAGCCCCTGAAGATAAACATAAAACGACTTTTGCTATAGAGAGCGGCGTTTATGCTTATAACATTATGTCTTTTGGCTTATGTAATGCCCCCTCAAAATTCCAACGGGTCATGCAACTGGCCTTTCAAGATCTGTTACATCGGGTCGTGGAGATTTATCTCGACGATCTAGGTGTACATTCTTCCGCTGCTACGCACCTAGACGCCTTGGAGAAAATCTTCATTCGCTGTCGTAGGTTCGGCATCTCACTAAACCTTGATAAATGCCAAATATGGGTCACCCACGGGGTTGTACTCGGACATATAATATCAAAAGACGGTATTTCTACCGACCCGTCAAAAATCAAGGTTATCGTGGACATGCCCCTACCTGCAACAATGAAGGAAGTCATAAAAGTCACTTTGCATATTGCATGTACTGACTGCATGTGGCTTGCATGCATACTAAATGACATTGCATGCTATCTGAACTTTTGCATGACATCAAATTTGAAACAACCTAACTCAAACTCGACCTATTCTAGAAGGTTATGTGCTCAATTCACATACCTTTATGTACAAACATTGTTTACAATGGTTATGGCCCCAAAACTCGAGATAGGAAGATATTTTTTACTAATCTTCACAAGTTAGCAATCGACGAATAGAGATGTGCTTGATGACTGGGCTAAAAGTTTCGAAGTAGTCGATATTGGAAATCTATGAGAATCCCCTTGCCACGAGTTGAGCTTTCCTTCTATTGATATTGCCATCTATATTATATTAGCCTGCCTACATGGTCTGATCTTGAAAATCCAACCACTGGAGCAAGTGTGCGATAATTCACTTCCTGCGAGGGTTGAACCTTGGCAGACTGTTCGAACCTCACAGAACCTTCACAAGGCAGTGAAATCACCTTCTGAGCTCTTGCAGACTATTGGGGGTATTCCCAACAAAGTGTAAATAAATAAAATCATCCAATAAAATGTGTTGCGAGGGCATGACATCCCTGTGTGTATAAGGCCATGGCCAATGAGCACGCAAATAAAGTTGTCAATAAAATAAACATGACTTGGGCCTTGGAATTAAAATAAAACTAGAGGCCCAATGTCATTTTTAAACTTAGAGATCACTTTTTAGAGTTGGGTCCAAATTGGGACTCACATGAATCTTGTGATTTCTAATGTACTTGTTGTGGACCCTTGGATCAAGTTGGGTCCAAGATGAATGGATAGGATCATCCTGAATATTAGCCAATAGGATTGAGGGGCAAGGGCCTTCCCCATTTTATAAAAAGACACCATTTGTACACTATTTTCATGCTTAATGAGAAGGAGAAAACTCTACCATTTTTGGAAGAGAAGCATCCTCATTTGCTATTCACTACTTGCTAATGCTCTTGATTGTGTTTTCCATTGCTTTCTATTTTCATGTTTATTGTTTGCCATAGTGAATGCTTTTCCATTAGCAAGCATAAGGAGCATTTGAGCTAACATCCACCCTCACTCACTGTCTCTCTCTCTTTCTCTCTTCTCTTCTCAACCTCTTCTTTTCTATCCCTTCCCTTCACCCAAATCATGATGAATGTTAGTGCAGAGGATAGAGTTAAAGGAGAGTAGTGTTGGTGGTGAGTAGAGTTAAGGGAGAAAGTAGGAAATTAACTAAAACTAGCATCTATGCATAGTTAGGTACCTATCCAGTGATCCAACCCTTGTTGACAAGCAGGAGGGCTATATTACACGAGATCTTTGACCCTACAGTGGTGCCGTTGCCGGGGATAGGTTTCCACTAACTAGTTTAGCCTGCATTTTACCTATTTTCTTGCTTTTTAGAGTAGTTTAGGTAGATTTTTGGGAGTTTAGAGTTAGTTTTCTTTATTTCTTTTGTGTTTGGACTGTGCACAGCTAGCGGAGGAGGTGTGAGAGGGTAGAGGAGGCCCTGAACAGCCTCTAAGGGCTTGAAACCCAAACCAACCAGCCAAAAAACCCAAAAAACACACCAATCTGCATTTTGGAGGGAAAAAGAGCTTAAAATCTCATCAGATTTTTATATCTCCAGAATCAGTGAGAATTAATCCTTGCATGACTGGCAACAACTCCAGGGTACTGTCCCAGACCTGCATAGAAACCTGCGAGAGTTAGTTCCAAGCAGATTGTAAAAATCATAAAAAAATCATAAAAAATTCAAATAACCCTTGAAAAAATCCAAGAAAATTCAAATCTTCATAAGAACTCTCACAGAGCCCTCTGAAGTTCCATCTTAGTGAGACCAGGACACAGAGAAGCTTGCGAGAGTTAGTTTGATATCTAAGTGCTTGTGCGAGAGTTCCCAGTGAAAAAAAGATGGGAAAGTACTAGTGAACCCTCGCAGACAGCAAAATTTTCAGTTCTAGTGGTCAAGAACTCTCGTAGAGGATTCTGAAGTTCCATCTTAGTGAGACCAGGACATAGAAGAGCTTGCGAGAGTTAGCCTGATTCCAGTGAGCAGCAAATTGGATTTAAGTGCTAAAAAATCACTAGAAAGTGAAGATCCAGCAAATTCTTCCAATAAGAACTCTCGCAAACCCTCTCAATCGATTTAGAATGGCAATTTACAATAGTGATGAAGCCTGCGAGAGTTAGTGTGAAAATATGGTGAAGATCAAGCCAAAAAAGTGGTTTTGAACCCTCGCAGATAGTGAAATTTTCACTTCTTGTGAGAGTTAATTCTCGCAAAGAATTCTATAGTGAGATTTGACCCAGATCTAACTATTGTGAACCTTGCGAGAGTTACTTCCCAGAGATCTGAAAGATATCAAGTTTTTTACCTGCAAAAATAGCTAAAGAACCCTCACATAGCCAACCCTCGCAAACAAGATAAGTGGAAAGATCTACATTAGATCCAACTACTATCAAAATCTTAGGTCAATCAATGCAAGGAGTAAAAAGTTATCAAGGAAAAACCACCGTAAAAGGCCTAAAATTCACTTTTGGCCGATCAGATCGATCAGATCCTTGAAGATCCAGACTGCATCCTACTGTATAAGCAAGATCCAATCACTTTGGAACCCACCCATTGGATGAATCTGAAATCGGGACGACCAATAACACAAAGGATAACAAATCAAACACCACACCTTCCCAAATTAACAACTGTGCAACAAGAGGCAGAACTGGAACCAGCACCAATGGATCCAATGGCCAACCCGTACTTGTCACTCCCTTGCAAGCAGTTCAGAGAGCACCACGGATGGAGATACCAAAATACGATGGATCATCAGATCCCATCCGATTCCTCCAGATCTATGAGCAAGCTTGTGAAATCTACGGCGAACGGACACTTATGGAGAAGCTGATGCTATTCCCTATGTCCTTACTAGCAGTGGATCAGGATTGGTTTTTCAACCTGTCAGAGGAAGAGAAATTCACCTGGGAAGCGGTTAAAACGGCTCTCACTAGGCGCTTTAAACCAAGAAAGTTTCTAGAAGACCCGTTTCTCCTACTGAGCAAAGTCAAGATGAGAAAACGAGAAAGGGTCCGGGACTATATTGAGTGCAATGTAGCCCTGACTCCCGATCATGCAGTGATCATGTGGTTCCTAGTCGGATTACCACGAAGCATTAGAGGAGAACTGAAACGACGGGAGCAGTACGCTACTCTGCAAGAAGCTATGGAAGATGCCATCATGGAAGAGGATGAGGGATCTGACGACGAATATCCTTCCACCCACACTCCTACTCCCTCGATTGCATCATCATCATCAAACGCATCCGCTCTATCCTCAAAACTACTGCTGGAACAAATGACAAAATTACACAAACAGCAGATGGAGTAACTTACGGTGCAGTTTGACCAAAAACTAAAAGCCTTACAAGGAACTATAGCAGTAACTCTACATCAACCGAAATCGAACCAACTGTAGTATCCTTGACGGGAGAATGTATGGTGTTCAATATGCACGCAAAACCATACAATGAACGAGTGTCCAATCCTAAAGCAAAATCTGAGACTGACACATAGATTCTGTCATCTGTGCAATGCGACATCGCACGATATGACATTTTGCCCGTTTAACCCCCGGATTGTTCAGCAGAAGAGAAGTCCTTATCAGACTTTCTATTCTTATATCAAGGGAACCCAACGTGGCACCAAGGTATGGCGCACCAAATCAACCACAGCGTATGGCCTTACCTGCTCCACCAGGGCCAGCCAATCAACAAGTGGCCCATGTAAACCTGACAGCAGCAGAACCAGAGATGCAAATGCCACCTCAACCTGAGCAGCAGTAATGGTACAGACCAGATGAACCATTTATGGATCCTGCCATAAATGAATATGTTTCGGCCTATGCAGCTCAAACTCCACACCAAGGCAGAAGACATTACGGCTGCTACGCATGCGACGAAAGACACAGAATAGCAAAATGTCCCTACAAGGGACAATATACAACCTCCTACCGAGAATGCGGTTATGGACACTGTTACAAGAATTATCTATTTAAACCTGGAACCAGTGCACTTCTTTACCTCATTGCCATACAGCAACCAGCAGTTCCAACGGGGATGCCATCGGAAGGTCGACAATTCCACGCTCCTGTGTTAGTTGTTACGTGAGCATAGAAGAGGAAGGAAGTGGCTCCCTCACCACCACCATCGGTCACTAACAACCAACCCTCAACTTCAGTGCCATATCCAAATGTGAGGGAAGAGCGAAGACAATACCAAAAAATAAGACACTGGGTACAGATTGCACAAGCGGAGGAAAAAGAGCAAGAAAGAGACCATCCCACAAAACCTCCAGTCGGCGTCGAACCGGAACCGCAAACGGACTTATCACTGCGCACTGATCAGAATGATTGGTTGCACCAACATGAACCACCTTTTCCAATGGTGGAGCCCGAGGAATCACACATTGAAAGGCTCACACTTTTACTGTCAAGCCATATTAGTTTACCACTCGGGGAACTACTGCGGATTGCACCACAAGCGAAAAGCCTTCTAGCTGAATGGGCCAAAGCGGATGAGGAGCCAGTAGCGCCTGAGCCGATATATTGTGCAGGCTATGATGAAACAAATAATGTCCTCCACATTGGAGCAGCATGGGAGAGTGAGGAACACAACATCACTTTGCCAATCAAACACAAGAGATACGAGGACGAGGCGACAATGGTAGATGGAGGATCGGGTGTCAATCTGATCTCCACTACTTTATATGAAAAACGGGGTTTACAAGGATTGAAGCTAGCAAGATTTGCCATCAAGCTAGCAGATCAATCCTATGTGAAACCAAAAGGTGTAGCTGCCATATCCTCGTCAAGATAGCAGGCATGCAGTTTGTGATTACTTTTGTAGTCATGGATACCTAAATCTCCATCTGCATACCGAGTCTTACTGGGAAGACCTTGGTTGAGGACTGTGCAATTAGTACACAACTGGGGTACAGGGAAGCTCACCTTCGAGAACAAAGAACAGGTTGTAAAGGTTGATCCAACCACATGGGCGGTGAAACCTATTGCACCCAAGGTTGATGACGCATCATCCATGACAGATCATACAATTGATCGCCCAAGGCCAGCCAAGGGAGGTCACTATCATTCAGAGACAGATGTCATGAGATGGACAGATGCATTAGCAACTATTGACTTTCAGACATGTCAATATGAATCAGATCTAGAACCGAGTATATCTTCACCCAAATGTTACACTATGGACTCACCAATCACATTTGGGGTGAATATGATAAGCGTAGTATGGTTGTCAGTGGAGCCTATTGAGAACCTAGTGGATGATGATCTAGTCCCTTGGCAACATGCTCTAACTTATAATAAGGAGGTTGAGCTGACTGATGAACAGGTCCTACACCACATGGACCCAGATCGTTACGGAACCAAGAAGGTAACTCAACCACCACAAAAGTCTGCTATAGCGAAAGTCTCAAGGACCGATCCACCCAAGGCACCTGTGAATAAGAAGAATCAGTTGAAACAACGCTACAACTAGGTGATCTGATGGAGTGACCTACCCGAAGAGGCAATAGCTATAGTAGACGTTGATATTCGCAACAACGAGGCGAATGTCACAGCAGTCCCGAAGAAAGACAACAAGGATGAACCCACCAAAATGACAAAAAAGAGCAAAAAGAAGGTGTTGGATTCCTTGAAGTCACTCCAGTTGGACTCAGACACAGCGTCATCTTCTACACAGGTGACAAAAAAACAAAAAATGACCAGTCGGGACAAGATCAATATGCTGAAAGAGGAATTTCGATGAGCTCTCGTTCATGAGATGTCTGATACTTTCAAGAATTATACAATTGCTTGTTTTTTATATGGACCATCAACCCTTGCTCTATCTCGTTAATAAAATTTGCAACTCCAGAAGAATCACCAGATGGCTACTTTCGTTGTTGGAGTTTGACTTTTGGATAGTTGTTCGCAAGAGAAAACAACACTACATGGCAGATCATGTGTCAAGGGAAAGGAGATTGCCACCCAACCTGACGATGAATTAGCAGATGCTGGCTTATTTTACGTGGACACAGTATCAGAATGGGCTGCCGACATTGTTGGATATCTAATGCATGGCCAACCAGACAAATCACTACCAAAGGCGGAACAATGGAAATTGATCTTGAAGGCTAGACCTTATTAGTTGATTGCCAGCCAGTTGTATCGAAGAGGTCAAGATGGAATTCTTTGACGGTGTATTCTTCCTTATGAGACCATCCAGATCATTTCGCTTTCACATGGGTGGGGTTCATTTTGCATCTAACATTATAGTTCGCAATGCAATCAAGATGTTGGTGGCCAACGATTCATAAAGATACGGAGGAATACTTGAAAAAGTGCAATGTGTGCCAAAGGGCAAGGAGACCAACGAGATTGAATTATGACCTACTGCACCATGTCTTAGCCCAAGCACCGTCCGAAAAATGGGGATTGGATTATATTGGTCCAATTCACCCTGTAGCAAGGAGTTTCCAAGTTCGATACATAATCGTAGCCACAGACTACCTCACCAAATGGGTCGAAGCCAAGGTAGTAAGAGTAGCTGATGCTAGGACCAGTGCCAAGTTCCTTTATGAAAATAGCATTGTGCGCTTCGGATGCCCGGTGGAACTAGTTAGTGATCGCGGAAGCCATTTCATCAATGAGACCATCAACGTCATGTTGGAGAAATTTTTTGTGATCCACATAACCAATACGCCTTATTATCCTCGGGGTAATGGGCAAGCAGAATCATCCAATGAGATCATGTGTAGCATGCTCACGACAGTTGAAGCTAGCAGATCAGATTGGGAACACAAGTTGCATGCTGCACTGTGGGCATTCAAGACAACATATAAAGGGAGCATATTGTGTCGTCCATGTAGCATAGGGGTCCGTCGCTGGGAGCGGCAACCTCGCCTTCACCTGCATAGCAAGAAGAGAGAGGGAGAGGAGAGAGAGGAGAAAGAGAGTGGAGAGAGGGGGAGAGAGAATGCCTAGGCTGAGAAAGGCTTCAGGGGCTCGAGCGCCTACCCAAGGCTATTCTATCCCAACGTAGGGGGAGAGAGAGAGAGAGAGAGAGAGAGAGAGAGAGAGAGAGAGAGAGAGAGAGAGAGAGAGAGAGAGAGAGAGAGAGAGAGAGAGAGAGAGAGAGAGAGAGAGAGAGAGAGAGAGAGAGAGAGAGAGAGAGAGAGAGAGAGAGAGAGAGAGAGAGAGAGAGAGAGAGAGAGAGATGGAGAAACGAAGAGAGTTTTATTAGAATGAGAATGGAAGATGATACAATACAAAGGAAACGATTCCCTCTAGATTTTAGAGGTGAGCCTCCTTTACTCTCATTGGCCACTTCATTGGGGCAAGGATTCTAATCCAAGCCTTTCAAAGAAACACAAGTTAAATCTAATGGTGCTAAGAAAGCACAAGGGCACTCACATGATTCATGTGAGTTTTAAGTTGGGCCCTTGTAGCTTTTTTATTTGCAACTTGACTTAGGGCCTCTAATGTCATTTTAGAGTTTTAAGCCCCTAGTCTCTTATTCCTAGGAATTACAACTTGCTACTTGTGCTCATTGGTGGCTGGGCTTATACACACAGGATGCAGTGCCTTGTACTTATTATTCTACTGTACTCTGGCGGGCCCACTAGGCAAGGCTTGGCCAACAGTATTTTAAGTGGTGGGACCCACTTATTTTTTTGTATACATGAAATACCCACAGCAAGGTCCACGGCCCAAAGTAGTGCCGGTCCCTCGGCACTAGGCTGCAACTGTCATGAAGGGGCGCTGTTGTCGGTTCGTTTATTGCTGGGACATGGGTGCTTCAGGAAAAGCGTGGATAGAATTTGCTTACATAAAACCTGAGGCTTTATTGATTGTTGATCAGCAAGAACCTAGACTTGTCATATTTTCAATAATACACATAAGGGTCTGGTGGCCATATCAGATAACCTTGTTCATTGACAATTGGGTAGTCGAGGCATTCCATCAGAGGATCCCAAGTTAAATCTTGCTGATATAATGGATCTTCATGGATCAGCGCAACTGGTCCCAATGTCATAAACTCCCCCAAATCATAATGTGGATATGACGTGTTTGCTTGATGCTCTTGTCTGTCCAGGTATTCGAAGTATGCATCAGCCTGACGACTTTCCTCAGTAGTCAATATCATAGATTTAGAACAAGGCTTTATCATTGTAGGTTCTGGTTCTTGTTATACAATTGGCCATTTTGGGATTGGATTCCCTAGATTTGGCCTTTGAAGAATGGATATACCCCGAATTGGCGTTGATTTGGGGGTCTGTTGAATTGTGGAACAATTAGCTTTGGTTGAATCTTGCTCGTTGAGGGGCAATCATCAACTTTAGTCTTCTCTTGGTCATTGCACTTTCCCGTTGAAGGCTGCGTGATGGCACTTTTTCTTGGATCTTGTGCTGAATTGCCTTCAAGTTGCCCTGTTGACGCTAGTCCCCTTTGTAATTCATCACTACGAATTCTTCGCATTGAGTGCAAAAAAAGCCCTGACAGAATCTGCTAGAGTTCCTCGGTTGCCCATGTCTTGATTTCCTCGACAGTCGTTGGCTTGATGAATTCTACTATCTTTGTCTTTTGTGATGGTTCTACTTGTTTGCCCGAGGGTATCTTTGCGTACCTTGGGACTTTTGTCAGATTTTCTTCTTCGCCACTCGCTTCATAACCCGGTGGCACTAAGATTTTTCTTTTGTAGTATGTTCGAGGTGGAAGGGTTACCACAGGTGCATGTCGGTCTACATAGGCCAAATGCCTCCTGGCTATTTGTGAATTTCTCATCGAACAATCTCGGCATGGATGATTAACTCCGCATTGTGAACACGAGGGATCAAATGTTGATGGATCCCCTCGGTGTGGACATTCAGCACGTCGGTCTTTTCCTCCGCATCCATAGCACCTAACTGAGTGCAGTATGCCATCACCTCTAACTTGATAGGCACACACTGGTAACAGATTCCTCTTAGGATCTTCCACAAAATAGACTGGTAGGCTGTTATGGTCCTCCATTGAATTTGGTGACATGCAAGAAGATATAACCAAAACTTCTACCTTGCCAGTGTTTGTTGAAGAAACTCGTGATTTAGATGGATCAATCTGACATCCACCCTTCTGGTGAGCTCCTTGTTGTCTCCCTTGAAGCAATGCCACTCACAAACATCTATAGCCCTTGCGAGACACCGCTCTTCTACTCCTTTACAATCTTTCATTTCAAACTTTTCTAAGATAGAAGAAGCATATTTGGATTGACAAATAAAACTCAAATCTTTGCCTCTTGAAACTTCTTTTCCTAATATGAAATTAAGATTACCAAGATCCACCATCTTAAACTCCTTAAACAATGCTACTTTCACTTCTTGTATACCATCAAGATCATTTCCACTAAGGATAATGTCATCAACATACAAAATGGGAATGATGATCTTACCATCATTAAATCTTAAGTACAAACAAGGATCATAAGCACTTACAACAAACTTAATAGAGCTCAAGAAGGTATTCAACCTAGAGTACCACACTCTAGGTGCTTGCTTAAGCCCATAAAGGCTTCTTAGCAACAAACACATTTTTTCCTCTTGATCTTCTTTGATGAAGCCCTTTGGTTGCCTCATGAAAATATTCTCTTCCAAATATCCATTGAGAAAAGCATTAGTCACATCAAGTTGAAATAGAGGCCAATTGAAAGTAGTTGCAAGAGAAATAATCAACCTTATGGAAACTAGCTTAGCAACAGGAGCAAAAGTTTCATCGAAATCTACTCCCTTGGTTTGCAAGAACCCCTTTGCCACTAGCCTTGCGTTGTGTTTGTTGATGCTCCCATCTTGATTGTACTTCAATCTATAGATCCATTTGCACTCAAGTGGCTTTCTTCCTTGAGGAAGATCCACAAGCTTCCATGTATGATTCTCCATAAGAGCATCATACTCTTTTTGCATGGCATCCCTCCATTATTGTGCCTCCATAGCTTCTTCAAAGCAACTTGGCTCATCAAACATAGAAGTTAGAAAAGTGTAAGAGGTAAGTGAATGTAGATCTTCCCTTTGTTCACCTTTGTCAACATAGGTGAGCCTTGAGGGCTCGGCCTTCCTTCTTGTAGATCTCCTTGGAGTCCTCGAATTTTGAGATGGATCTTCAAGATCTTGATCACATATAGGCTCCTCCTCAAACCTTACAAAATCCTTGACATAAGATGGATTAGAAGCTTTAACGTTTAACTTGTAGTAGTTACCCTCATCAAAAGTAACATCTCTACTCACTAAAATCTTCTTAGTTATTGGATTATAGACTCTATATCCCTTGCTATTTTCAGCATAACCAACAGATATCTCTTTTATAGAAGTAGGATCATCCTTTTTTCTTGTATCTAATGCTTGAAAAACATAGATCTGAATGGGCTTACATGGCAATCTATTACACAAATAAGTTGCACAAATAATAGCCTCTCCCCAAAAGGACTTAGGTAGAGATGCATCTAACCTTAAAGCCTTAGCACACTCACATAGTGTTCTATTCATCCTCTCGGCTATACCATTTTGTTGAGGACTATAAGTACATGTAAGTTCTCTCTTAATGCCATTGGATTTACAAAACTCTATCATCTTGGTGGAGATATACTCTCCACCATTATCACTTCTCAATACTTTAATTATAGCATCAAGTTGATTTTCAACTAGAGTTTTGAACTTAACAAAAGCTTCAAACACTTTACTTTTGGAATCCAAATGTTCAATCCAAGTGTATCTAGAGTAATCATCAATAAAAGATACATACATAGATGCACCTCCATTAGATTCTTGAGAAAAAGAGTGCACATCACTATGAATAAGATCTAATGCTTTTGTAGATCTAGTGGAAGAGATATCAAAAGGTAGCTTGTGTGCCTTTGAGAGGCTACAAGCTTCACAACTTTTTCCACACTTTGAGAGTGTCTTTGGAAGGCCGAGAGCAAGATCCTTGGTGCATAGCATCTCCATAGATTTGAAGTTGGGGTGGCCCAACCTCTTATGCCAAAGCTCCACTTGATTGAGCTCCTCCTTCACCATGTTCACACTTCCAAGAAAAACATTAGCATCAAGCTTAAAAATCCTTCCTTGCTTGAATCCTTTACAATGCAAGTATTATTCATCATTATGGAGCAAACACCTTGCTTAAAATGGACATCTAAGCCATCATCCATCAATTGTCCTACACTTAACAAATTCTTAGTGAGTGTAGGAACATGGAGTACATTATCAAGATCTACTCTTTTAGAGGATCCAAGACTTAAGAGAATAGTTCCCACTCCATCTATTCTACATTCTTGATCACTTGCTGTAAGAATAGACTTTTTACAACCTACAAAAGGTACAAGATTTGAGAAAAAATCCTTTTGGAATGTCATGTGGGAACTAGCCCCACTATCAATCCACCATGTGTCATTGGAGTAGCTCTTTGATGTTGATGTAGAAGCCATCAAGGATGAATCCACTTCATCCTCATCTTCCTCAAGAGTGAGGTTGCCTTGTTTGCTCTCTCCTTGTGCATTCTTCTTCTTGAAACACTCAGATGCAAAGTGCCCCTTCTTTCCACAAAAGAAGCACTTGAGTTGGCTTTGTTTTTCTTTCCACCTTTGGAGCTAGATGGTTGATCATCATTCTTGGTCTCCTTGTATTGGATCTTCTTCTTTGACTTTGCCTTTCCCTTGCTTGAGAAGTTGGCCTTCTCATCACCATCATGCAACTTTAGGGATCCAATCCTTTGCTTGACATGAAGGATCCTACTCTCCTCAGCCACAAGCACACTATGGAGCTTGTCAATGGAAGGTAGTGCATCTTGAATAGCAAAGATTTGTACAAGATTGGAGAACTCATCTCCAAGACCATTCAAAATGATTTGAACAAGTTCATCATCATGAATACCTTCACTAATGATGGAAAGTTCTTTGATGAGAGATTTTATTCTCAAGACATACTCTTGAGCACTCTCATCACTCTCTCTAATGCTTTGAAGAACTTTGTTTCTAATCATAAGCACTCTAGAGGTATTTTTGGATTCATATATCCCTTTGAGGTAGTTCCATGCCTCCTTGGCCGAGGTACAAGATGCTACTTCCTTTAGAAGTTCATTACGAACATTCATTTTCAAACAATGTAATGCTAGTCTAGCTCTCTTTTTGTACCTCACTTGATCTTGCCCTCCTTGAGGTTCTTCTTCCTCTCCTATGACAAGATCAAACATATCTTGGAGCACAAGTAGTGACTCCATTCTTACTTTCCAAGTTGAATAACTATTAGAATTTAGCCTTTCACTAGCCTCAAGAAGATAGGCTCCAATTGAACCCATTCTATTTAGTAACAAGTACAACAAATGTACTATTCAAAGGCTCTTCCTTCTTCCTTTCTCATAATTTAGCTAAAATGCATGTTGAAACTCACTAGACTCAAGCAGCAAGATCTATAATGATCTTGAACTCAAAAAGATTTGGGAAAGTGTATTCTACACAATCTATTCACTTAGAACCTAGGATTTGATTTTTGGAAGTTCCAATGTCTTCCTATGGTGTTTAGAATTGGTTTTCGTTTCGCTCTTGAACTAAAACCATAAGCCTCAAACTCTTTCACAAGGATTTCTAGGTTTAATAAGATTCTAACACCATTTACTTATCAAATCTTTAATGGAAACAATGGTTTTTCCAAGCACATCACTAGTTTCACTCTACATAACTTGTTTGAAGTTCAAATATTGAAAAAAACACAAAGCTTTGGTGAAAGTACAACTCCAGCAGCCTCTCACATGTGTGAGAAGTACATCTGAACTTTACACACTAATCTGAACGTCAACATCACAAGTAAACTATTAGAAAAGGTCGCCCTCCTTCAAAGTGACTCTAGCACCAATGCTTTCACCAAAATGAAGATTTTTGGATCATCAACTAAGCTCTTTGACTTGGCTCTGATACCATATCAAATTTCAGAGTTTATGGACTGAAATTGATCTAGCTTCCAAATCTAGTTTCTACTTGACAATCTTTGTGATTCCAAGCAAGAACAATAAAAAAAGATGATCCACGGCTTCACACGTGTGAAGTACAACTACTATACGACCTGATAACAGAGAAATAGTTTACTTATCATTTACAAAGCATTCACCCACAAAGAAAGTGCCTAAGAGAGTCAAAAACACAATGATAGCTACACAAACCAAGATTTCTCATCATTAGCTCAACAATGGATCCATCATGGATCAAGTACAAAATCACCATAATCTCTCTCTAAGCTGCATCTAGCACGTGTAGGACAGCTCATTGTACTTATCCATAATCAATCCACAAAAACAAAAAATCGTGATACATGTCTCGATCTGTTCTCATCTGCCAACCATTTTAAGTAGATCTGAAAATAATTTGTAGCTTGCAACATCCTGTCTACTATAAAGAATTTCAGATCATTCAAGATCCAAATTCATGTCCCTGATCTTTGGTTACAAAAGGAGCAAGCCAACAATCCTGCCAATGTAGAAAAATCAGCATCTACAAACAAAATGAGATGCAAACTTCAAGAGATACTGATCAAACATTAACCAAAACATAAAATATAGTTGTTGTCCATACAATTATAGTATCCTACTATATTTCACACGTGTGGAACCGAAAATAGCAATAAATGATAATTCTACACATAGAATTGCAAGATAACATCATGAGAGTGCACCAATGAGTAGGAGACCCCAAAGAGAACCATGTATACTGATGAAATGAGAGAGAGAAGAGAGAAGATCCCTTTCTCCATGAGTTACAACAATATATAACAGGTCCAAACCCTATTTGGCCACTTGGCTTTCCCTCCAAAATGTAAACCCTACTTTGGGTCTAGATTCAATGTACCCGAAAAGTCCAAATTTGAATCTCTCTCAAAATCGACTACCACCTTTCCCTCACTTTCAAAAAGTGTTTATTGAATGTATTTTAAACTAATATAATTTCAAAAAGTTTATCTATAAGTCTAAAATGAGTTTTGGCCTCAATTGACAATTTACCAAATATGACTAAACTTGTTGAAATCTCTCACATCTACCACGTTCTTGATCAAACTCCTGCAACTAAATGTTATCCATATTTGCAGCAAATGTTCTTGATTAAACTAGATCAATATTTGCAGTAGACACCTGCCCGACAGATGTTCTTGTTAGGCAGCTAAATGCAGCCCTAATGTTTGTAAACCAATGTTTTTGAATCTGTGTTCCATCTTACATTATTGTACAAACACTTTACATAATTGTACAAAATAATATAAACAAGAAAATTCAAACAACTCTACGCTAAATTGTTAAACGATTTAAAGCAACGCACCAGTCCACACCGGACGCCCGTTGCTGCTTGTGTCAAAGAACGATAGGTTAGAGGAAGCTCAAACGAGTGCGTGTAGGATTGGAAGTGCCACAAACAAGAGTAGAAGATTCAAATTGAATGATTCACAAATGCACAAATGAATGATATAGTAGTGAGACTGAAATTTCACTCTGATTAATATCAAATAATGAGTACAATGCTTGAAGTGATAACTTCAGCTTATAGTCGTTGAGCGTGATAACATTGGCTACGCAACTCAAATAATCAGAATTTTTTTTTTTATGAAGATTCTAGGATTGATATCCTACAAAATATCTACAACTACCTTTTGTTGCAGATATTACAACCGCCTCATTACAGTTAATGCATGTACAAAGTGGGGGGACTGTCAACGCGAAGTTGTTGGGTCGGATTTTAGATCGAAAGTATCGAACTTTACAAGTATCGAAGAATGTACAATGACTCGAAAAATGTAAATTTTTTTAGTCGATTCAACATCAAAATATTCTAGAAAATTTGATTCTGAATTTTTTTATCCTCTATTTGGAAATTCGAGCCTTCGGTTTTTTAGGATGCTCATTATTGAATGGATTTGAGGCTGAGCATCAAATCCCAACACTCCCCCTTATTGTGGATCCTAAAAACTTCTGATTTGTAGATTCAACATGTCGTTGAATCTGAGGTGTTGCTCTTTTGACAAAGCCTTTGTGAAATAATCTGTTGCTATTGATTTTGTCCTACAGTAGACTAAGGATACCTCCTTGCTTTGCCCTTTTTCTCTCAAATAGTGATATCTAATTTCGATATGCTTGCTTCGAGAATGAAATCTCGGATTGAAAGAGAGCTATGGTGCTTTGGTTGTCACAAAAGATGGTCGTTGGATGTGATTGTGTAAGGTTGATTTCTGCTAGCAGGTGTCTCAGCCAAATTGCCTCCTTTGTAACATTTGTGGCAGCAGTGTATTCTGATTCGGTTGATGATAATGCTACTAAGGTCTATGTTTGGCTGTTCCAAGATATTGGGCCTTGATTGTATAAAAATACAAATCTAGAAGTACACCTTCTAGTATCGATATCTCCTACCCAATCCGCATCTGTGTATCCTTCAAGTATGTTGGTAGGATAGGAACTGGCTGAGTGAACTGATTGAATATGCAATGTCGGGTCGAGTGCAGATCATTGTTGTTGGGGGTATTCCCAACACAATGCGAGCAAATAAATATATTCAGTAATAAATGTGTTGTGAGGGCATGGCTTCCTGCACATATAAGTCCATGGCCCAATGAGCACGCAAGGCGATTGTAAATAGAGATAATAGACTTGGGCCCTTTGTAATTAAAATAAAACTGGAGTCAAGTTAGAACTTAGAGTCTATTTTTTTAGAGTTGGATTCCATTTTGGACTCATATGAATCTTGTGATTTCTAATGTACTTTTCGTGGACCCTTGGATCAAGTTGGGTCCAAGATGAATGGATAGGATCAATGTGAATATTAGCCAATGGGATTTTGGGACAAGGGCCTTTCCCATTTATAAAAAAACACCATTTGTACTCTATGTGCATGCTTAATAAGAAGGAGAAAACTCTACCATTTGGAAGAGAAGCATCCGCATTTGCTATTCAATGCTTGCTATTGCTCTTGTTGTTTTTCATGGTTTTTTGTTTCATTAGTTTATGTTTCTCCCTTAGCAAGTACAATGAGCAAGTGAGCTAACCTCCCTCCTCACACACACTCTCTCTCTATTTCTCTATTCCTCTACCTTCTATGCTCCTTCTATCCATCTAACTCTCTCTCTCTCTCCCTCTCTTTCACTCTACGCGAGATCATCTACCCTATAGTGGAACCATTGATGGGGATAGGTTCTCATTAACTAGTATAGCTGCATTTTAGTTATTTTTTGCTTTTTAGAGTAGTTTTAGGTGGACTTTGGGGTAGGAAGAGTTAGTTTTCCGTATTTTCTTGTGTTTGGAAGCTAGTGGAGGAGGTGTGAGAGGGTAGAGGAGGCCCTTAACAACCTCCAAGGGCTTGACATCCAAACCAAAATATGAGAAAATCCAAAAAAAACACACCAATGTACATTTTGGTGAGAAAAAGAGCCAAATTTTTCATCAGATTTTATTTTCTTCAAAACCAGTAAGAAATAACCCTTGCATGACTGAAAACAGCTCCAAGGTACTGTCCTAGACCTGCATAGAAGCCTACGAGAGTTAGTTCCAAGCAGATTGCAAAAATCAGAAAAAAAAAAACCATAAAAATTCAAAAAATTCTTGTAAAAAACCAAAAAAAAATCAAATCTTCATAAGAACTCTTGCAGAGCTCCTTGAAGTTCCATCTCATTGAGACCAGGACACAGTAGAGCTTGCGAGAGTTAGTTCAGAATCTAAGTGTCTGTGCGAGAGTTCCTAGTGAAAAAAAGATGGAAAAATACCAAAGAACTTTCGAAGACACTAAAATTTTCAGTTCCAATGGTCAAGAACCCTCGCAGAGAATTATGAAGATCCATCTCAATGAGACTAGGACACAGAAGAGTCTGCGAGAGTTAGTTTGATTCAAGGGAACAGAAAATTGGATTTAAGTGTTAAAAAATCACTAAAATTTGAAGATCCAAAAAATCCTTACAAAAGTAACTCTCGCAGACCACTCCAATCGATCCAGAATGTCATTTTCCATCAGTGATGAAGCCTGCAAGAGTTAGTACTGATTATTGGTGAAGATCATGACAAATTAGTGGTTTTGAATCCTCGCAAACAGTGAAATTTTCACTTAATACGAGAGTTAACCCTCACAAAGATTTTCAGAGCAGATCTACCTTAGATGAAATTTCTGTAATCCTTGCGAGAGTTAGATCCCAGTCAACTCGTACCTGTCGCTCCCTTGCAAGTAGTCCGGAGGGCACCTCGGATGGAGATACCAAAATACGACGAATCATCAGATCCCATCTGCTTCCTCTAGATCTATGAGCAAGCTTGTGAAATCTACAGCGATCGGACACCTGCGGAGAAGTTGACGATGTCGTGAAACAGGCTTTCTTTTCGCTTTGTTGTCGCGGACGATTTTGTGTCTTTTGAATTTTCTTTTGCGTGGAAGCTTCACAAGAACCTAGACACGCGACTACACATCACAGAACACATTCCATTCTAGAAATCAAGACAAATGGCACAAGACAAGGAGATGCACAAAAATATAGTGATCAATTATCAGTTTGATTTTTAGAGCGAGATGGTTAGTGTCTCACTTGTTGGCGGAATGACACTCTGCTCTTTCGCGATGTTCTGCTCGTTGACAAACTTTCATGCAAGCTCTTAGGTTTTCTAGTCTTTTTTGTTTTTTGCTCTACTCTCTCTATGTCTCTCTCTCTCTTTGTATTACAGAATATAGAATCATATTTTATGATCCAGAAAGAAAAGTTTATATCTTCACTGTGTGGAATTTACAAGATAGCTAAACAAAGAATTATAAGATTAGTTAATGCTAATCAACTAATTAGTTACTCTCCATCGTTACTACTCGTTTCAGCTGGGCGTGAAGCTTGAGACTCCAAGCCCGTTGAATTGCCAACTGACAACGTGAAAGATTATCCTTCGTTTCTTTCGTTTCTTTTGTGTCTTCTTGTTTTGTGTCCCTTTGCGATTTTTGTGCTCCTGGAGGTATGTTTAGGATTCGCGAATGATTCACGAATCGTTCGTCTTTCGTTTGTCCTGGAAGCACGTTGACTTTCATGAATTGTTTTACGAATCGTTCGTCCTTCGAGTCAAGGCTAGTTGACTTTCGCGTTGCGGCAAAGTGGCGGGAGTTCACCATTTCTGACACTCCCTCTTGAACCTTACAGCTTTGCACGTTTAATCCAATTGTCTTTATTTGCTTGACAAAGAATGGCTTGTCGAGCGGCTTTGTGAGTAGATCTACAATCATGTCTTCTGATTTTATGTACTAGACCTAGAGATCTCCTTTCAAGATTAAATCTCGAATGTGATGGTACTTCAGAGGTATGTGTTTTGTCTTTGAATGGAAGACAGGATCCTGGGACAAATAAATGGCACTCTCAGAGTCCATCATCATCGTGCATGGCCCCTTTTTTGGTATTCCGACTGCTTTTAGCATCATCTGTAGCCACACTACCTTGTTCGCTACCTTTGAAGCTGCGACGTATTCAGCTTCGCAAGAGGATCGAGCTACCAAGGTTTCTTTTTGCATATCTAGCTAATTGCAGCTCCGCACGCTATGGTACATCCTCCAGTTATGGACTTGCTGTCATCTTTGCAACTCGCCCAGCTTGCATCATTGTAGTGGTGCAGTTCAAATCCTTTTTCTTCGGTTTTAGCTCTGTAGGTTAATCCCATATTCTGGGTACCATGTAAATACTGTAGGATTTGTTTTGCCATTTGCCAATGTGCCATGCCATGATTGGAAGAGAATTGGCTCTAGGCGTAAACAGATAAATCTAGATTGGGTCTGGTACAAATTGTAAGGTACATCAGAATATCGATTAAGTTTTGGTAAGATATACTTGTCATCTTCTATTCTTCCTCTTCCATTTTTGGGCAATCCTGCTTCCTCAGCTTGGCTCCAGTTATCATTGGTGTGGCCTTTTCTTTGCAGTCCATCATGTGATACTGCTTGAGCACCTTTCTGGCATATTCTGACTGACTCAAGTGCATTTCGCCCTTTATTCGATCTCTTCTAATCTCCAGCCCAAGGAATTTTGTTGCTTCTCCAAGATCTGTGATTTCATAACTTTCAGAAATCTGACTCTTCGTGTCTTTGATCAACAGCAAGGAGTTTTCTATTATTAGGGAATCATCCACGAAGATAGTCAGTATCACAAAATATTTTTCTACTTTTTTTTATGTAGACATTACATTGTTCGGTTGTGTAGGATTGAAGTCTAGACTTCAGAAGACCATTGAGCTTCTTATACCAAGCTCGTGATGCCGGTTTTAGACCATAGATGCATCTTTGCAACTGACAGACATATTGTCAATTGTCGGGGTCTTCAAATCCTTCCGGTTGCTTCATGAAGATTTTCTCCTCTAGATCTTCGTGGAGAATGGCTGTTTTCACATCAATCTGGTGAATTTCCATGTTGTGTTGTGTGGCGTATGCAAGGAATAGTCGTATGCTTGTCATCTTGACCATCGACAAATATGTGTCGAAATAATCAATACCATATCTCTGTGTGTAGTCCTTTTCAACAAGCCTTGCCTTGTAGCGGCCAATAGTGCCATCTGATTTCACTTTCTTCTTGTATAACCACTTGCAGTCGACTATTTTCCTATTTTCTGGCAGTGGCTCTAGTGTCCATGCCTCGTTTCGCCTCATCGACTCGATCTCCTCTGACATTGTCTACTTCCAAAATTCTCCCTCTGGACTCTGGATAGCTTCTTGATATGTTGTTGGCTCTTTAGTGAAGCTGCAGTACTCGAACTACGTGTCTTTGCTCCACTAAAGATTGTCAGAGTAGTGGTCTGGAGGTCTTCGTTGTCTTGTAGACCTTCTAGGTTCATTTCGTCGCTGCTCGAACGTTTCTTGTTCGTGGGATTGATCTTTTGTTTCCTGCTACTCTGGAGTCTGTGGCTCAACATTCTAATTTGATGTCTATCCTCGATCTCCCTCTTGAATTGGCAGCAGTGTGAAGATCTCATGGTCTATTTCGTCTTTTAGTCTAGGGAATGTGGACTCATCGAACTTCACATCTCTGTTCTAGCATCCGACCATGATGGTTTGCTCTGATTTATCATTAAGCTTGTTTTTTTTTCTTTTGGAATGTGCTTGTATGCTGCACATGCAAACACACGTATGTATGAGAGATCAGGATTTCTACTTGTCCACATTTCATATGGTGTCTTATATTCCAGCGTTGTCATTGTTGATCTGTTCTGCAGGTGTACAGCTGCAGCTATTGCCTCAGTCCAGAATTGACTTGGCAATTGAGCCTATGTCATCATGCATCTGGCTCCTTCGACTAGCGTTCTGTTTCTTCTTTCTGCAACACCATTGTATTTAGGTGTGTATGCAGGAGTGAACTGGTGTTCTATCCCCTGTTCTTCGCAGAATTTTGAAAATTCTTTGCTTTTGTATTCACCTCCATTGTCAGATCTGAGGATCTGAATCTTCTTTGAGGTGTGTCACTCTGCAAATGCCACGAACTTCTTGAAGGAATCAAACACTTCATATTTCTTCTTTAGGTAGTAGATCATGGTCATTTGGTTGTAATCATCTATGAACGCCAGAAAATACCTCGAACTTGAGAGCGAATCCATTTTCATTGGTCCACAGACATCAAAGTGGACGAGCTCAAGAACTTCTTTGGCTCTTCTTCCCTCAATGGAAGCTGAAGGATGGCAAAGCATTCGCGATGATCATCCTCAACATTTCGGATACTCAGATCGGCCATGTGGCCGAAGCCCAGACATCCAAAGAAGTCTGGGACATCTTGAGCACATTATACGAAGTGCGAGATATAGCTTCCAAGCTACATCTCAGGAAGAAATTTTACTCCCTCAAGATGGTGAATGGTGATTCCCTACAGAATCACGTCAACCAATTCAAGAACCTGTTGAAGCAAATGGCCGTTGTCGGATTTGTCATAGACGATCAAGACGCAGTGATGCAACTGCTTACAAGCTTGCCAAGCTCATACGATAGCTAAGTGATGATCATCACGACACATCCAGAGCTGACTCTTTCAAGAGTCATCACAATGTTGTTGTAGGAAGACACACGGAGGAACGAAGCCTCTATTTTCTCAATTGATTCTCATGTTTTGTACACCAACAAGAGCACGACTAAGCAGCAGCAGAAGACGGTCCCGAAGCAATCAAAGCAAGACCAGAAACCAGCACAACACAAAGAACAGTCGAATCTGCAGACAAAGAAGAAGCTGTTTTGCAGATACTACAAACAAAACAACCACGAGATTCAAGACTGCCGGATACTACAAGCTAAGAACAACAGCAAATGACAGTTGAATCAAGTGGCCAATGCAGCTACAGAAGCTCCACAACCCATTCAAGAAACGGATCATGATGTCTTCATGAACAGCCATCAAGGAGCATCCAACGACAGTTCTTGGTTCCTAGATTCCGGTGCCACTCAGCATATGACCAGTTTTATTGGCTGCTTCGAGTCTTATACACCCTACAGTACCAAGAAATACGTTCACCTTGGCGATAATAGCACACAAGCTATTAAAGGTGAAGGTACTGTAAGATTAAGCTTAGCGAATGATCAATCTAAACTACTTTCTAAAGTCCTATATGTACCCAATTTATCTACGAATCTGCTCTCTATAAGCAGAATCACATATCTAGGACATAAAGTAGAATTTGAAAGTGATAAGTGCAAAGTAGTTAATAGGATAGGTAAGATCATAGCACTCGGAAAGAGTCATTGATACTTATATAGATTAAGTCATTGCTTTTCTGCCTCTAGTCAGACGTCCAGTACTTCTATTCAGGTATATAAAAGTTTACTTTGGCATTATAGACTTGGTCACTTGAATCATGCTGTTGTACAACAAATGTCTAAACATTCTATTGTTCTTGATCTAGACTATCCTAGTGATAAAGTCGAGTTACCTGTCTGTCATGACTGTTTAGTTGGTAAACATACTAGGAAACCATTTAGATCAAGCCATCAACATACTGCTAGAGGATTGTTAAACATTGTGCATTCAGACATTTGTGGCCCGATGAAGAATCTTTCTTTGAAGGATGCAAAGTATTTTATAACTTTTATTGATGAATTCTCTAGAAGGACTATGATGTACCTTATCAAGAAAAAACCAGAAGCCTTTAATTGCTTCAGAATCTTCAAGGAGCGTGAAGAAAAGGAGACTAGAAGGACGATCAGGGCCCTTAGGTTTGACAATGGTGGAGAATACATCTCTATTGAGTTTAAGGAGTACTGCCAGAGCCAAGGCATTGAGCATCAATTCATCACTTCTTATAGCCCTCAGTCTAATGGCTTAGCCGAGAGAAAGAACCGTTCTCTGGTTGAATAAGCTAAATGTATGGTAGCGCATGCATCGCTGTCCAAGAGCTTCTAGGCCGAAGCTGTCTCCACTGTAGCTTACGTCCAGAACAGATGTTCAACCAAGGCCCTCTCAGGCAAGACACCCCATGAGGTGTGGATAGGCTCTAAGCCGTCTGAGAAGAACCTATGAGTGTTTGGATGCGTTGCCTACGCGTAGATCCCGAAAGACACAAGAAATAAATTCGACTTCCAAGGTCTCAAGACCATCCTGATCGGGTATACTTCATCTGATTAACATACAAGCTGTATGATCCCGATATCCAACAAATCTTGTACATATGTGGGATACAGTATTTATCAAGGATCAGTTCGTCGACATCAAAGGCAAAGATATTGTTCTAGGAGAACCTTCATCACCTGTCAATGACACGACTATTCGAGCTTCAGGCTCAAGCGTGTCCATTGTCGACCCACTATTCAACAGCGAATCAGACGAAGACGTTGCTGCTTCCTAGCAACAAGTCCCAGGATTGGTTCATCAGTCGATTTCTCCCAGAAGATCAAGCCGAGTACGCACATAGCCCACAAAGTATACTCCTGAGTTTGCATGTCTCTTGATACAAGAATCGATAACAGTCGAAGAGGCACTCAGCCAACCAGACTCTGATATCTAGAGAGAAACCATGGACAGAGAGTATTCCTTTCTGATCAAAAACCAAATGTGGTCATTAGTCGAAGCTCCTATTGGCTACAATATCATTGATTGCAAATGGATCTTCAATATCAAGTACAATGCCAATGAAACGATTGATTGAAGAAAGGCAAGACTGGTAGCACGAGGATTCACTCGGATCCCCAACATAGACTACAGTGAGACTTTCAGTCTAGTAGTCAAGCATTCATCGATCTGAGCCCTCCTATCATATGCTGCTGCTGCCGACCTCGAAGTGCATCAGCTTGATGTGCAAACAACTTATCTGAATGAAGTTATACAAGAAGACATCTACATGATCCAGCCCGAAGGATATGTTCTGGAAGGTATGAAGAATCACGTATGTAAACTTCATAAGGCACTCTACGGCTTGAAACAATTTGCCAGAGCTTGGTTTTAAAGGATCCAGATTAAGGGGGGGGGGGGTGTTGGATTTATCTCTTGTACTCTCCTAAAATTCCTATGTTAATCTACGTTCATTTATGTTGTTGTATTTCACTTGTGTTGTCGCATAGTTTGCATATTTACATGTAAAATAAGATAGGCGAAAAAGACGCGACTGTCTGCATAAATACAAGTAAATTTCCATAAGTGAAAAATGCGACATTGTCCTACAAATGTTAAAGATGCCCTTATAGAAAAGCGAAGGTACCTAGTAAATCAGTTTTAAGGCATTCGTCAGAGTGTCGCGTTTTTCGCATCTTCATCAACGTTAATTTTAGCGAAGGTTGACGTCGTGGCTTTCTCACGCTCATCCCAAGTACTGTGCAATCAGATTTGGCAGCTACCCACGATCTCCCACAGACAGCACATCCACTTTTGTATCTTCTTCATCTGCACACCTGTAAAAATTATGTATATATATTGAATACCATCTGCGTATTCAGCGTGTGAAGTATAACAACATCAAAATGAAATATCACTTATAATTAGAGACAGACATTGTAGATGCTTTCGCGCATCAATTTTTTTTCTTCCAAATATATTGTCAGTAATAGGTTCATCACCTTCACAGGTTGTGTGATTAGCTTTGTGAAACACGCGGTTACGTACGCTATTGTATTGACTTCACCAAATCAAAAAAGAGCATTTGCTAGCATTACATAACTAATAATATATTGTTATCTGTGTGCCGGGGTTGACAATGGGATATACTTTATATTTTTTATGCACGTGTCTCTCTCCCGCTCCTCCTCCGTGCGCTTCTCTTTCTCCCCCTCTTTTGCGTCTCTCATTCGAGGAAGGAGCAGATTTCGAAAGTTGCAAGCGAGAGCGAGAAACGAAAAGCGAGCGAGCGAGAGACCGAGGGCCGACACGGAGCCAGTAGCTGCTGCGTGGAAGCCTGACGCAAGTGGAGTGAATGCCGCCATAGCTGACGAGGGCTTGAAGCTGCTGGGAATGGGCGGATGATGCTATTCATCTTTGCTGGGATGCAAGCAAGCTCAAGCGATTTGGGTTTAGTGTTCGAGCCTTTATTTACAGGAAACAAGCCCAAATAAAGAGAAAGGGGAGACAGAAGGAGAGATGGGTTTAATATCCGGGCTAGTGCTGGGAATAATGGTGGGCATGGCGCTTGTGGCGGGACTGCGATCGATGATGAAAAGACGCAGCAAGCAGCGTATAGCCAAGGTACTACTCACTCTCTTTTCCTGTCAAATACAACTCATTTATGTAATTCACAGCTGCTCTCCAGTCCTATAAATAACTTCATAGAAACCCAATTCAAGATGCCCATCTCCTTAAATTCAGAAATAGGGGAAGAAAATAATTCATTAAGATCCAAGAGTGCATAAGAGGAGAGAGAAAAATATAATCTATTGTAAGCTGGTAACCGAGGGATGAAAGTTGGATCTATTGCTCATTATAATTTCTTTTTTCTTTTTTCTGCTTCTTCTTCTTCTTCTTCTTCTTGAAATCTGTCTTGGTATTTGAAGTCGGTTACTAGAAGTCTGCTCTGAAAATTTGAACATTGCTAGGAAGATTGAATCATGGTGAAGGTGGCAATAGACAGAAAAATTGAAGCCGGCTGATTAGAGTAAGGAGTTCAAGCTTTGATTAAATGTAATATTAATTTGGGTGCCTTGTCCTTCGATCTATAAGCAGGCTTTTACTCCGGAGAGTTCAGGTTTGTGTGATAGTCTGACCATAAAAACTTGATAGCACTCATGTGCATGTTGATGAGAGCTAGGTAGATTTGATTCAAGAGGTTCATCTTATTGCTCCTTCTATTGATCAAGGATGGAAATGACCAAGTCTGCCACATCACATGCCATGGTGACTTTAGAAGTTAAGTACGAGAATCAAAAGTTTCAATTGTTTATGAGTTGACGAAAGGTGGAAACAAATTTTCCACCTTTCAATGATTGCATTCAATGTGGCAATTTCGATTGGAATGCTTGCAACGTTGTAAATCAGCTAAAAGTGGCTATACTTTATGACATTGGATCATCCTAATTCTAGAAGAAAATGAACTCTCACATGAAAGGGATCAATCGGTCACCACACAATTTTGTGTTCATGGTTGTAGTGGAGTGTCTCATTTAGTGCCAAATCAACATAGACGATGATTTGCTTTTTACCTCATTCAAAACCTTTCGGTATCTATAAAAAGATTCAAAACCTACTTCCGTTTTTCTTCTTTTTATCCATGTATCACATGGACTGATTGATAGAAAGCTTGTAATTATGAGTTTGAAATGCAGCCAACGTGAATCAGATAAATTACAAAATATTGGAGCCATATCTGTCCTCGTCCAAGTCACATCTCTGGATCGCCTCGCGATGCGGTCCATGAACTCGTATATCACACACACCCCTCACGGTCGACAAAACAATTGTGAAAAGAAAGCATCCAAAGAAAACCCTAATTTTTTTTGTTTAACATTTGGAATCAAGTTGAAAACATCTGATAGCCTATTACTCATCACAACGAACATCACAACCATTCTGGTAAGCATGAAAAAAGACGGTGCGGCTCCTAAACGCATCAAAATTGGATGCCTCAAAATTAGATCAGAACAAGGGTAAAAAACACATGGGATTTAGGGTTAAGGGTTTGGTAGATTCCAGTGCGGATGAATACATACGAAGCGAACAACATAGGGGTCTTTGTAGGCATGTAGAAACGCAGTGTAGGCTAAAACATCACCTCAATCAGATGCTTCTAGGCTAGTTCATGAAACCGGCCAAAAAACACATGGAATCAGGGTCGACGTTCAAATCTTGCTAGGCGTGCCGTAACAACTGAAACTGACGTGATAGGACGTTTCATGCGTTTCTGAACCGTGTTTATGGTTTAGGGGAGCATTTTTGAGAAACGTTTTTTTAATTTTTTTTGTTTTTGTTTTGTTTTTTGTGGGCAATATGGGTATCAAATTAAAGCTCAATACATTTATATAGGTTGCTGAATGTTTTTGGTACAGGGTGGTCCAATTTAGGTGCATCAATTTAGTTACGAATGCAACCACAACTGATCTAGAGCTAAGCTATGAAAGCATCACATAAGCAAGACTTAACCCTAGAAAGCAGGAAAGATAGATTAAGGAGACTAAAGAGAGAGATCAATACCATCAACTGAGTAACAAATGACACAGATTCCCTACTTATAGCCTAGAGGAAGCCCTAAAAGGAAGCTTCCAGTGGTTAGGGCCCAACCGGGACGAATAATAGTGTTAATGGATGCGTAGTGTTGATGGATCGTAGTGTTAATGGATGTGTAGTGTTAATGGTTAGGGTTAATGGATGTTAGAGTTAGATTTGGATCTTCCATTCATGCTGAAATCTGAACTATACTATCGCTCTCATGGGAACGAACCTACGCGTGACAACTAACTTCGTCTCTTTGATGCTAGATTGACTAGATCTTGGATTCAGGTTAGGCAAGGAAAGAAACCCACTACAATTTTGGCGCCGTTGCTAGGGAGCTGCGCCAATTTTTCAGTTTGCAGCATGTTTGTTGGATGGTTAACTTGCATTAGGCATCTTGTCGTGGCATGAATAGTGTTAGATCTGCATTTTAGGGTTAGTTTGGAATTGATTTTGCTTGATTTGAGTGGATTTGCTTGTTTGAAATCTAATTTGATTGTAGAACATGGAAAGCTATTCAGATCACCAATCTTAAGATCCATTTGGATATGAGATATCAGAGAAAACAACAAAAATCGGTCAAATCTGCCAGATTTTGGTCAAAAAGAGGTAAAAATCGTCATCAGAGCTGATAACTTTTTATCGTCTTTCAAAAAACCTTTGTCGAGTTGCAGACACCTTCGGTTTTGATCACAGAACCTTCAGTTTGAAGGGCGAAGATAAATTCCCAGCAGATTTTCAAAAACATCAGAAAAACCGTCAAAAAACATCTAAAAATCACCAAAACTCTAAAAATAGAAAAAAAAAACCTTCGCCCGATTCACTGTGCATAGGTGTGATTCAGATCTATCTATTGCCAGGTCGACGAAGAATAATACCCAAAATAGAAGGGTTTTCAAAAGATCAGTTGTCATATTGCCATATTTTTGCCAAAAAAGTCATTTTTTTTGCAAAAATACCAGTATTACTCTTGATCCTTCGCCAAAAACCTTCATTGAGTTTCCAAAATATTCTATTTATAGTAAAATACTAATTTTGAGTTCGACAAAGATTCTTCTTGTCCAGATCGATAGAAAATCTTGATTTTTACCCTTGCCAAACTTTAGAAACTGTATTTTTTTGTGACAGAACCTGTATTTTGCTAATTGTTGAATCTGATTGTTATTGGGATTGCATGTTATTATATCTTTTATGAGAGAGAAAGGGAGAGAGAGAAGAGTAAGCTATCTTTGTTGTGGACGTGTAGTGTTAATGGTTAGGGTTAATGGATGTTAGAGTTAGATTTGGATCTTCCATTCATGCTGAAATCTGAACTATACTATCGCTCTCATGGGAACGAACCTACGCGTGACAACTAACTTCGTCTCTTTGATGCTAGATTGACTAGATCTTGGATTCAGGTTAGGCAAGGAAAGAAACCCACTACAATTTTGGTGCCGTTGCCGGGGAGCTACGCCAATTTTTCAGTTTGCAGCATGTTTGTTGGATGTTTAGCTTGCATTAGGCATCTTGTCGTTGCATGAATAGTGTTAGATCTGCATTTAGGGTTAGTTTGGGAGTGATTTTGCTTGATTTGAGTGGATTTGCTTCTTTAAACTCTAATCTGATTGTAAAACAGGGAAAGCTATTTAGATCACTAATCAATAATGAATAAAAAGGGGCCCAAGGCCTGCTTATGCGTAAAGTAAAGTAAATGTAAATGGACATGGCGAATGTAATGAGCCGAGTCCATAACTCTCTCCGACACAAAAAAAAGACCCAACTGCCGAAAAGAAACTGGATCAAACAATAGCAAGCCCTGGTGCATCAACAACTAGCGCATCATTTGATGTAGAGGAATCAACAAGTGCAGCAAGAGCACGGTCCTGATCTGTAGGAAACAGAAGCTTAAGGATCACACAAAGCATTCTCAAAAGAAAGAGAGAGATGGCTAGAAACCCTCTTGTAGAAACTCGTAGACAGCCAAGGAGAATAGTCAGTATTGCTTACAAAAGTATCTCATACAAATGGGATGCACACATATATATATAGTCCAAGATGACTATCTAACTTCATGACTATTGGCTATCCAACTACTTGACTATTGGCTGTCCAACTACTTGACTATTGACTATCCAACTTTCTATAAGTTACATAGAATGAATAAGGTACCTCCAATATGTCAAGTTGTGATACTTAATGTCACAATTAGGCCTAGGGGACCCATGAGTCCCTACCAAGTTAATTTTATACTAACTTAGCTAACTCTAAGTTTAGTAGGCCTAATATAATAAATGACCATGGTTACACAACTCTCCACCTTTTGGGTCAAAGTAACCTATGGTCATGTAAGCAATTCCATTTACATTCCAACATGATCCGCAAGTGATGGTGTATGATAAAAGTTATCAATAGGCTCCCATGTGGCCTCCTCAACATGACGATCATCTCACTGGATCAAAAAATGAATCTGCCGGCAGCGTCGACTATGGTGAAGGCGAACTTGGTGAATGGCAGCTGGGAAGAAAGGGAACTCAGGATCAACATCATGGCGACGAAGGGAACATCTCGGCCGCGTCTTCTGAAACCAAGCAATATGGAACAACCAGGAATGCCAAGGAACCAAATGTCAAGCAGCAACCAGGAATGCCAACGTATCCGTAATGCCCAAGATAGTAGAGGACCAGCCCAAAAGATAGGGACATCATACCAAGGTCTCCAAAAAGCCCGAGAAGGTAGAGCTGCATTAGCAACGGGAAGCCAATAAGGAAACTGGAAAAGGGATAGACACTCATCGCGAATAGTTGCATCATACACGTAACCATCAACCATATGTGCAAACTCAGTGATATAGGTGCCCCAGTTACGAATAGAGCTAAGCTATGAAAGCATCACATAAGCAAGACTTAAGCTATGAAAGCAGCACGTAAGCAAGACTGAACCCTAGAAAGCATGAAAGAGAGAGATTAAGGAGACTAAAGAGAGAGATCAATATCATCAGCTGAATAACAAATGACACAGTTTTCCTACTTATAGCCAAGAGGAAGCCCTAAAAGGAAGCTTCCGGTGGCTAGGGCCCAACTGGGAGGGAAAATAGTGCGCCCTCCAAGAAAGCCCCCACTCTCCAGTAATATGTCCAAATGGCCTAATAATGAATAATAAGGCCAAAGACCAACCATATAGTCTAAGTGTCACTAATGAATAAAAAAGGGCCAAAGGCCTGCTTATGCATAAAGTGAAGTAAATGTAAATGGATGCGGCGAATGTAATGAGCCTAGTCCATAACTCTCCCTGGCACAAAAGAAAAAGACCCAACTGCCGAAAAGAAACTGGATCAAGTAGCAGGAAGCCCTGGTTCATCAACAGCTAGAACAACATCTGATGTAGAGGAATCAACAAGTGCAGCAAGAGAACGAGCCTGATCCGCAAGTGATGGTGTATGATAAAAGACATCAATAGGCTCCCATGTGGCCTCCTCAATAGGACGGCCATCCCACTGGACCAAAAACTGAATCTGCTGGCGGCGTCGACTATGGTATAGACGAACCTGTAATATAGCAGCAGGTAAAAATGGAAATAACTCTGGAGCAGTAGGAAACTCAGCATCACAAGGAGCGTCATCCTCAATAGCAGCACGTAATAAATTGACATGGAATACATCACAGGCGCGTGTGGAAGCAGGAAGCTGTAAGCGATATGTAACTGGACTAAGAACCTCCAAAATGCGATAAGGCCCATAATAACGTGGTGCAAGCTTCTCAGTAGAAGCATGGCCCTGGACAAAATGATGACGTGCAAACCGTAGGCGTAGATAAACCATATCTCCAAGCTGAAACTCAACATCGCGGCGATGACGATCAACTGAGGTCTGATAACGCTGCTGAACATGCTGTAAATGAGAACTGGCCCGGGTAATAAGCTCTCGAGCACCAAGGTATCCAAAAAGCCCGAGAAGGTAGAACTGCATCAGCACCAGGAAGCCAATAAGGAAACTGGAAAAGAGATGGACACTCATCGCGAATAGCCGCATGATACACGTCACCATCAACCATATGTGCAAGGTGCCCCAAGAAAAGATAGCAGCATCGGAAGACTAGCACCAAGGAGATCATCCTGACAAAGGATAGTTTAAAATGGAGAAATGTGCACCAACATGGTCAAAAGCCCAAGGTATCCATAGGGCCCATGAATGAGAAGTACCAATGGCATACGGTACCCTCAAGGCCCATACACGAGAAGAGCAGCATGCCAAAAGCTCCAGAAGGTCCAAGAAATCAATGCATCATCTAAAAAGACATGATGCATGAAAATAGTAGCAACAAATCTAGAAATAGTAGAGGCCCCAACTGACAAACTGTAGCTGAAAAACTCATCCAGAAAGGCCTCATATGGACATACCAATCCATCATAGGATACACCAAAAACGGATGGAGAATCGGATGACCCATCGGAACTGGCCGCAAGTGTAATCCCAAAGTACACACCAGGCGCACAAGTGAGGAATAGAAGAAATGCACTGGAACAAGGAACAGGTTCCACAACATCAGTAGCAAGCATCGGAGCAATTTCCACGTGTAGCTGGGAATGAGTATCAAAGCACATATGAGCAACACTGAAGTATATGGTGGCAACATCCCCAAAAACTATCCAAGAGAGGAGAAGGAATTCTCTCAAGGTACCCTGATGGTCTCGGAACACCAAAACAAAGTGGCAACTCAGCATCGGAGACCAAGCGATATGGAGCAACCGAAAATGACAGGGACCTGAAGATCACCCAGACAAACAGTAGCTGGAACGGAGGCAATAACCCAAGCCAACAGGATATGCCAAGCCTGACAATGAGCAACAATCGAAGGAACAGATAGAGAGCCACATGCATAATCATAGAGATATCCGCACCATAGGAGATCAGTAATATGGAAAAAGCAGCACCAATCAACAGGTCCAAATGAAAACCAAGCTATATGTAATAACTAGGAATGCCATATATCCATAGCATTGGCATGGACTGCAACAAACCTATATGTAGAAACACCAGGAGACGGAAGGATGTCCGTGTACCCATCTAGAAAGATCCCAACATATAAATACCCTAGATAAGTAATATTGACCATCTGGCAAATATCCTCGGATGAAAAATGTGTAACAGTAAGGGCCAAAGGCGCATGAATCATGTCAGGAATTGTAGAAATATCATGAGGCAGATCACAAACCTCAAGCAGAGATCCATGGAGTAAAGCGAAAGAAGATACAACCTGATCACCAATAGCGAGGGAACCATCAAACGTGGACCCATGAAGAACCCCATAGAAATCAACAGGAAAATCGGCCATAACAGACTCAAGAGAGAGATATAGAGACCAATGGAGAAGATACTGCACCAACCACCGAACCAGAAGGGCAATCTGAAGTATGCGCAAAAGCAATAGTAGAAATACCACCAAGGTATACGTTCTCAATATCAATGAAACCAGGAATGACCACTGAATACGATATCTGTGAATCTTGCAACGCATATAGGTGCAAGGCACACAACAACAACCTGTAAATCCGAAGCAGCATCAACCTGAGGAAGAGGACCCACGGATGGTGAAAGTGAAGCAGCAACTGATGTACTCTGAATGGAAAGAAGAGCTGCATCGTCAGCCTTTGGCAGGCTACGCATAAATTGCTTCCTGGTAACCAACTGGAAGTCTCCCTGAGAATCAATGCCAACAAGTGAGTGTGTAACTGCATCAAGTACAAATGTCAATGTCTGCTGTGTCAAGTCCAGTGTAACGGCTCCAAGAGATGCAAACCAATCAGCACCAAGGATAAGATCATAACGCTCCATAGGAATAATGTAAAGATCTGCCTGTCCAGAAAAATCTCCAATGCGGTATGGTAAACGCTGAAACATCTGAGAACTAGGAAAAGAATGGGAACTGGCAACCTCAACTGTGAGAGGCTGTGAAGCAGGAACAGGTGAAGCACGTATCCGACTAGTGATATAATTGCTAATAAAAGAATGAGTGCTGCCAGTATCAACTAAAGCAATATACTCACGACCTGTAATACGTACACGTAACCGAATGGAGCGAGGACCAGGACGCCCTGTCCAAGTAGCATAGGCAAGCTGAGCATGGCAAGTAGCAGGAAGTAAATTAGTGGAAGGTTCAGAGGATAGGTCAGGCTCATCAGAAATATGAATGTAGATATCGGAATCATCTGGAGTAGTGCCCTCATGGTAAAAAACAGTAGTAGTAGTAGGGAGAGGCTGACAAGATGAAGCAGAAGGATGGGGTCGGGAGAAGCGGGAAGGAAGCGTGTCAGAGTACTTATGCTGTAAAGTACTGGCAAGAGACATCGCCTCAACAAGTGTGGGAGGACGGAAGGAAGAAACATCATAACGTAAAGCACCACGAAGCCCAGCAATGTAACGAGAAATAAGCTCAGTGGGTTGTAAATCTGTGAAAAGATAAGAAAGCTCCATAAACTGATCTGTATAAGAATCAAGATCACTGGTCTGAGTGAGACTACGGAATGTAACACGTTGGCGGTCGAGCCATTGAGGGTCAATCATAGCATGACGGAGGTCACGGCGAAAAGTATGCCATAAATGGAGCCCTTCCCGATCAGGATCAGCTCTATAAACTCGCCACCACGTGGCGGCGCGTCCATCTAAATGTAAAGCAGCCAACTGGATTTTTTGAGGATCAGTCTTAGGGTAGATATGAAAATATGTGTCAAGCTTAGCAAACCAATTCTCTAATAAGTTCCCGTCAGAGGAACCGGAATAGGTAGCAAGCTGTACCCTATCACGAAAGTCTCGAGCAAAATGTGGCTCAGAAAGTGGGGGACGTGAAAAGAAACTAGGAGATGGGTTAGGTGGAATGAACGGTCCACCACCAGGCTGTCTAGCAGAGGAAGATGGAAATCCAAATGGAGGGGGAGTCCCAAATGAAGGAAAAACAGGAGCTTCACCAGGACCACGAGGCTGTAAAGAATCAATCTGTGACTGCATGGTAGCAAAGCCGGTCATAACGGTATCGAAGCGAAGAACGAGGCCAGAAAGGGTCTCATCCATGCGACGAAATTGATCGGATAAGGTTTCTTGAGTAGTCTCACTCGGGGTAGGTGAATGTGCCATAATGATAGTGGAAGGAATAGACGAAAACTTGAGAGAGCGGACTCTTGTCGTCACCCCAAATTAGTCTATTAAAACCACTATTATCACAACTAAGAAAGGACAACAATCAGCAAATGAAAAAAAAGTGAAAATGAAGGCTGTGAAAATGCGCTGGACAGCCAGGAGGCAAGTGACAAATTGGAGTATCAAACGGAGTCGGAATTTCGTGAAATTTGGTTGAGGATGGGCGATGGACAGCCTGCAAACAAGGTGTGAAAAATGGTTGCAAACGGAGACAAAAACGGACGAAAGTGACAAGTATGAAGCGGCTGGACAGCCTGCAAACAAAAGTGAAAAGAGGGCTGAAAATGGGAGGAGGAATGGACGAAAGAGATGAGGGAATTGGGTGCTGGAGAGCCTGCAAACAAGCTGGAAATGGGTGATAGAGGGTTGGAACTTGGGCGTCGAAAATAATTTGCCCATTTTTTTTTTCCGGCCACCAAATTTAGCGGAAGTACTTCCGCTAACTATCTGCTAAAGCTCCGCCAAGGAAAATGCTTTGATAGGAGCTGGTCCTCTTCCAAACTGTGCTGAATGTTGCTGAAGCAAAGAGACGAAAGCCCTCAGCAAAGAGAGAAAAATCAGCAAGGAAAATGGGCATCCAATAAAAAAATCAGATCTGAAATTCAGCAATCAGGAAAGTGCTTTGATACCAAGTTACGAATAGAGCCACAACTGATCTAGAGCTAAGCTATGAAAGCATCACATAAGCAAGACTTAAGCTATGAAAGCAGCACATAAGCAAGACTTAACCCTAGAAAGCAGGAAAGAGAGAGATTAAGGAGACTAAAGAGAAAAGTCATTATCATCAGCGGAATAACAAATGACACAGTTTCCCTACTTATAGCCAAGAGGGAGCCCTAAAAGGAAGCTTCCGGTGGCTAGGGCCCAACTGGGAGGGAAAATAGTGCGCCCTCCAAGAAGGCCCCCACTCTCCAGTAATATGTCCAAATGGCCTAATAATGAATAATAAGGCCAAAGGCCAACCATATAGTCTAAGTGTCACTAATGAATAAAAAAGGGCCCAAGGCCTGCTTATGCATAAAGTAAAGTAAATGTAAATGGACGCGGCGAATGTAATGAGCCGAGTCCATAACTCCCAAGAAAAGATAGCAGCATCGGAAGACCAGCACCAAGGAGTAGGAACATAAGCAGGATGACAGGCACGCTGTAATGGCATGGAAAAGCAAGCGATATGCCAGGAAACATGGAGCATAAAGAGATCATCCTGACAAAGGATAGCTAAAATGGAGAAATGTGCACTAGCATGGTCAAAAGCCCAAGGTATCCATAAGGCCCATGAATGAGATGTAGCAATGGCACACGGTACCCTCAAGGCCCATATCACGAGAAGAGCAGCATGCCAAAAGCTCCAGAAGGTCCAAAAAATCAATGCATCATCTAAAAAGACATGATGCACGAAAACAATAGCAACAAATCTAGAAATAGTAGAGGTCCCAACTGAAAAACTGTAGCCGAAAAACTCATCTAGAAAGACCTCATATGGACATACCAATCCATCATAGGATACACCAAAAACGGATGGAGAATCGGATGACCCATCGGAACTGGCCGCAAGTGTAATCCCAAAGTACACACCAGGCGCACAAGTGAGGAATAGAAGAGATGCACTGGAACGAGGAATAGTATCCGCAACATTAGTAGCAAGCATCGGAGCAATATCCACGTGTAGCTGGGAATGAGTATCAAAGCACATATGAGCAATATTGAAGTCCATCTGGTAAATATCCTCTGATGGAAAATGTGTAACGGTAAGGGCCAAAGGCGCATGAATCATGTCAGGAACCATAGAAATATCATGAGGCAGACCACAAACCTCAAGCAGAGACCCATGGAGTAAAGCGAAAGAAGATTCAACCTGATCAACAATAGCGAGGGAACTATCAAACGTGGACCCGTGAAGAACCCCATAGAAATCAGCAGGAACATCGGCCATAACGGACTCAAGAGATGGAGATATAGAGACCAATGGAGAAGATACTACACCAACCACCGAACTAGGAGGGCTATCTGAGGTATACGCAAAAGTAATAGTAGAAATACCACCAAGGTATACGGCCTCAATACTAATGAAACCAGGAATGACCACTGAATACGATTTTTGTGAATCAAGGCATATAGGCGCAAGGCACGCAGCAACAACTTGTAAATCCGGAGCAACATCAACCTAAGGAAGAGGACCCACGGATGGTGAAAGTGAAGCAACAACTAATGTACTCTGAATGGAGAGAAGAGTTGCATTGTGAGCCTTTGGCAGGCTACGCATAAACTGCTTCCCGGTAACCAACTGATAGTCACCCTTGGAATCAATACCAGCAAGTGAATGATGTTGACCAACATGAGTAAAGGAAAGTGTTTTGTTATGGCCATATTCGGTTAAGGACCTGGAATAGTCCTGATATGGTAGACCGGCCCTCCAGTGTTCAAGATTATTGGTCATGCCGTGATTTAATTCCATGTCAAGGCCAATTTGTGACTAATAACCTTGAGAGGACCCAGACACTCTAATTGAGACATATGGAGTATTGCATGTACGTGTGACGGATATAGGCAGGAGGAATGCATGAAGAGATGTGATCTATTTATAGTTGACCTGCATGGGGGTTGCATGGTTTCATGCACAGGACTCTACCCTCTATATAATGAGGTAGGGATTCTCCCGTCAACATATTGGGTTTAGGTTACTAGTTTCTCTCTTCTCCTCTTGCTCCATATGGCATGGCTTGGGCGCTAGATCCAAGTTTGATCTAGGATTGGTTGGGCAGTTTGGCTCCATAGTCTCTCTTATTGTGTTCTCCTATCCTCATCTTAGGGGCAATCCTTTAGGGTCTTTACATTGGTATCAGAGCCCGGCTAAGATGCGGTCTTGGAGAGGGAAGGAGACAAGCTCTACATCAGATTGGAAATCGGTTGCACATGGATTTATGTCCCAGATTGGTGTGCTGAACTCGCAATGAGGAAATCGAGTTTTGGATCCTCTAATTCTGGTTTGAAGCATATTGGCAGAAGAGTGGTAAAGTGCACTTCCACCAGATTATTTTTTTGTTAATATTCCTCTAATTGGAGTGATTCAATTCTGATTTTTTTAAGGAGATGATTTCTAATGGGTGTAGCATGATTTGTGTATGAATCTAGTAGCTTGTTTCTCATGTCATTAAAGATTGGTAGACCAACGGGGTTGGCTGAGTTGGTTAGCTTGACATCCAAAGTTTCTTTGGTCTCAGGTTCAAGCCTTCCCTTGGAAACCAAGAAGCATTAAAGATTGGTAACATGCATAATTGGTTTGTGTTTATTGATAGATTGAGTGTATACAATTTATCTTTGAAAATAAACTGTAACAAGCAATTATGGGACTGCTGTTATGATTATTTAGTGATATGCTGGTGAGAACCGAGACTTGTTGTTGACACTCTTGTTAATATGTGTGGATAACTTTTCACAGAAAATCATTTATATTCTACTTTATGCTCAGTTTAAACTTGAGATACTGAACAATAGAAATGACTATGAATGATTGGAATAGGAGTTGCATGTATAACTCCATGACAGTAGCAGTAGCAGAGGTAGCCCAGTTTATGGAACTGCAAACCAAGCAAGCAGGCCTTCTCTCTGACTCTTTTTTTTAAGTTCTTGAAATCCCTGAAGCAAAACCTTTTGGATTGAATTCCTCCTTGGAGAGGCTCTGATCGTTGTAAACCCTGTTTTTGTTACAAGAATCGAGAAGTAGGGGTCGCAGTTCTGCTAGCCAAATCGTTGAAGATAGAGAGTCGCTTGATATGTGATTCAAACAAGAATCTGAACACCTTGAGAACCTCTGCTCGCTGTTCACCAGTGTAGCAAAGCCATCTGTGAAACGAGCAGAGCGCTGAACTGAGAAACCCTGTATTCATAGGTTTTGCTGTGATTCTTTGATATGCTTTCCACCCTACTGAGGAGTCCTCACAGAGTTAATCTGTGTGTGAGTTAGAGCCGTGGGTAAGCATTAGGGGTTTCAGAGGCAAGATTTGCTTCCTTTTCAAGCCATTGAAAAGTGCGTGCTGATCTGAACAGGAGAGACTCCGTTTAGGTTGTTGATGAGGCACTTAGATCTGGAAATGCTCGGTTCTTGCAAACAGAGGGGCGTGAGGAATGAGGAAGGGATGGCAGATGACCCAGGGAGGGGCGCAATCCTGCATGAACTCCTCTCTCTTGATTAGGTCGCGGCTGGAGGTCTTCTCTACCTCGATGGTGGCGGATGTAGAAGCTGGCAATCCCTCCTTTAAAAAAAAAAAAAACCCCTATTTAGACTTTGCAATGGATCATGAGAGGCCCTTGTGGGTAGCATGGTTTTTTTATTGGATGTAAGAATCTCACTCTTGAGATTTGGAATGGTCATAAAATGGTTTGATAACAATCTATGTCAATAACCAAGCTTAAAAATTAGACATCTAGAGATTCGCAAAGATCCCAACCATGTATGAACACTCAAATATGGACTCCTCCCTGTTCTAGACTCCCAATGGGATCACAACTTGACCCTCACACTCTCACAAAGAAAGTTGAATAGAACCTATTTGAGTTTCATACATATAATGTCAAAATTTTGCTGCTCAAAAAATTGAATTCATTCACCCCTATTGGACTCCACCAAGTACCAATGACTCTACCTCTTTAGAGTTGGAATGAAATTCAAATTTCAGAAATCTGATACTTCTCTCTCACTAAGATATGTGTTTACAAAGAGCTAATGCCACTTAGCAAGATTTGATCACAATGAAGAAGACAATTTTTCCACCAAAGTCAAGAATTGAGTTACTAGTTCTTGCCCTCTACAAAGGAAGGAACTCTTGAAAATTTTGGATCAACCACAACACATATGCCTCACTCACCTTTATTACTTTAATTCAAGCCAAAAAACACACTCACACTTGAGTAGCGGTGAACAATGTGACTTGGATCTCAAATTTTTCTCCTAGTACTTGCCAACAATTCTTATCACCTTGTATAGGTAGATTTTGCCTTTACGAGTGTTTGTGCTTTAGAAATTCACTAAGATTTCACTTGGAGGATTGATCCAAGAGTGTCTTCTAGCATTTAGATGCTTCTAGACTCGGCCCTTTCACTCTTGAACAAATCTAGAATGAAGGTATAATGGATTTCAATCTCTCCCCTTGCATATCACTCCTTAATCTTTGGTTTATAGCACTCTTTCTCTCTCAACTTCAATGTACACTCAAAAAATCAGAGAATCAGCTTTAATGTACTGTAATCAAGCTTCAAATCAACTATATGATTGATCTAAACCAAGAACAAATCAATGGAATAGAAACAATGCAAGTGAAAGCTTGAAAAATGCACTATATTGACTCAAATTGGGTGTATGAAGCTCAAAATGCACCAAATGGAATTTTACTGTCCAAAACAGGTTCTGTACGGCCCCACACGTGTGGAAAGTACACCTGCAGCCCACAACAAGATTTGGTACAAATATAATGGTTCTAGCTATCCATTCAAACTCGCTGCCTCAATATTAGCTTGTTTTCCAAAACCTGCCAATTTGGGTATAGTTTAGATCAATGCCTTAAATGCACTTGTACTTGGCTCTGATGCCATGTCAAAGTACAACAAAATGGACCAAGAATAGATCTGAATCAGATCCACAAGTGTGATTGGATGTTAGATTAGATCAACCTATTAATCTACACAAGATTAGATAGCATTTAGATTAAATCTAGATGAATAAATCTAACAAGAACAATCATTATTGATCAAAACTTGTACTTGTTGGTTTCACACGTGTGAAAACCTGTCAAAATACGGACAATAGGCTAAGAAGAAAGTATACTAAGCTTAGAACCCAATCAATGCATAAAAACACAAGACAAATAGAGAGAATAGACTAGAATTGCTCCAAAACCAAGTTTTAGCTTCCATGTCAATTATGGCCAAATGAGCCACTATATATACATAATTATAAAATAGTAGTCTATACTATTCTAGCAAAATTGGTACTAACTTAGGTACCTAGCCAAACTAAGACTTTGACTTATACTAAAAATAGAAATAGGCCTTCTAGCTCGCAGACTGGCCTCTATAATCATTTAATTAACCATTAATTCTAACACTCCTCCTTAATGGATAATTGATTGTCAATTACACCTAGGAGTGTCCTGAACTTCTCAAAAATTTTACGACCAAGTCCTTTTGTGAAGATATCTGCAACTTGATCATTGGTGTCGCAGTAGATCAACTCTACTTCACCACTTTGCAACTTCTCTCGTATGAAATGCTGTTGAACTTCAATATGCTTTGACCTGCTATGAAACACTGGGGAATGCAACTCTGATTGTCACACCAAAGAACTGTAGGTTCGACTTGTTCTATATGAATATCTTTTAGGATCCTTCGTTACCAGATTGCTTCACAAGTCGTTGATGTAGTAGCCCTATACTCTGCCTCTGTAGTTGGTTGCTTTTAACTACTACAAAATATAGCTCCAGTTCCAAGATTAAATACGTATCCTGTAGTCGATCTTCTATCTTCTGCATTTCCTGCCCAGTCAGCATCAACAAAACCCTCAAGTTTTATTTTTGTTCCTTTACCATAATAAATGCCATACCTGAGTGTCCCTTTGACATAACGCAAAATCCTCTTTGCTGCTTTCCAATGACAAACTTTTGATAAAAACATGAATTGACTCACCATACCCATTGCTGTTTGGTTGAGTAGTCGTTAGATAGATAAGACTACCTACAAGCTGCCTATAAAGTGTTTAATTCACACTTTCAGAATTTTCCTCTTTTGTAAGCTTTACACTTGGATCATAAGGTGTAGAAATGGACTTACAATCAAGCATGTTAAACTTCTTGAGTAACTCTCTTGCATACTTTGCTTGTGATATGAAAAGATTTTCTTTTGACCTCCAAACTTCAATACCCAAACAATACCGAAGCCTCTCCAAATCTTTCATATCAAACTCCTGTGAAAGATTGTTCTTTATCTTCTCTATTAGTGACTTATTTGACCTTGTGATAATAAGATCATCATCGCATGCTCATCACAAAAGGCCTTGAACTTGGTAGATATGTACTCTCCACCATTGTCACTCCTCAAGCACTTGATCTTTGTGAAAAATTGGTCTCCCTTGCATTCTTGAACTTAACAAAGACATCATACACAATGATCAAGAAATTTTTTACTTTGGAAATAAAATTGAGTTTAATCAGGAATTTGATTGTTGAAGTAGTAGCCAGCCTATTACTTTAGAACACAGGAATATGTCAGAGGCCTAATTGCTTCGATGAGGTTTTCATGGAAATATGATGGGATTCGTTCCAATCACTTCCATAGATGCAGGCCGCAGTAAGCTTCTCTAGTGTTTGTATTATCTCACCTGCTGCATTTTGCTCATAAATTTTTGACAGCAATTTTTGTAGTAGTCGTCGTTTTTGATAGGTAGCAACTTTGAAATTTTCTTTATTCATCCATGGGAATTTACATCTTGACTGTCTAAGCATATTGGTGTGGTGGTTGGTGCTTCCAGGCTGCAAATATAAAGCTGCTAGGCAACCTCATTCAGGATGATGTGAGGAAACTGTGTGACCATAATTACCCAACTTGGGTATCTTTCCCAGAATTTGAGCGTGTAAGTCTCCTCACGAGAGAGAGAGAGAGAGAGAGAGAGAGAGAGAGAGAGAGAGAGAGAGAGAGAGAGAGAGTTTTGATCTCAGTGTTACATGCCAGATGATATCAGTACCATGATGTCTTAAGTAACAGATTATTGAGTGTAAGTTTAAAGCTGAGCCAAAGCAATAAAAAATTCAATCACTGATGTACACATCGGGGTAGCTGTGAGTCATAAATGCTTGATGATGCAATCACATTGTATACATAAGATTTTTATGCAGCTGACACCATGATGGGAATAATTAGTCACATTCCTGTGAAGCTAAGGTCCATGGTGAATGAGGCCTGAAGTGTTGTAAATTCACATATGAGAAGCGAGTGAGTCTATTTCAGATTTTTTCTCATAGAATTTTGGTTGCAAAAAGGGTCGCAAGAAGCGGTCAGAGGTACTCAAAAGGTCTGTGTGGGCCATCCTCAGCTTGTCGACATTGAGACCAGAATTACTATTTTGTAAGAGGTGATGACTATCACTTGCAATGATTGCCCTTCATCAGAAAGAACTTGCTAAGGGAGGAATTTTTTTTTTCTTGTGGAGAATAATTTATGAAGCAAAAGTAGAAGGTAAAAACCTCACTAAGCAAGAAGGGAGCATATAAGTAGACTGGGAATTTGATCAGACTTGTCAATAAACTTTTACAGTGCTGAATGTGCCGGTAAAGTGTATGCAGATCTTTAGACGACATTGTGTTGAATTCTTTGAGGCTTATGTTTCCTTATTATTAGGTTCTCTTTGAATGTACAAACTTGAGTCCACAGTGAAAGCTTCAAGTGAAATAGCAGATAACAGACTTAAACTCTAGGCAGTCCTTCATAGGCAGATGCTATCTGTAAAAGTGAGATGCATTTTTACTTATGTGACATCAGGGCATCTCTGCATTGTATATGCTGTCAAGGATAAAATCTTTGAAAGATATTCTGAGCTTGTCGAGACTGGATGTCTGCACGTAGCAACTTTTGGGAAGCTCTTTCTCATCTTGTTTGGAGGTCACAACACCTTAATGCATATTTAAAGATTTTATGGACCCTGAATTAAGCCTCAAGATTAAGAGCTTTTTGATAGTACACTTGTCCACTTGTAGAGATTGAATTTCAGGGGAAAGTGTAAATTATCTCTTCGTAATGTGTAGATGGACATGAAGAGCATTTGAAGCCATGCTTGGGCTCCCCATGTCATTTGCTGTTATGAACACCAATACAACATAGCATTATGAAGGAAGATAGAACAACCAACAATAGGATGCCTCACATTGACGATGACTTGTAAGTGGGTGATGTTGTTAGGATGAAGAAGCATGCAAGGATAGGACTTCAGAACAAAAATGGTGACACTTGAGCCAAACAAAAGCCTATCTATTGACTCTTACAATTTCCCAGGGACCCTATAGATTATAGTAGTTGAGGCCTTCTGTTGGTGTTTAAGTGACAATATTGGGCCAAATTGTAAAACACGTAGATAATGGGTTCAAGTAGCAATTGCTAGATGTCCAAGTAGCAATCACTAAGGCTCCAAGTAACAACATAATAATGTGATCATGGCTTAGATGAAGTACTAATTGGAGGTGCTTGAAACTTCCAAGGCCATCCTGGCTTGATATTTGCCACAATGACAAGAATGTATCCTCATCCTCAATGTCTGTCAAATGAAGAGTAGCTACCAATAGTTGCACACAATCACGCCATCTGATGACTAGAGATCTTAAATTTGAAGGCATGACTCTGCAGCTTATGATTTAATCATTTCTGTTTTATATTGATGAACAAAATCAGGCCTTGTATAGAAGATTTTCCCAAATACCACGATGCCATTATCACTGTCGGTATTATCACAGTGGAACACAGATGCTCTATGATTTTATGGTTTGCCAAACTTGGTGACAGTATTTGGTATATTTATGCTCTTGTAAATAACTAAAAGACACCTCGAAAGGGCTTCTTCTTCTCTTATTTTTCCCCCCTTATTTCGCCTTTTGTTTTGAGGTTGAATAATGGGCAATTGTTGTCTGCTCGTTGCCAAAGATGATAGTAGCACCTTTTTAGAGCTAGTGCGCTACATCTACTACCAAAATTCGTATTGGTTGCCTCATAAGTTGGTGCTTGCGTTTACCAGCATTGATCAACCCCAGATCAGAAGACTAGGCTACTTTAGTTACAATGATGTCCTTCAATATCTTCAGTCAGAAACACTGCAGTTGCTTGAACTTACTAGAAGGGAACTTCATCTGTACAATATGTGCGTTCATCATTTGCATAGCATAAATATGTATGCATACCCTTTTCATAAACATGTTTAATGTGCTTATTTCATGCAAGCCTCTTGGGATTATGCAGGTAAAATGGTTGAACAAAGAACTTGAGAAAGTATGGCCGTACATAGCTCAGGTAATTCTGTCTGATGCAATTTTCAGTCCTTGGTCTTTGCTTGAAAGTGAGGAAGAAGCTTTGGCTTTGAAGTTTGATGAGTGAAGTACCTGAGAGAAAGATTTAAATAAGTACACATCAATCAGCACAATTTACTAAAATGCCTAGTACCATGTTATGGACTCGTCCTCCCCTAACCCTAATCACTAGCTACCTTAATTAGCATACCTTTAGGTACTGGGCCAATTACCATTAAGGGCATGTCCTAATGGGACCCCAAGTACCCTAAGTTGCCCTAATCTCTAGAAGGTTCCACTAAGGGCCTCTAGACAGTATATATAGGGGTATCACTAGTCATTATGCAGATTATTGTATTCCTTCTTTACTAACAGGTATTGCTTGGGCACTTCGTGGGAGATCTCTTGTCTATGCTTAGCTATTGCTTGTGGGGCTTTAGCCATTGTTCTTCATTTGATATCAACATCTGTGATTCTGTTCATAACATGGTATCAGAGCTCCTACTTCACTTTTTCCTCCATCATCGTTGCCCACCATCGCCATCCTCTTTCCATTTGTTCTCTTTCTAGCCATTTTCTCTCTCCAAATATTCTGTCTGGCCGCTTTTCTCTCTCTAGCTGCTCTCTCTCTAGAATTTTTTTTTTCACATTTTTTGTCATACCTTTTTTTGTTTGTGATCGGAATTGAATTTTTTAAGTTGCATTGGTGTTGTAGAGAGTCAACCCTATGGTGTTGTGATTTTCTTTGCTGGCCGTTTTCTGGAAACCCTAATTTGAGGAACCTTAATTTTCAATTTTTGGAAAAAGTCATCTCTTTCATCCTTTTTCACGATAAAAATTCAAAATAATCATATGGATGAGGGTGCTAGGCTGAGGCAAAGCTATTGATCCACGTATCGTGTCAAACGGAGTTCTACATCAAAAGATCTTGCAAAGTTTTCAAAAGGGGTATTCTTTTTACTTTTCATTTTTTAGTTATTCTTTTTGCATATTTGATTGGATCTTGTTCTTTCCTATTGTTCCTTGATTCTTAAGATCCGTTTTGTATCCATTTTGACCTTTTAAAAGTGAAGGTTTAGAAAATTCAAACCTTGGTCAAACTGGAATATTCTGTTTTCTGTTCTAAAAGATCTTGTTTTTGGAAAATACTTTGTTTCTCAAGAAGTTCATTGCACTTTATGGTTCGCCAATCGGATGTCTCTTTCTTAAGATATTACACCTTGAAGTGGCACCCTATTTCACTCTCACTGTCCCATTTTCTCTCTCATTCATTGTGTCTTTTCTCCGTTTATGTTCTCTATGTTTTTAGTCGTACCTTAGTCTTCACGATCGTTACCATTTTTGTATATTTGTTTTGCTTTGTTTTGATGCACTTTTCGACATTTAAAAAAAAAAACTACAAAATGATGGCACATTTCTCATTTCCTACGTATTCCGGTTTTTCCTCTACATCTTGCGGTATTGTTGAATTCACCGACTGGGTGAGTAATTTTGAGGAATATTTTTTCACTTATTCATGTTTAGATGTTATGAAAATCAGGATGGCTTCTTTGTGGTTAGATGGCCATGCAAAAGTTTGGTTTTTCGCCTATCGTTGCACTCCTACTCTCATATGGGGCATATTTTTAGAAGATCTGTTTGCTACCACTCTTCCTGCTTCTACCTTTGAGGTTGAGTCTTTTTGTGAGGGTGAGATAGTGATAAGAGTCACATAGTCTTATTGTCGAGTCACATAGTTCTATTGAGATTGAGTCACACATATCGATACCTGTTGAGTCTTCTTATATAGTGATAGACTCTCAGATCGAGAGAGATACACATAGCGAGTTAGAGTCAGCTCTACAGGTTGCTGCTAAGTACCTTGGTGTTCCAGGTTTACAAGTTGATGTTGCTCCAGATCTACAGGGTGCTGCTGAGAGCCTTGCTCCTATATGTGTTGCTCCGGATCTACAGGTTGCTGCTGAGTGCCTTGCGCCTATATGCCTTGATTCACAGATATCGTGTTCAATGGGCACTAGCGAAGTGTGCCCATCGTTGACGGCGGGGGCGGATGATCTGGGTGACGGCCGATGACAGCGGGCGGGGGGCGACGATTTGGGTGACGGGCGGTCGATGGTGTGAGTGTGAATGTGAGTGAGAGAGAGAGAGAGAGTGTGTGTGTGCGTGTCCAAAGGCGGACATATAGATTGTAGTTTGTCAATCCTTTGGTGGGGGGTGTTTTGAATGGATTGTGGAGGGGGGAATCACAGGGGAAAGTGGAGTGCGGGGTGCGACGGGAACGAAAGGAGGTCCGAAGTCGAAAATGGAGATACCAAATGACTCAAGGAGGAAATGGGATGCGCGAGAGAACCACGATAGTCGATAACCCTGGTCATGAAGAAAGTGTGAGGAAACAAGTGCTGTCTGTGTATATCTCATATCCTCATCGGGCAGAGCCTGGATTCTTTGAATGTATATGATAAGCTAGAACACGGCATATATCTGAATGGGTGGAACGACAAACTCTGCAAGAACGATCTCATGTGGAACCGAGGGCTTCGCCCGAATCATACGAGCTAACATGGTGGTCTGCAATCGTGAATTGCTGGCCCAATGTGATGAAGGGAGGCCGGTGCACCATGTCTCTGCTGCATATAAGGCTGTGGGGGTGACAATAGTATCATCCAAATAGGTATAAGAGGAAACTACCTCTAAGGCCTGTCCATCTAGGATGAGCTCCTGGCGCTGCATGAAGGCTCGAGAAGTGTTGAAGACCATAACCTTGGTCTTCGCGGTGTTCACCCCCAACCCCCATCTGGTACATAATCCCTATAAACAATCCAGCTGCCTCTGCAAACCCTCTTTGGTCGTGGATACTAGTACTACATCATTCGCATAAAGGAGAATAGCAATCAGAATGGTGCCAAGTCTACAGCCACCCCCGCCACACCGTGAGATGACTCGCTCTAACTCATCAATATACAACACAATCCAAAGAGAACCGGTGAAAGAGAGCACCCCTGTTTCACCCCAATGGTGCTCCAAATGTGATCAGATATCTCACCACTACGAGACCAGACATTTCCTATGCGGTTGGTGTAGCAAGCCAGTTCATGAGTTCTCCAACTGAAGCACATGGGAAAGCAACCAAGAGGGTTTGAGGTATGTCAAAGGGACAACCTGCTATGGGATTGAGTACACAGATGACGGAAAGCTTCAGCTTGGAGGCTTTACCGATTTGGATTGGGCAGGTGATAGGGATGATCGAAAGTCGACCACAGGTTACACTTTCAACCTTGGTTCAGGGGCCATTTCTTGTTGTAGCAAGAAACAGCCCACAGTTACCTTATCATCGACAGAGGCTGAGTACAGGGCAGCGACAAAAGCTACCTGCGAGGCAATATGGCTCAGGAGACTTCTTGGGGAGGTGCATATTCCACATGATGGTCCTACTATTCTTCAGTGTGACAGCCAGAGTTGCATCCAGCTTGCCAAAAATCTTGTGTACCATGCTCGTACGAAGCATAATGAGGTGGATCAACACTTCTTACGAGAGAAGATACAAAGCGGAGAAATTCAGCTCGAGTACTGTGATACCAATGAACAAGCAGCAGATATCTTTATTAAGGCACTTAGTAGAGAAAAATCTGAAAAGTTTCGTAGCATGCTAGGTGTTGGTATGAACAAAATAGCCATTGAGGGGGGGTGTTGAAATAAATGCCTATTTTGCCCCTTAAGGCTTGTATACTTGTAACTTGTAAGTTGTGCATAAGACATGGGGGTAAAACATTTATGTACATAGTACACCCCACTTGTGCTAATTAGGCAAGTAAATCAAGTAGGTTAAGGACCCATGTGGGTTTTAGAGCTAGAATTAGCAAGACACCACCTCTATACATAACATGCTATATGTAGCCCAAACTTTGGAGGGGTTTCCACGCCCTACTACACTTTGAATATTCATTCATGTTGTGTGAGCTTTGAAGTCCTCTCTCTTGCTTTTGTGTTCTACTCCATAGCTGGTTTTCTGAAGCTTTCATAGTGTGCTTACTATGCTGTTATGATACTCCATAGCTAGGCCTTTGAATTTGTCAGAGTGGAGGGGTCAGCGAGGAGGATGGGTGAGGGGGTGGCAGCTAGGAGATCGGGGAGGTCAGCGAGGGGGGGGATGGAGCAGCGAGGGGGGAAGGGGAAGGGGCAGCTAGGGGGGAAGGAGAAGGAGCAGCGAGGGGGTTAGGGGAAGGGGCAGCGAGGGGGGAAGGAGGAGGTGCAGCGAGGGGGGGAGGTGAGTGGTGAGCGAGGGAGGTGAGTGAGGAGGTGGTTGGGGACCGTGCTGATCTACGAGCAGGGGCGCGAGGAGGAGGAGGGGCCATGGTAGAGGGCGGACCAGGGCAGGGTCTAGGACAAGGGAGCCATCGCTAGAGGAGCTGCCATCGTTGGAGAGAGGAGAGCTGCCATCGCTGGAGAGAGAGAGAGAGAGAGAGAGAGAGAGAGAGAGAGAGAGAGAGAGAGAGAGAGTTTGCATATACATGAAACTGTGCAAATGCAATCGAGGGACAAAAAACCAAAATTGTTATATATCGGATCTTTGATTGGTTCACCTATAATGAACCGTGTTTCAAGAATACCTCCCACACCATCAAATTGATGCATTCAGCAACTGGTCAACGGAGATGTCCTGAGTGCGGCCAATTGCGCATGTTTTGAACACTCTTAATCTAACAATCATAATATTTTGGACAACTATCAAACGGGGAGCAATGTAGAGGGTTTGCCTTGCAAAATTAAATTTCTTCTTCAAAAGGTTCAATGTATGCAGAACATGCTCTGCATTTTGTGTAGAGTTGTGCTACTCACAGTTTTCTCTTCAAGCTTGTTTTGACCAAAAATTTGGGTATGCTCTTCCCCCTGCTGCGTAGTTAGACCATTATTGGAGCAATGTAACACTAATGTTTTATATTGTATAGATAAAGATTGGCATACCAATGTCTTAGTTCACATATGAAAAAGGAATAAAGACTCTCAGTGCTACCAGTATCTTGTTCTTATACCATCATCATATATGCAAATTAGAAGAAAGATTGCCATAACAAAATCGTGTTCGCAAATGTAAAATAGAATAAAGATTCTCAGTAGTGAAATATAAAACAAAAGTTCGTAGTCTTGTTGCAAAAGCAAAATAGAATAAAGATTCTCATTGCTGAGATTTTGTTTGCATGTACAACATAGAATAAAGGTTTTCAGTACAGCAATCTTGTTCTCGAATGCAGAATAGAACAGAGATTCTCATACCAAAATCTTGTTCTCAAATGCAAAACAGAATACAACTTCGCAGCACTGAAATCTTGTTTGCGGATGCAAAACAAAATCAAAAGTCGAAGTGCTAAAATCTTGTTCGCAAATGCAAAACATAATAAAGATTCTCATACCGAAATCTTGTTCGCGGATGCGAGGCTCCTTGCCAACACCCGCAGTGCGCTTAGGCTCGAACGCCATCCCCATGCCTCGCAGAGTTTGCAGAGTACTCTTGTACGATGAAACATAAAAATAAACCTGCCAATCGTCCACACAATCATCGTTTATCAATTTTCGGATCCTGCGTCCACAATGAACAGCCTGCCTCTACCGAAAGAGGAAGAGCGCCTAATGTTATAAATATCAGAAGATCTAAACATCGATCTTATTTATCGCACTATCGGTCCACACAATATTTATAACTAACATAAAAAAGAAACAAAGTTTAACTAACACACCGAGAAATAATAAAAGAAAGATAATTGACCCTCATGCTCATTAAAGGTTACCTACGATCTATATCGAAGGATGTCCTTTATGGCCAAGAAATTGGAAGGAGACCATTCCAACTATTCTGAACCAAGAATTGGCACGAAAAGTCGCTTTGGTGCATTTGCCACAACAATTCAAAACACAACAATTTTCAAACTGCAATGATTGTCCCAATGAAGCACACAAAGGACGGAAACTCTGTATCGTGAGCAAGTTTGCCCTCCCACTTGGGCGAGCGGCCAGAATTTTTCAGAAAAAATTTCACGATAGTTTAGATTTTTTGTTGGGACTATGATTTCCGTAGATTTTGGATCGTTAGTGCAGTAATCTTAGAATCTGATGGTAGTGAGAAATTGGTTACTGGAATTCCAAACTGTCATGCATTAACAAACTATATCAAAGTTAAAAAATGCCGCTAACATGACTGCGGCTCATAGCTCATCATTAATAAGGACCAAATTTATTACCTTTCAGAGCCAGTGCACAGACCCATAAGCAACCACTACATGCAAGCTTTTGCTAGGAAACAGACGCTTGTGGAAAGAGCCAGGGATGCCAGCAACAAAGGAGGATCGTTTTCTCAAATCATTGGCACCATCACAGGAACTGCCAATGTAGTTACGGACTATCAATCCGAACAAAGTTAAATGGGCCCATTGAAAGGTGTGAGAAAAGGTAGGCTTAATGACAATAACACGCCTCCACTCTCCTGCTACATACAAGCATCGCTGCCCCTGTTGCACCCGTTGCAGTAATGCATGTGCGACTGCTACTTCTAATGGATTGGGGCGAGGCCATGGCCCAATCATCTCATGCCTCCTGACGTGAACCCTACCGCTCTTCACTGGTGGCACTGTAGGCTTTGAATCGAGGGGCAGCTTCTCAGGTGCAGCGTTGTCCGTTGCTTTAGCAGGAACATAGGGGAACTTTAAGCCAATTTCTGCCTCGGAAATGCGATCCACATTAGAAGAGAGCTTTTGTGAAATGGAATCACCAGGAGAGTGCCTAAACGCAACCACCACCAGCAAAGCTTCCCTGGAAAAATGAAATCCTAGAATGAGACTTACCAAGCAAGCCACAGCGTGCACACACAGGAACAAAGCACTGGCAGTATGCTTCCCTCGGAATATCGCTCAGGGCTTGTGCTGGTTCTGTGAGTATTACACCTCTGAAGCGACCGCGTACCAGTAACCCAACCTCATTCCCCAATCTCCATCAATCATCGAAACCAGAAAGCAAATCCAATCAGCAGGAATCGTGATTTGGCCTATGCCAGCTCCGTCATCAGCGCTCGGATCGAACACCATAATTCAGGCTGAAGCGCAGTTGGCATTTCTGAGGAACGTTTTTGAACAGAACGGGTTTGTTTTAGTATAGAATAATAGATAAGACACATGGAATTCTCGCTCGGGCAGCGTGAGGGAGTGAATGATGAAATTAAAAAAAAAGAACGTTTCGGGCAGCTCACGCTGCCCGTCACGCGCTCGCTCGGGCAGCGTGAGGGAGGGAATGAAATTAAAAAAAAAGAACGTTTCGGGCAGCTCACGCTGCCCGTTACGCGTTAGCGGGCGCGTGACGGGCAGCGTGAGCTGCCCGCGAAGCACTAATCTTTTAATTAATATAGATTCTTGGTTTCATTGATACTGATGCCGCATACCTTGGTGGTGTTTCTACTATTGTTCCTGCGCATACTTCAGATATCCCTCCTGGTTCGGTGGTTGGTGCAGTATCTTCTACATTGGTCTATATATCTCCGTCTCTTGATTCCGTTATGGCCGATGTTCCTGCTGATTTCTCTGGGGTTCTTCAAGGTTCCATGGTTGATGGTTCCCTCGCTATTGGTGATCAGGTTGTATCATCTTTAGCTTTACTCCATGGATCTCTGCTTGAGGTTTGTTTTCTTCTAATGATTTTTTCTACGGTTCCTTACGTCATTCATGCGCCTATGGCTCTTACAGTAGCACATTTTTCATCTGAGGATATTTGCCATATGGTCACTGGTCACTATTATTTATCTAGGGTATTCATATGCTGGGATCTTTCTAGATGAGTATACAAGTATCCTTCAGTCTCCTTGTACTACATATAGGTTTGTTGCAGTCCAAGGTTGCATCGAACTGTGGTTCAAACCGCCTTTCATGGTTCGAACCATCGAATCGTTCGGACCCGGTTCGAACCGTATGAGGCCCTAAAACGCGATTTCCAGAATCCGATTCCCGAACATTGAGAGAGAGAGAGAGAGAGAGAGAGAGAGAGAGAGAGAGAGAGAGAGAGAGAGAGAGAGAGAGAGAGAGAGAGAGGGTGTGCACTGTGTGTGCATTTGCCATTGAGATTGTGTGTGTGTGCTCAATGCTGCGTGTGTGAGAGAGAGAAAGAAAATGGTGTGATATTGTGTGTGTGTGTGTCTTGAGATTGTGTGTCTTTTGATGTGTACAGTGTGTGTGAGTGAATCAGTGATTGTGTGTGAGAGAGAGACAGTGTGTGTGTGATATTATGATATTGTGTGTGTGTGTGTGTGACATGTGTGCACTGTGTGTGTGTGAGTTTTGAGATGTGTGCACTGTGAGTTTGTGTGAGCACTGAGATTGTGTGTGCGTGCACTGTAGTCTGTGTGTGTGTGTGTTTGTAAATTGTGTTTGTCAGTGTGTGTGCACTGTGTGTAATATTTTGTGTGTGTGAGACATTGAGTGTGTGCTGAATCTTGATGGGTTCAATGTGGGGCTTGGGCATTGTGAGAGGGGTGTGGGACCTGGGTAGCTACTTAGTTAGATGTTAGAAGTTAGAACTTAGGAGTTAGTCCGAGTTAGTAGTTACTAGAGTCTAGTTAGAACTTAGAACTTAGGGAGATCTGTGAGAGAGAGAGAGAGAGAGAGAGAGAGAGAGAGAGAGAGAGAGAGAGAGAGAGAGAGAGAGAGAGAGAGAGAGAGAGAGAGAGAGAGAGAGAGAGAGAGAGAGAGAGAGAGAGAGAGAGAGAGAGAGAGAGAGAGAGAGAGAAAGAAAGATCTTTATTAATGTCCATGGAATACCCTAAGGTACATAGGACTGAAAAAAGGTACATGTCAAGTGTGCCCGGTGGGAGCGTGAAAGCTCAACCACCTAAAAGAAACAAGATTACAATAAAACAGGAAACAGTGCTATGCACAAGGAGAGTCAAGCATCATAGATGTCTCTCTGCTGTGAAAAAATGATGTAAAGTATGCTGTGGCACTATCTCTGTGCGAGCTGCGTCTCTCTGTCGTCGAGTAGATGATCGGTGGTGTCTACGCTGTCGTGAAGTTGCAGGCTGTGGCCTGCGGGCTGGCTGTCTCTCTGGTCAACGACACTGTCTCTGCCGTCTATGTATGGTGGCATCTGGAATCTCAGCCTCTCCATCAGAGTCACTACTCTCCTGCCTCTGTCTCCGACGGGATAGACACTCCTGTATGCTCAGCTGTATCAGGGGGGAGGTGTCAGCGTCAAGACTCGCCATATGCAGGTCTATCATCTCCCGTATCATCAATGCAACACATCTGGAGTCCTCATACGATATCAAGGCAGAGAGTGCAAGTGGATGGTCTCGAAACAAGCAGTAGTATCTCCCTCGAATCTCATAGTAAGCTGGGCATCTGAAGAGAAAATGAAACTCATCCTCTATATCATGTAGGTCACACATACTACAAATCTGCGCGTCTCTCGGGATGCCCCTGTATCTACCAGTCTCAATGGCTAACTGGTGAGAGGAAACCCGGAAATGACCCATCACTATCCGCAGTCTGTGTGAGATACTGTCTACTAGGTATCTGGGTACAATGGGATACCCAGCAGGATCCCGAGATGGAAATGTGTCCGATAAAACTCCGTCTTCACCCCAGATGGATCCTGCCCAGTGCTCTGAAGATATGCCCTGTATAAGTATCCTCTAATATACTGATGAGTACCAGCTGGTAGATCCGTAATGTGAATACTCAATGTGGAGAGGAGACGACAGGTCTGGGAATACCACGAGAAGGAGTGCCCCTCAGAGTGTAGGTGCTGGGAGGATGACAGAGCTGCTGCAGCACAGTGTGTGCCTCTACCCTGGAGATCCTCTAGGCGCTGTATGAATGTGACAATATGGAACAGTGCCTCTATCTGAATAGGGGGGACGGCAAACTCTGCCAATATAATATGATGTGGGATAGAGGGCTTAGCCCGTATCATCTGAGAGAGCATATGAATCTGAATTCGTGAGATGCGCGGCCACTCGGTAGTTGTCAAGCCAGTACTCCATGTCTCTGATGCATATAGAGCTGAGGGAACGACCATAGTGTCAAAGAGTCGGCACTTACTAGTCGCATCTCTAACATGTGAGCTGAAACATAATCTCTCCAACTCTACCAACGATGCATAACCCTTCCGTAGTCGGGAAAATGCCGCCTTTCGCATGCTGAAAATGGGACCAGAAAATACCACCCCTAGGTATGTGTAGGAGTCAACTACCTCAAGTGGATGCTCCTCCCATAAAAGCACCTGTCGCATCATGAAGGATCTAGAGGTGGTAAATACCATAACTTTGGTTTTGGCCACATTCACTGATAATCCCCACTGAGTACAAAAAGAGTGAAGCGCGTCAAGATGCCGCTGCAAATCTTCCCTCGTCCTCGAAAGCAAAACCACATCATTAGCATATAATAGGATAGCGATAACGAGGTCACCCAATGTGCATCCCTCACCTCCCTCTGTCTGTATAACCTGCTCAAGCTCGTCTATATATAAACCAAAGAGTGTAGGAGAGAGAGGGCATCCCTGCTTAACCCCAATGGTACTCTCTATCTCTGGTGATACAACTCCTGATACTCAGATACGACCAATAACTCGTATGTACAATGCCACAACTGCCTGTATGATATCCTCTTGGAGGCCACGGTCCCGAAGTCTCTGTATCAGTAGATGTCGAGGCACAAAGTCAAAGGCCTTGCGGAAATCCACAAAGCAGCAATATACACGCTCTCTCCTGGCCTTAGCTTCCTCAATGATGGATCTCAGGGTGAAAATATGATCTGATGTGGTATATCCTGGTCTGAAACTTGCCTGACCTATGGCATGCAGTGCTCGGGTATCCATCTCTGTACTGATCTCTGACTGAAGAATAGAACCATAAACCTTGGCAAGAAGGTGACTGATCATGATGGTACGATAGTTGTCGGCTTTCATGGGATCACCGCCTTTATGGATAGGATGGATAAGGTTTGTGGACCAGGGTGAGGGGAAACCAGATGTGATAGAGCGGTTAAAGAGGAGAGAGAGGAAGGGTGAGAGAATGTCAGCAGCTTGCTTCAAAAGTTCAGCTTCTAGATCATCAATATCCTTGGCCTTATGTAGATTTAATCGGTCAATGGCCTCTTCTACTATGGCTGGAGAGAATATATCAGAAGTACATGTGTAGGGATGTGTAGGAAGTGGAGGGGTGTCAGGAACAGTGTACAACGATGTGGCATAGGTTACCCATGTGCTGAGATCTGTGATCTGGGGTGGAGGTGCCCGTGAGAGGAATTTTTGCCAAAATGATCGCGATGAGGAGCTAAAGAGAAGGTCCATCATCTTCTTCCCCTGGCCGATTTTGTAAGTAATTTTCTTTTTTCGGGTGGTTCTACGGTATACACGGGATAAGTCCTTTACCATATGGGGAAAGTGGCAGCGTGCGTAAATCAAGTCCAGATGAAGTTGGGTACACTCGTGGTCATACCAGGGGTTGTGTGGTCGATTATGTCGTAAGTGTTTGGGCCGTGGAGATGGGAAAGCAAGGGATGCAACGATATGCAAGGTCCGGACAAGAAAAAGAGACTGGTCAGTCAAAGTATCGTCGTAAGGGAAATGAGTCAGGAGGTCAGATAATGTTTCCCTGTACCTTGGGGTGTTTTGAGGATGATAGCGGTACACTGTTTTGTTGTTAGGGTATTAGTACATGGGGTGTGAAGAAGGCCAATAGAATGAGAGAGGTATGAGTAGTCAGACAAAGTGGCACGGTGAACCAGGAAAGATGAAATGTAGGGGAGGAGAGACGACAATCCCATGAAATAGTCAACAACACTACTCCCTCCACTGTGTGGAAAACAAGTAAAGTCACCTGAATCAGGCCACTGCAATAAGCCATTATAAATGGCCAATCCATGAGCCTCGCCCAACTGAAGCATCTGCTCTCCGTATGCAGTAACTGGACCCTCTGCATCTGCTGATCGTCGCCGGAGGCCAAGATCATCCCAGTCTAAAGCATGTATCCGCTGTGGATCATCCTCTGCTCTATGGAACTCTGTCTGCCTGGACCCAGTCCTGGCATTAAAGTCGCCAGCTAAAAGAACATAACCTCGCTCCTCATATCGGATAATGTCTGAAGAGATATCCATGTAAGGTGACTCCTCATATGCTGTGAAAATTGAGGTGTCTAGAGAGAGAGAGAGAGAGAGAGAGAGAGAGAGAGAGAGAGAGAGAGAGAGAGAGAGAGAGAGAGAGAGAGAGAGAGAGAGAGAGAGAGAGAGAGAGAGAGAGAGAGAGAGAGAGAGAGAGAGAGAGAGAGAGAGAGAGAGAGAGAGAGAGAGAGAGAGAGAGAGAGAGAGAGAGAGAGAGAGAGAGAGAGAGAGAGAGAGAGAGAGAGAGAGAGAGAGAGAGAGAGAGAGAGAGAGAGAGAGAGAGAGAGAGAGAGAGAGAGAGAGAGAGAGAGAGAGAGAGAGAGAGAGAGAGAGAGAGAGAGAGAGAGATCCTAACACCACAGTAGGACAAACACTAACTAATCCACCCAACCTTGCCTACTCCCTGATATAGAGTAAGCCCCTCCTAGCCCAGTGTGAGGACTGGTAGCATGCAACTGCCAAGTGTCGGCCACGTGGCACTGACGTGGCCGACTGGAGGCCCTATCCTGCTGAAAGGGTCCCTAGGCTGTGTTAGGCCCGCCATGGCTATGGACCGTGCTGGGGCACACTACTTACACTGTCTTGCCCTGTTGGTCATGTACGCTGGACACGACCCTGACTGTGGTATCTGACCTATCTGTGTTCCCTACGGTTCGGCACTGGTTACGAGCTCGTAACACTCCCTGCCCCCCCTTAAGAACCGTCTTGGTCCTCTAAGACAAAGTTTGGAAAAATCTTGCGAAGGACGCTGCCTCTTTCCCAAGTGGCATTCTCAACAGGCTGATCATTCCACTTAACCAGATATTCTCGGTATAGAGTATGACGAGTCTGCGTCTCTCTACTATCAAGAATCTCCTCTGGTTCATGTGGAAGTTGCTGAGGATCCAATGGGAGAACTAGAACACTGTCCCCTACCAGATTGTCTGATCTGGTTAAGGCTTTTCGTAACTGACTTACATGAAAGACTGGAAAAACCTTACTGTTGTGTGGGAGTTCTAGTTCATAGGTGACCTCGCCTAGTCTCCTACTGATGGTAAAGGGACCACAATACCTTGGAGACAACTTAGCACACACTTCTGATTTGAGGGTTTTAGAGTCGACTGGGACTCTCAAGTAGACTTTCTCACCAGTGGAGAACTGCACATCCCGTCTGTGTGGATCTGCATAATGCCTGGCTCGATCCTGGGACTGCCTAATGCTATGCTTAGCATGTTCTATCATCTGGTTTAGGTCCTCTAAAAAGTTTCTTGCTGCTTCAAGTTTTTCTTGTTTAAACCCTACAGCTATGGGTGAGCGTGGCTGAAAATTGTACATCAGCATAAATGGGCTGTATCCCGTAGCTGAATGTTTGGTACTGTTGTAAGCAAACTCTAATATCGAGAGATACTCCTCCCAATTAGTCTGCTTGTTGCTGACGTATGCACGAAGCATATCCTCCAGCACCTGATTTACCCTCTCTGTTTGACCGTCCGTCTGTGGATGGTCGGTAGTACTCATATTAAGTTTAGTATGGAGATGATGGAATACTGCCCTCCAAAAATTTCCAGTAATCCCGGTCGCTGACTATGCCGGAAGGTAGACCGTACAATTTAAATAGCCCGTCTACAAACAACCTCGCTAACTCTGGAGCTCTAACGGTTGTTTTGGTTGGAATGAAATGAGCCATTTTGGTCAGACGGTCAACTGTGACCCATATAGCGTCATTACCCTTTTGGGTTTTAGGCAGGCCTACTATAAAATCCATGGAGATACTCTCCCATTTACCAGCTGGTATTTCTAAGGGATGCAACAACCCTCCTGCCTTTAAACGCTCTACTTTGTTTACTTGACATTTCTGGCAACTGGTTACATACTGGTGGACGTCCCTTTTCATACTGGGCCAGAAAAATTGCCTACGAAGAAGCTCATAGGTCTTCTGTATGCCTGGGTGTCCCGCACTAGGATTGTCATGACATTCATAAAGGACCTGCTGCTTATAATCCTCTGAATTGGGGATACATACTCTATCTATATAAAGCAAGTACTCATCCTGAATGGAATACTGTTTCCATTTGAATCCTTGAGTCAACTGACCCTCAACCACTTGGGTTTGCTTGGGTAATACAGGCTCAGAATCCTCAACGTCATCTGACGACGTATACTCGGACTCATCATCATCCTCAACGGAAGCTGCCGTATTCTTGGATGAACTGGCACCAGCCCCGAGAACTGGTTCTGGAGTTTGTAATTGTCTGCTCTGGACTTAGTTCCAGATAGTAGAGAAGAATGCATCATGCTGGCATTTCCCTCTCAAGGACTCGAGTAACTCATTACGAATCCGAGTAAAACTCAGCTCATTTATCATAGGCATTCTGCTAAGGGCATCTGCTACTGTATTGAATTTTCCACGTCTATATCTGATAGACATGTCAAACTCTTGCATCAACTCAGGCCAACGAGCTTTTCGACCTCTAAGCTCAGGTTGATTGCAAAGGTATCTGAGACTCTCATGGTCTGTCAGGACCTCAAAGTTGGCACCATACAAATAATGCCTCCAAGTCTTAAGGGCATGGACTATAGAAAAGAGTTCCTTTTCATAGGCACTGTACCTAGTCTGAGCTGGCTCGAGTTTTTTACTCTCGAACGCAACTGGGCGTCCACCCTGAGTTAGCACAGCACCAACTGCAAAGTCGCTAGCATCTGTTTCGACCACAAAAGATTGGGGTCGACGACTTTTAGAACTGGTGCTGTAGCTAAAGCTGTTTTGAGAGCATCAAAGCTCTCTTGCTGTGCGGACTCCCAAATGAACTCCTTTCCCTTCCCCTTAAGAAGATTTGTCATGGGAACTGCTATCTGAGCATATTCTTTGACAAATCGTCTGTAATATCTCGCCAAACCAAGAAAGATCTGAAGTTCCAAAATATTCTGAGGTCTCAGCCAACTGAGTATGGCTTTAACCTTATTTGGGTCCGTCTTAATCCCATCTGAAGAGATAATGTGACCCAAATATGCTACTTCTTCAACGAAGAATTCACACTTGGATTGTTTAGCATAGAGCTTATGCTTTCTGAGCAGTCGAAACACCTTTCTAAGGTGTTTTAGATGCTCCTTCCTCGTTTTGCTGTAGACGAGGATGTCATCTAAAAATACGACTACGAACTTACCCAAGTATGGTCTGAGGACACTTTTCATCAAGGTCATAAAGGTAGTTGGAGCATTTGTGAGCCCAAATGGCATCACCTTAAACTCATAATGACCGTGACGAGTCCTAAAAGCTGTTTTCGAGACATCTTCCGATTTATACGGACTTGATGATATCCCGATTTGAGGTCTATTTTGCTGAAAAACTTAGCTCCGTCGAGTTGGTCAAACAACTCGTCTGCCCGAGGCATAGGGTATTTATTCTTAATTGTGACTTTATTGAGGGATCTGTAATCTACGCAAAGATGCATAGACCCTCTTTCTTTTTCACCAATAGGACTGGTGAGGCCCATGGTGAACTACTGGTCTGAATTTGGCCTTTCCCAAGATAATCTGTTAACTGCCTAGTTATTTCTTCATCCTCTGTTCGGCTGACCCGATACGGAGATTTAGAAACAGGTGCTATACCTGGTACTAGGTTTATTACATGATCTACCTCTCTGCTAGGTGGTAAACCATGTGACAAATCTTTAGGAAAAACATCTTTAAATTTAGACAATAAAGTTTCTAATTTACTGATTCTCTGCTGAATAGAACTAGAAATAGAAACTTCAGGAATATACTGAAAGTCACATAAGAATACTTGATGGTCTTCGTCTCCGATTAGCTGACAGAGCTCTGAACTGCAGACCATAGGACTGTTGGGAACATCATGCTCCCCATGCAACTGGATCTCTCGGCCTTTATGCTGAAAGCTGAGGGTGTTCTCCTGATAGTTTCTGTGGAGGGAAGGTCCTAAACTGTAGAGCCAATCTCTCCCGAGAACAATGTCCGTGCGATCCAGGTGCATTATCTGAAAGTTTATTTTATCTTGGTACCCCTGAATACCAAGATTCAAATTACTTACCATAGTTTCCCATATTTTCTTCACCCTTAGCTAATGAAACTATGTACCTATGCTGACTAGGTACTTCTGGTAGTTTAAGCTTTTTAACCAGGGTGTAGTTGATGAAATTATGGGTTGCCCCATCATCAACCATAACTCTTACTGACTGGTTACCAACTTTCCCATGCATACGTACTAGGTCATGCGGCCCAAAACTGAAGGGTCTCGCTAGCATTGCAGAGGTTAGCTGGCAACAGTGTTCATGATCTTCATGATACACTTTGATCTCGGAAGCTGCTGAGTCACTAGGGAAACATACAGTCTGAACAAGATGAACTTGTTTCTTATCTTTCTTATCTTTTTTAGTGAAAGGCCCCTTGGGACACTGTCTGACTGTGTGTCCCTTGCCCATACACACAAAGCACAAACGTTCTTGTTTGGCTTTCTCAAAATCATCTGGTTTTAAGGGCTGTATGAGTGAAGGGCGTTTCTGAGGAGCTTCACCTTTAAATTTATCTTGATTCTTTCTTTTTAAAAATTTCTTTTTAAATTGAAAGTCTTTCTGAGAAGGCTGCTTAGAAAGTGGCTGCTGTCTCGCCCTCTTCCTACCCACTGAATTATCATAGATTTGAGCATATCTGAGAGCTTGCTCAAGGGTGGTAGGCGAGTTTCTCTGGACCTCTACTTTATATTCATCTTTGAGGCCAAGGACAAATCCCCGGATTTTCTGATAATCATCCATATTTTTAATCTTTAAATTTGCTTCTCGATACTGCGAGATATATTGGATGAGGGACTTGTCCATTACTGTTCTTTCCCTGGCTTCCCAGGCTCTATCAAGTTCATTTTCTGGTAGAAACTCTCTTAGGAAAGCTTCTTCAAAGGCTTTCCATGACCGGGGAGTCTGCCCAGTCTCCTGGAGATTTAACCACCACTTATAGGCCATAGGCCCTAAGGAAAGACTGGCCTCAATAGCTTGCAAATGGTCAGGGGTCTGTTTAAGAGCATGAATGTTCTTCCATTTGCTGAGGAAGGTTTGTAGAATGTCTGCATTTCTATCCTTCTCTTCCCCATTAAAAGTAGGAGGCTTTAAATCTTTAAAAACACTGGGGTGAGACCGTAAAGTCTCACCCGAAACTGATGGAAGTGGAGAAGGGGATAACTGAGAAGTGGAGGGAAGTCTTCCTTTCGCGGAACTCAAAATCAAGATTTGAGTTCAGCGAACGAGTCGTCCACACTGGACTTGAAATTGGCCAATGCCAACTTCAGTTCATCCACTTCTGTTACCAACTGGAGAAACTGCTCCTTGGTAACCAGTTCGCCGAGTTCTTCGGCGAACTGTTCCCGTTCTTCCAATTCCATTGGTTCCTTCCCTTTTCTGTAAGCCAAGGCTTCTGTTTCAAGTTCATCGAAGCCTCTCTCCGGGGGTTGATCAGGTCCCTGAGGAGTGGTCATCTTCGGAACTGAAAGAGAGCTACCTTAACCTCTGAAGGAAAGAAAAGTCTAAAAGACTAATTTACAACTGTACAAGGGAAAGGAAAGATGGCTTAGCTGTTTCTGAGGACTGTACTTCCAAAGAAATTACGAAGAGGAACTCTTTCAGCTCTTTTCCCCAAGATTTCAGACCTGCTGTCCCGGAAAATGCCAGTTTGAAGCTTCAAAACGGTGCCAAATTTCCCGGTTCTTGAGTTGAGTAGCTGACTGATCAGATTTCAGGTGTGGGGTTCCAACAAATCGAGTAAAAACCGGAATTTTACAACAAGAAATCTGGAATTTTTTGTATGTCTGCTCTCGCTGGCTGGACAGCCACCTGTCTGGCCCAATTTTCTGAAATCTAAGGCCCAATCTTTGCTTGAATCTCTGATCTGAAATCAGGCAGTAGGTCGCTGGTCTGTAGCAAATAAGTTTGAAGCTCCAACTTCTGAGAATTCTCAAAAAACAAGGATGAAATTTAGCTTTTTCACCTCCCTGTCCAGCGCTGGCCCTGCTAAGAAAATTTGCTTGAAAACCCCTCAAACTTCCTTGGATTTCTCTGAAATTTCAAAGGTAGATGTCTGATCCTACAGCGATGGACCTGCTCGCTGGTTTCTACTCTAAATCCTTTCTAAAATCTCCTATCAGATGTCTGAAATCCAATATAGATTGCTGCCTTTCCAGCGATTTACCTACAGAAGGAATTCTACTTCCTACAACTGTAAATTCTCAGTGAATTTTAAGGGTTTGAAAGCTGCACCTACAGCGATTCTCCTCCTCTAATCTTTTCTGAGAAAACTGAGAAACATTTCCTATCTTTTGATAGCTCTCTACTGCTGCTCCTGAACTCCCTAGGATGGAGATGGCTCTGATACCAGTGTAATAGATCTTACACCACAGTAGGGCAAACACTAACTGATCCACCCAACCTTGCCTACTCCCTGATATAGAGTAAGCCCCTCCTAGCCCAGTATGAGGACTGGTAGCATGCAACTGCCAAGTGTCGGCCACGTGGCATTGACGTGGCCAACTGCACGTCGGGACCCAACTGGGGGCCCTATCCTGCTGACAGGTTCCCTAGGCTGTGTTAGGCCCGCCATGGCTATGGACCGTGCTGGGGCACACTACTCACACTGTCTTGCCCTGTTGGTCATGTACGCTAGACACGACCCTGACTGTGGTATCTGACCTATCTGTGTTCCCTAGGGTTCGGCACTGGTTACGAGCTCGTAACAGAGAGAGAGAGAGAGAGAGAGAGAGAGAGAGAGAGAGAGAGAGAGAGAGAGAAAGATAGATAGATAGATTTTATTAATGTCCTTGAATACCCTAAGGTACATAGGACTAAGAAAAGGTACATGTCAAGTGTGCACATAGGAGCTTAAAGCTCAATCATCTATAAAACAATAACTGCAAATACAATGCATAAAGACGGCTGGCCCAGTCAGGATCCAATAGCCTGGAATCGTATATCATGATGCCCATCAGCGTGGAAGAAATGGTGGATGGTATGCTGTGAAGGTGTCATTAGATGTGCCCTGGACCTCTGTCGCCGGATAGGCTGTCGGTGTCGTCTCTGCTGCCGTGGCGCTCTGGCTGTGGTCTAATAGCTGGCTGTCTCTCTGGCCGTCGACATGGTCTCTGATGCCGATGTACGAAGGAATCGGGAATCTTGGCCTCTCCATCTGAATCGCTGCCTATGGGTACCTCGGATCTCTGTCTCCGACGGGATATGCACTCATCAATGCTCAGCTGTGTCAGGGAATGTGTATCATCTAGTCTCCTCCTCCTCAGGTCTGACATCACAGGGAATGTGTATCATCTAGTCTCCTCCTCCTCAGGTCTGACATCTCTCGGATCATCGGTGCGACACATCTAGGGTCCTCATAAGATATCAAGGTAGAAAGTGTAACTGGGTGCTCTCTGAACAAGCTGTAGTACCGCCCCCGAATCTCATAGTAGGCTGGACATCTAAAGAGGAAATGACTCGTCCTCAATCTCATGCATAACACACATGCTACAAAGCCGGTCCTCTCGTGGGGTGCCACTGCATCTGCCGGTCTCAATGGCCAGCTGATGTGAAGAAACCCGAAACTGACCCATCGCTATCCGCAGACTATGTGATATACTCCTTAGCAAGTAACCAAATACTATGGGGCAGCCAGTCGGATCAAGAGATAGAAAGTGTGTACGATAAAACTCACTCTTGGTCCCCAATGGACCCTGCCAAGTGATATGAAGATATGATCTATAAAGGAGGCCTCTGATGTACTGGTGGGTGCCCGCAAAGAGAGAGAGCAAAGAAAGAAAGCTTTATTAATGTCTTTTCCATGCCAAAAGGCATATAAGACTAGTAACTGTACATGTCTGGTAACCGTAGGAGCATATGAAACGTCTCCAAGATTATAACAGAAATACAAATCTAACTGCTATGATCTGAAACTGAAAGCTGAAACTGAAAAGGATGCGATGATATATGAAACATGTGGGAGCATATATACTGCTAACTGTCATGAATACGGTATGACACTATCATCCTACCCTGTCTCGTTGATGCTATAAAAGGATGTAATACGGGATGCAGCATGAAGGATTGCTGGTGGTCGATGACGTCGTCTAGGAAGATGAGGTCTCCTCATGATAAGTCGGGTAACTCGTGCAACAACATGAGTATGAGTGGAACACTGTCTCTGATCTCGGTGGGCATGTAAGTCTCCATCATCCTCATCCTCATCAGATACTAAGTCTCGTCCTCTTCTCCTGGAGAAGAAAGAAGTGATCTGCGGCTGAGAAATATGACTCCGCTGGGCTGTTCGACATAGGCCCTGTTGTAGAATAAACATCTCTCGTATCATGAGAGCGGCGCATCGAGAGTCCTCATAGGCTAGGAGGGATCGTAGTGTGACAGGCGAATCACGAAACAGACAGTGATATCTCCCTCTGATCTCGTAATACACCGGGCATCTAAAGATAAAGTGCTCCTCTGACTCCACCTCATCCAGGGAACAAAACTGACAAATCCGCTCCTCTCTCGGGGTACCCTGGAATCTCCCAGTCTCAATAGCCAACTGATGTGATGATACGTGGAGCTGTCCCAATGTAAATCTGAGGCTGTGTGACAATCCCGAGTCCAAATAGTGTGGTAAAACTGGGAACCCTACTATGTCAAGCTCAATGAAGTGAGTCCAGTAATAGGCGGGTTTAACCCCCAGCTGTCGCCTCCAAGTACGGTCGAGGTATGCTCTATATAAGAAGCGCCTGATATACTGGTGGGTGCCTGATGGAGCTCTGTGATGGATATGCCAAATGAATCAAGGAGGAAATGGGATGCCTGTGAGAACCACGACAGTCGGTAGCCCTGGTCATGAAGGAAGTGTGAGGAGGCAAGTGAGGCCCGAGAGAGAGAGAGAGAGAGAGAGAGAGAGAGAGAGAGAGAGAGAGAGAGAGAGAGAGAGAGAGAGAGAGAGAGAGAGAGAGAGAGAGAGAGAGAGAGAGAGAGAGAGAGAGAGAGAGAGAGAGAGAGAGAGAGAGAGAGAGAGAGAGAGAGAGAGAGAGAGAGAGAGAGAGAGAGAGAGAGAGAGAGAGAGAGAGAGAGAGAGAGAGAGAGAGAGAGAGAGAGAGAGAGAGAGAGAGAGAGAGAGAGAGAGAGAGAGAGAGAGAGAGACAGACACCATGCCGAGGGATAGGGATCCCTTGTGGGATCACGTCACCATCGTTGCGGCCTATGGCACATCGGGCACAAAGAGATGGACTTGTAGATACTATCACCAGACACTAGAGGGCCCACATGCATCAGGGCACATTTGTTACGTTTGAGGGGGTACGAGATTGCCCCTTGCATGCATGCTCCTGACATGCTACTCACTCCTGTCGCATCGGAGGAGGTTGGCCCTTCGAGGATGGGGCCCAGATCGAGAGGTAAACACTCAACTCTAAGACTCTTACACTTCAAACATTGATCAAGTTTTAAGTTTTAACTCACATGATACATCAAGTCTGAAGTTTCAATTTTATTGATCATCTAATTTCTAAATTGTATTGTAATTTCAAATTTGTCTTCTTTGGCAGATCAAGATGCAGTCACGGCGACACAGCCAGAGGCCACCACATCACGCCCCCCAGTTGCCATCCGCTCACCCCTCGCTTCCCATGGCTCAGAGGACAGAGTTGCAGATGAGGCAGGGCCTAGTACATGGCCTGACCTGCCTTCTGGTGCAGGATCCTCAACACCACCTCCAGCCATGACGATACCGGCACCACATCATCCACCTGAGAGAGGGAGCGGTAGACGGGGCCGCACTACACAGATGGGGGATAGGGAGTACTATGTGTCCAGCTTCGCTCCTAGAGCCATGGCAGAGGCAGGGGTTGCCGTTCGACAATTGTTCTACACCTGCGATCTGCCATTTCATCTGGCTAGGACCTCGGCATGGAGGAGGGCGATGAGTACAATGAGTGCGATTGGGCAGGTGTGGCCAGGGCCATCTTGTGAGCACCCGAGGATGAAGGGGCTTCTTGATGAGCGGGCTTCTGTTGACCAGAAGCTGGAGCCTCTCAGGAAGGCATGGGCCCAGTACGTACTACTATCCTTTTATATTTATGCATTGTAAACTTTGAAGACTTTATGATGATTGATCTGAGATCATTGATATGTATTATGTATTATGTAGTAATAAGTATGTACATTGTAATTTGTACATTAAGTTTTCATATATTGTGCCATGTGGTGGCATTGCACATGCCTCAATGCATACTTACTACTTGTTAATTGTAGCTAGCTGTTTATGTTTAATCATGAATCATGAATCATGATTGTAATTTGTCAATATTCAAATGATCATTTATTATTGAAATTTGCCATGAAATTGGAATTACAATTTACGATCTATCCTCTCGGATCTATCATCTTGTTTTGTCACCTGTAACTTGTAAGTTGTGGAACACTGCAACAGTGCAATGTGAGTCGTGACTTGTCACCTGTGAACTTTCAACTAGGTATGGTTGCACCATCATATTTGATGGTTGGAGCGACACGAAGAGGCGCCACATATTAAATATCCTGGTGTCTTCATGCATGGGGACGATGTTTCTCAGATTCATCGACACCTCTGGGGAGGCAGTCACGGGCAAGTACATGTTCTCACATATTCGAGCTACCATTGAGGAGGTCGGACCACAACACGTTGTTGTACAGGTATATATATTATACTTATTACAATTTACGGTTTACCTATAATGTTAAATGGTAATTTGTAAATGTCAATGTTGAATGTTCATTGTTCAATGGCGATTGACTAATAATGGATTATGGTTCACTAAGCAGTTGCCACTGAGCACTTGAATTCGGAATTCCAAAGTCATGCACATTGCATTGTATGGTTGTGCAGGTGGTCACAGATAATGCGTCAAACTGCGTCTCCATGGGTAGGCTCGTTAATGAGACCTACCCCCACATCTTTTGGACACCTTGTGCCGCACATTGCTTGGACTTGTTGGTCGAGGATGTGGCCAAGATTCCATGGATTGCGGAGGTGGTGCGTATGGCACGGTTCTTGGTGAGATTTGTCACCAAGAAGCCTAGGGTCCTAGCCATGTTCAGGAGACAGTCCACCTTGGATGTCTTGAGACCTGCCGCCCCCACCAGGTATGCAAGTTGCAAGTTGCAACTCAAATTTGAATGCACTTATGTAGATTGTTGGTAAGTATTTACTGTTTAGTTAGTAGTGGTAAATATTTCATGCATGTGCCATGTATTGTGTTGTAAGAAGTTAGAAGTTAGAACTTGTCACTTGTGCCCTATGCAGGTTTGCACCCTGGTCCTGGAATGATTGCTGAAAGTTCATTAGGGCTTGAGGCAGATGGTCGTTGCCGTTGACTGGGCGCAGTGGGGCCGTCACAGGAGCCCAAGACTAAGAGATTCGAGCGGACCGTTATGTATTCACCATTTTGGGATGAGGCTCGATCCATTGTGGTGGGCCGACAACCCATCTACACTGTCCTGCGCCTTACAGATCGAGAGGGCTGCACATTGGGCCTCTTGTACGAGTTCATGGGCAGGCTGGGCGAGCAGTTGAGGCTTTGCACGACCATTAGCCCAGAGAGGTATATCAAGATTCAAATTTCAAATGTAGTATGTAGACAGTAGTATGCAGTATGTACTATCATGTACTATATAGTATAATTATTAATGTGTCTTCAATCTTGATTCTTGCAGGCCTGCGGAGGTCCGGCTCCTTTGGCAGAGCAGGTGGGAGTGGTTTCATGGGCCCCTGCATGCCATGGCCCACATACTCCATTCACTTTGGAGGAATGAGGAGCAGTTCAAAGATAGGGAGCTCAGGGATGGCTGGAATGCCTATATCTCTCGAGTTTATCCTGATGTACGCGAGCATGATAACTTGCTGGATGAGCTTCAGATTTTTAGGTAGGAGACCTTGGAGTTCGCCACTGGCCCGACGCTTTTGAGAGGGTAATAAACTGACCATGGTCCATTACAGTTTAAACTTGTTACTTCACATTTTACTGCACAGTTAGTCAATCATATTGTAACTTGTTGGAACTTGGTTGCAACTTGCTAGTAGTAAGTACTAACTGCCCCTTGAACTGTGATTCAGGCTAGCTACGTCCCGTGTCATGGTGGTCGAAGTTTGGGGTTGATGTCCCCAAATTGCGTCGCCTTGCCATCAGGATTCTCTCACAAGACTGCACTGTAGTCGCGTGTGAGAGGAATTGGAGTGTATATTCAATGATTCACACGAAGAAGAGAAATCGACTATCATCAGCACAGTTGACGAGGTTGGTGTACGTACATGCCAACCTGAGACTTTTGGGTAGACTCCAGACCACCGCAGAGCCTATCCAGGTAACTTGTAAGCCATAAATTATAATTTCTAAATTCTAACATGTGATCCATCATCCTAGGTGGCAGGACCCAGTTGGTAGTTAGTAGATACTAAATAGATCATACTACATACTACATACTACATAGTAGATACTAGATTGTAGCTAAATTTTAACTTTTGTCGGGACTCGGCCCTCCAAATTTTGTTTTGATTTCAATGTGCATTGTGACATGTGCGTAGGTTAATCGATGTGGCAAAGATTCCAAAGTTGCCACCGAGAGATCAGTCAGAGGAGGACGTGTACGCTTTCCTCCATGAGGAAGCCATGCAGAGTGCAGGTGAGAAATTAGGATTGTCTAAGGTCTTGAATTAAATTTTCGAAGTTCGAACTAATTATCGTAATTTACTAATTTGCAGGCAATAACACGTTTGTGTGCACTGTGCAGGGCCTGTCACTCGAGTAGAGCGTAGGAGGAGGGCAGGAGAGGGTAGCAGCTCCCGTGCTCATAGCCCCGAGGACGAGTCTGAGTCTGAGTCTGAGGCATCGTTAGGGTCAAAGTCCTCAGAGGAGGAGGAGGGCGAGGATGAGGAGTCCGAGGAGGGCGAGGATTAGGATGAGGGGCGTCATACCTCTGCCTTTGATGAGGATTTCGCAGCTGAGCCTGTGCTCACTGCTCAATGCTCATTGATGATTGTACATCAGATCATTGTAGTTACTAGTTTGTAGATGTTCATGTCACTAGATGAGCATTGACTCTTGAGCTGTTTACAATGTAGTATGTACACATCATGATTTATCATCAGACACATCGCGCATTACATTGGTGACCGGACTCATGAGGCACCTGGCATATGTATTTACAAATTACTATTATGTTATGATTCATGAATCATGATATATTATGGATTCTAGAATCTAGTTTCAAATTTGAAGTTTCAAGTTTATGATTCCTGAAGTTAAGTTTTAACTTTTAACTGTAGTATGTACTATGCAGTCTGTTTAAAACTTAAAAGCTTAAACTTTAAAGTTTAACAATTTTGATTTTGGTATTTAAATTTTAATGTATTATGTTAGAAGTTACTAGTTAGAACTTAGTAGTTACATATGTCATATAGATAATAGAATGTTCAATGTTAAAACTTCAATGTTGAATGATGAATGATGATGACAAATGTAAGATAAATCTAAGTTTCTAATCTAAATTTTTTTGGCTTTCTCAAACATTGTCATAACCTTCTTGTTTATTCTTTTCTCCGATCTCGACATTGCAATTTGCTAATAAGTTTGAACTTCAACTTTCAAGTTTCAACTTTGAAACAAAATTACAATTTACAATCGACAGTCCTAGTACCTACGTAGTACGGTCCCAGGTCTAGACTCTAGACTCTACCTAGCTAGTAGCTGCAGCCTGCCATTATCCATATCAGTGATCACTGTAGTCTGTATCAGACTAATAAGTGGACCGTGGTCACTAATTAGTAGTTAGAACTTAGAAGTTAGTACTAAGTAGTCAGTGGTCACTAATAACTATAATCTATTATCAGGATTCAGCTCTAGCCTCTGAGCTCAAATTTTAGTTATACTCCAGGCTCCTAATTTCTAAACCCCGAGTTCCAACTGGCAACTTCCAAGTGGCAAGTTCCAACTCGTTACAACTTACTCCACACTTGTCACTCATAGTCCTGAGTCTCCTTAGCAACTAATTGCCAGTGCGCACTTAGCAGATCCTTGTACCTAGGTAGTAGGGGGCCGGGGCCAGGATATGGTTACAAGTTAGTAGTTACAACTTACAACTTTGAACTTTCAAGTTTCAACTTATTGCAGTTCTCTTAAACTTGGGTCATAATGTCATTCTAATTTCTGTTCCTGGCATATCGCTTGGTCTTCCATGATATTGCAGCGTGACTGTTGTCTCGCTGATGTTTCTCCTCCTTGGTGTTGGTCTTTTGATGCTACTATCCTTTTTTGGGGCACCTATATCGCTGAGTTAGCACATATGTCCATTCTCGCTATTATTTGTCAGGATGATCTACGTATACTTCATGTTTCCTGGCACTGCTGGTTGTTACATATAGCTTGGTCTCCGGTGCCATTGCATAGTTGTTATGCTCCTTGTGGTTCTCCTGCTTGGTTGCTGCGGCTTACATGGATACTTCATATAGCTTGGCGTGGCTACTTTGCATTGGTGCAGAGATGGTATGATGCTCTGGTGGATGCACCCATTACTGTTTCAGTTGCTGTTTATCATGCTTTGCATACGTTCGATGATTGCATGATTCGTGGTGGTCAAATACAGATTGTCTTGGAAACTTGTTCAGATGACATTCCGCAGGTTCGACACTTGCTATATGGTTCTCCTAATTTTTATGATCAGGTTGTATTCTCTCTGACTTTACTCTCTATATCTCTGCTTGAGATATGTGCTACTGCTGCTTCTACGGTACATTTAGTACTTCTACATCCATTGTCAGAGGATGTCCTTCAGATTGTCGTTGCTGCTTATCTTGCTGAGGTTCTTCTGGATGCTTGTTGATATATTCTTCAGTATTATGGTGCTTTCATATATGGCTTTGTTGTCGTCCATGCTGATGATGTACATTCTTGGACCTTATGGATTCCTTGGAGATATGAGACCATTTTCCTAGATATTGTTATCTTTTCTTGGGCATTGCGGATACCTCGGATTGCTGCACAGGTTTCCGTTCCAGCTATGATGATCTTCAGGTTCCTTGGCATTCCTGGTTGCTGCATGTTACTTGGCCTTTGCTGCTTTTTCCGAGTCTTATACTTCAGGTTCCATGGCATTCCTGGTTGCTGCATGTTACTTGGCCTTTGCTGCTTTTTCCGAGTTGTAGCTATGGTTGCCGAGTTGTGCTTTTCCTCTGGTATTCTTGGGCTATTCGACTAGCTTTGGCTATCTCAGTTGTTGGGGTCCTGCATATTGAGCTTTTCTTCTGGCATCCCAGGGCTATCAAAGTGCCTTGAGCGAGTTTCGTTCTTGCTTGATTTCTTTTCTGCATCTACATCCGTTTATAGTAGCTGCTTATAGTTGATGTACAGTGCTTTGTGGAGTTTGTGTGTTGCTTTTGGAGTACCTGTTGTGATCTCTTATGTCCTCTCCTTCAGTATTTCCATCAGTTCATGCATTATTTCTCCTGTATTATGAGCATTTACATTGTTTTTTGTACATAGTCTTTGTGATTGGCTATTACCACAACTATTGCTAGGGGCCTTTCTTCTAGTCTTTAGGGTTTTTTTTAGCACTTTTCTTTTTAAGCCCAACATTGAGGGCAATGTTTTTTTATGTTGGGGAGTCTTATGGACTCGTCCTCCCCTAACCCTAATCACTAGCTACCTTAATTAGCATACCTTTAGGTACTGGGCCAATTACCATTAAGGGCATGTCCTAGTGGGGCCCCAACTACCCTAAGTTGCCCTAATCTCTAGAAGGTTTCACTAAGGGCCTCTAGATAGTATATATAGGGGGGTATTGCTAGTCATTATGCAAATTATTATATTCGTTCTTTACTAACAGGTATTGCTTGGGCTCTTCGTGGGAGATCTCTTGTCTATGCTTAGCTATTGCTTGTAGGGCTTTAGCCATTGTTCTTCATTTGATATCAACATCTGTGATTCTGTTCATAACAGTACTAGAAGTTTCAATATGCATCACAACTCCTGCATCACATACAAGTTTCTTGAGTTTTCAAAATGTTCATGATTCTCTTTGCAAGCAGCTATGATTGACACACAGTAATTGTACTGGCATTTTACTACTGTTCAAACTTCGTCTACAGAGGAGATAAATTGAAGAGGAACTGGAAAAGGTTTGCTGGGTCAGAGTTTGTCATTTTTCAACTTCTGTTCATTGAGAATTGTGCTCTACATAGTTTACCCACTGGTTTTGTGTACTAGAAGTTGCAATGTGCATTACATGCAGGTTTCCTGAGTTTTCAAAATGTTCATGATTCTCTTTCCAAGCAGCTATGATTGACACACAGTAATTGTACTGGTATTTTACTACTGTTCAAACTTCGTCTACAGAGGAAATACTTTGAAGAGGAACTAGAAAAGGTTTGCTGGGTCAGAGTTTGTCATTTTTCAAGTTGTCTATTCATTGAGAATCATTCTCTACATAGTTTTTAGAATTCTGACAAATGACTGCAGAAATTATTAAGAACACTAATACAGCACCATAGTTTTTGTTTTATGGAGAACCCAATCTATGAATTTTTTACACAGCTCAAATTAATGGCTTCTTACATTGTTTCCAAGAACAAATATTATGTGTAAACGTGTAAACCTTGTTCAAGGTTGCTAGATTTTAGTTTGCAAATCGCTCGGTTTAAGCTGCTTTAGGTTGCAAAGTTTAGTCACTGGATTTGTCTTTCACTCTGAGCTTGCTACTTTTCGAAGTTGAGATGGATGCCGATGCCAATCTTTTCAGATCAGTTATCATTCATTGCAATGCTTTTAGTGTATTAAAAACTGTTGAACCACTGGTGTCTTATGCAGAAAAAGTATTAGCCTCAATAGTCTGACATGAAGTCAATGAAGTTGCTAATGGGCAAGCCATTAAATCTTTTTATGTAGACTTGCTTTGTTAGAAAAAAGTAAAAGTTTTAAAAGTGGGGCCTAAATAATGAGCAACTGTTTTGTTTTGTGCCTGCACCTTTAGAAGCATATTCTGCTCGTATGTAGCTGTATAGTTTCAGTTTCCAGCCACCAACCAGGATGGACAGTGGTTAGCCACCAACTTGGAGGGATATCAATTCTCCATTTGCATCTGTTGTAGGCCAAGCTTTGCCAGAAAATTCTGTGCTCACCTAGAAAAAGTTTTACACAAGTTAGCTTATTAGCATATGAACACTGATTCCAATTTGGTGATGTGACACACCCTTTTATCTTACCTGTAAGTTTTCATATCACACAGAAATAAGACTGATTTTGATTATTATATCACCCCCTTATCTGTGGCTAGTTCCGAGGTGAATTCTTATCTGTGGCTGGTCTGGATCTTTAGGGCTCAAGCCTTAGCCAGAATTGAACGAACCTGGTAAGTTACCGGGGGGTTTTAGCAGACTGACACCTCGAGTTTGGGACTTATGCTGGAAATTTCACAGTTTGCTACATCCATGTGAGGTAGTAGACGTTTGACGGCTTGATTGGTGCAGGCAGCTTCTGGAGTGATCAAAGAATCAGTTGAACCCTTATTGGAGCAGTATCGTCCTGTTGGAATCACATCCCTAAAGTTCAACAAACTTTTCCTTGGGAATGTATCTCCTCAAATTGAAGGTGAGAATTTTGTATATCCCTTCTGTAGTAGCCTGTAGGGATACCAAGGAAAAGGAGGTATTGTGTCAGTGGATTGAATTAGCATTTTCTAGCCCAAGGTTTTTTTTCAGATATGCTAGGTTATACAATCTCTGAAATTTCAATGTGATGATACATACACAGTAACTTGGAGATTTTTGTATTTTTCCAGCTGTTAGAGATCACAAGCTCGTCCCTCTCTAAATCCTTTTGTAGAATATAGTTTGTGCAGATTTTTGACGACCAGCCTGATAATCTGAAAAATACATTCAGAATGCACAGCTAGATGTGGAAGAATCGTTCTTTCTATTTTTGCTATTTTTTAAAGTATGGACATGCATGACCTGAATTTCGTGTATAAAGGCATCTCAAAAAAGAAATCGCTAATCAATAGAAGTAGACCGAGTAAAAGCGCCTATGAAATGACTAAAATAAACTATGCCCTCTCCCAAGCCCCAAGCTTAGAAAGCAACTGTAGCTTAAGATATCTAACGAGACTAAGAAGTAAATCCAAGGGGACTCAAGAATGATATGAAGATGGCTGAGGTGGAAATAATTATTGATAATGTAGTATGCCTAGTGATTGTCACTGAGCTCCTGGAGGTGGTTGAACTGAAGCAACATGGCGAGACATGCGACATGTGGTGTGATGTGTAGATTGTTTGCAATGTCTTTGTGCGTGAGAGAGAGAGAGAGAGATCTTTATTAATGACTTTTCCATGCCAAAAGGCATATAAGACGAATAAGTACATATCAGGTGTGTAGAACAAATGGGAGCGTATGAAAACATCTTCGAGTACATAAAGAAAATGCATATATGTAAATCTAGGTACATATACCAATGAGACCTTTATTAATGTAATATGAGAGGGACCTCTCCTTGTGATAGGGCGAGGAGGTCCCACTGCAGGATAGAGTAGGGTGGTGCATAGTCTTTGAGATCTGTGGGAAGTCGAATCATCATCCTCATCATTCTCTGAATCTGGGCCTGGATGGCTAGCTGGTGTGAGGAAACACGAAACTGACCCATGACTATTCGTAGTCTATGTGAGATACCCTCCATTAAATAACTGGGAGCTATAGGACATCTCCAAAGATAGAAAATGTGCACGATAGAACTTATTTTTCGTCCCCAGTGTACCCTGACAAGTGCTCTGAAAGATACGCTCTGTACATATGGTTTCGAATATACTAGGTACTAGTAGGTAGGTCAGTAATCTGAATACCCAATGTGGAAAGGAGACGACGAGCTTGGGAGTACCATGAGAAGGAGCGTCCCTCAGAATGTAAGTGTCGGGATGATGACAAAGCTGCTGCAGCATAGTGCGTATCTCCAACCTGGAGATCCTCTAGACGCTGTATGAAAGTGCGTATCATCCGAGATAGCATATGGACTGTAGTAGAGAGATGTGTGCCCACTCAGTAGCTATCAAGCTAGTGCTCCTCCATGTCTCTGCTGTGTACAAAGCCGAGGTGACTACCATGGTGTCAAAGAGCCAGCACTTACTAGTAGCATCCCTAATCTGTGACTTGAAACACAATCTCTCCAAATTGACCAACGATGAATAGCCCTTCCATAACCGGGAAATTGCTACCTGCCTCATACTGAAAGTGGGTCCAGAGAATACAACACCCAAGTATGTGTAAGTGTCAACTACCTCAAGTGGATGACCATCTCAAAGAAGCTCCTGTTGTATCATGAAGGATCTAGAGGTGTTAAACACCATAACTTTGGGTACTTGGCCACATATACCCTTTTGACCATATGTGAGCCTTGAAGGTACTTGTCTTTCCCTTGATGTTCTCCTTGGCTTTTGACTTGATGAAGGTCCATCGTCATCACCATCCAAAGTAGGATCCTTTTCATCTACATCAAGAATGTTAGATCCATCCACACTACCATCAATCATGCTTGAAGCCACTTTTGGAATGTTCCCCTCATAAAAAATGACATCTCTACCAACAATCACTTTGTTAGTATTGACAATCCCCACTGTATACAAAAAGAATGAAGCACATCCAGATGCCGCTGCAGGCCCTCTCTAGTCCTCGAAAGTAAAACCACATCATCCGCATATAACAGAATGGGAATAATGAGGTCACCCAATGTATATCCCTCCTCTGCAATACTCTGTATAACCTGCTCAAGCTCGTCTGTGTGTAAACCAAAGAGAGTAGGTGAAAGTGGACATCCCTGCTTAACCCCAATCGTACTATCCACCTTTGGCGATACAACCCCTGATACACGGATCCGGCCAATAACTCGCCTATACAAAGCCACAACTGCTCGTATAATATCCTCCTGAAAGCCACGTTCTCTCAAAGCTTCTGTATTAATAGATGTCTAGGTACAGAATCAAAGGCTTTGCAGAAATCCTTAAAGCAACAGAATACACACTCTTCTGGCTCTAGCCTCCTCAATGATGGATCTTAGAGTAAAGATATGATCCGATGTAGTATGTCCTCGTCTGAAACCGACCTAACCAATCGCATGAAGTGCTTTGGTGTCCGCTCTGAAAAGGGTACACGTGCTAGAGCTTAACCACCTGCTCTGCTGAGGAAAGTAAAAAGAAAGAATAAAATATCAATCTCGGAAAAAACATCTGATACGTATAGAAGTTGTGATCTGTGGCTGGTGTCGAGGAGCTCTGGAGGCTCGTGTAGATCTAGCAAGAGGTGGTGGCTGAGCACGCCGGGCCTTCGCCCTCATGACTGCCTCATCATCTGATAGGTCCCTGTGGGAGATCCAGCATCGAGAAGCCCCATGACTGAAAGAAAGCCACCACATCACTGTACCAAGAAGATCTAGCCTGCTGTCCAGCTATAGCCTGAGAAGAAGTAAGCGCTGCCATCACGTATCTGTGAGTATCCATGGTCTCAAGTCGATGTAGAAAGGTAACAATCTGAAACAAAGCCTTTACGACCATGGGGAGTGAGGCGAATTCCGCTAAAAGAATCTCATGAGGAACTGATGGCTTTGCACAAATCATCATCCCTAAGATGGTGATCTGCAGGCGAGTGATGTCTCTCCAAGTACCCTGAGATATCCCTGGGCACCAAACCTCCGCCGAGTACATAGCCACTGGTGAGACCACTGTAGAGAAAAGGTGGTCTCTAGAAGCAGGATCATGAATATGGTAAGTAGTACACACTCTCTCCATATGTACCAAGGCAGCATGCCCCTTACGCAGCGAGATAGAGTAGTAGAGCGAAAAGTGAGTAATGGGCCGGTGAATAGTACACCTAGATAGGTGTAGGAGGTAACAATCTCCAGCTGCTGTCCATCATAATAAAATGTGTCATCTCTCATATGCTGTCGGTTAGTGTTAAACACCATTACCTTGGTCTTAGCAATATTCACCGTCAAGCCCCACACTCAGCAAAAACCATAGAGAGCATCAAGATGTCGCTGTAATAGAGAGAGAGAGAGAGAGAGAGAGAGAGAGAGAGAGAGAGAGAGAGAGAGAGAGAGAGAGAGAGAGAGAGAGAGAGAGAGAGAGAGAGAGAGAGAGAGAGAGAGAGAGAGAGAGAGAGAGAGAGAGCTTTATTAATGTCTTTTCCATGCCAAAAGGCATATAATACTAATGAAGTACATGTCATGTATGTGGTAACCATGGGCGCGTATAAAAACGTCTCCAAACTGTAATAAAGAAAACATCTACTGCAAACTAAAATAGACACGTATGCGAGAATGCGCATAATAATAATCATATGTATCTACGGTAAGATGTCAAGGTTGTGCTGCTACTGCTGTGCTGCTGCTGTAAAAAGATGTAATGCGAGCCACAAAATGGGAAAGCACTGGAGCCTGCCGGCGGCGTCTGTGAGCATGAGCACGTGCATGTGTAGTAGTAGTAGTACGCCCCTGCGTAGAATGTCTAGTAATCCTGGTGGTAACATGATGGTGGGAGGTACAGTCTCTGATCTCTATGAGCATGAGAGCGGCCAACATCCTCGTCATCATCCTCATCATAATCCTCAGGTACTAAATCACGCGAAAGTAATCAATGGCTGTGAGGTAAAATGCTGGGGTGTCTCGTATAAATCTCTCCGTAGTTTGGACATCTCGTGTACCATCAGAGGGACACACCGTGGGTCCTCATAAGCTATGAGAGAGCGTAGAGTGGTAGGCATCTCTCGGAACATGCAATGATATCGCCCTCTAATCTCATAATATATAGGGCACCCAAATATAAAGTGCTCCTCAGACTCCACGTCACCTAGAGAGCAGAACTGGCAAATCCGCTCCTCTTTGGGAATGCCGTGGAACCTCCCAGTCTCAATAGCTAGCTGATGAGAGGACACCCTGAGCTGCCCCAATGTGAATCTGAGGCAATGTGACAATCCCGAGTCCAAGTAGCGCGGCATGATCGGGGTCCCTGATGCATCTAGCTCCAAGAAATGAGTCCGGTAGAAAGTTCTGCCGCATATAAAGCCGTGGGGGTAACAATGGTATCGAAGAGGTGACACTTACTGCGAGCATCCTGGATAGACTTTCGAAAGCAAAATCGCTCTAGCTGAACAAGGGAGGCATGTCCTTTCCCTAGTCGAGTGGTAGCGGCTTGTCTCATGCTAAAAGTAGGACCTGAGAAAAGGACCCCCAAGTATGTGTAGGAAGGGACCACCTCCAGAATCTGCCCGCCCAAAGTAAGCTCCTGTCGCTGCATGAATGCCCTCGAAGTGTTGAAGACCATAACCTTGGTCTTCCCAATGTTCACCCCTAGGCCCCATTTGGTGCAAAACTCATGCAAGCAATCCAACTGTCGCTGTAGACCCTCTCTGGTCGGTGAGACCAACACCACATCATCAGCATAAAGGAGGATAGCAATCAAGATGTCACCAAGCCTGCAGCCAGTACCACCACCCTGTGTAATGACTCTCTCCAACTCATCAATATACAAGCCAAAGAGGACTGGTGAGAGGGAACAACCCTGCTTCACCCCAATAGTGCTCCAGATGTGCTCAGATATGCCATTGCTATGCCGGAAACAACCAAGGACACGCTCATAAAGTGCCATCACAGCAAGAACAATGTCGGTGGAGAAGCCGAGGTCTCGGAGTCTCTGAATGAGCAATGAGCGAGGAACAGAATCAAAGGCTTTCCTGAAGTCCACAAAACAACAGTAAACCCTCTCTCTCCTGTGCTTAGCCTCCTCAATCAAGGCTCGCAATGTGAAGATGTGATCTGCCGTAGAATAATGTGCTCGGAAACCAGCCTGACCCATGGCATGTAGTCTCCTAGTCTCCGCCTTTGAGCTCACAACAGACTGCAGTATAGTACCATATAATTTTGCCAGGACATGCCCAATCATGATGGTGCGGTAGTTACTCGGAATCATGGGGTCACCATTCTTATGGATGGGGTGGATAATGCTAGTGCACCAAGAGGACGGAAAACCAGAGACAACTGTAGAGTTAAGAAGGGTGGCTATAATGGGGGCGAGTAAGTCGGAGGCATGGGAAAGGAGTTTAGATTCAAGGTCTTCGATATCTCTGGCCTTGTGGGACTTCAGCTTCTTAATGGCTGCAAGTACCATGTCAGATGTGAAAAAGGAGAAGTCAGGTGGCCGTGGAGATATGGCGATAGGTGAGTCGGTAGGAACCGTGTACAGGCTAGTAGCGTAATCAGTCCATATGCGGAGGTCTTCCAAGAGAGGTGGTGGAGAGCGAGGAATGAACTCGCGCCAGAAAGCGCCCGAAGAAGAGCTGAAAAGAATGTCAATGAGACGTTTCCCTTCAGAATCATCATGGGAGCGTTTCTTACGGTGGAGAGCACGATGGTAGGAGCGTCGGGAAGATCGAAGCAGATGTGGGGCACGCATCAGATGTGGGGCATGGATGCGTGAGTGGGTTACTAACTGATATAGAGAGCAGCACTCAGTATCGTACCAAGGAGGGTGTAGTGTTCGAGGTGTGCGTCGGGTCTTTCTGGGGCGGGGTTTTGTGGGGAGGGTTAATGATGTGGCCGTGTGGAGAGAGGTGGTGAGGAAATCAGCCTTGGTGTCGACTGGACTGTCATGAGGAAAGGAGTGTAAAACTAAGGACTGCCGGTATAGCGGCATGTAAGTGGGATCAAATGTGTACGTGGGTGCTTGGGTAAGCGTGGGTAGTGTAGATGGATGAGTGGGTGGGAGGTGGCCGATATCGAAGGAGAGAAATGAGTGATCAGAAAGGGTGGTGGGGAAAATGTGGAAGTCAGAAACTGTGGGTACAAAGGATGGTGACCCCATGAGATAGTCAACAACACTATGTCCTCCACTGTGAGGGTGGCATGCGTAACTGTCTGAATGTGGCCAGCAGGGTAAGCCATTATAAATGGCTAGCTCATGTGCCTCTCCAAACTGCAATAAGTGCTCACCATATGAAGTAGTAGGTCCCGAACTGTCCGCGGAAGTCCTGGTAACTCCAACCATATCACTGTCAAGGGCACGAACACGCAGCTGATCCGTGTTGTCGAAGAACTCCGTCTGTCTCGATGATGTCCTGGCATTAAAATCCCCTGTGAGGAGAATATGCCCACGCTCTGAGAATCTGATAATATCTGGTGAGAGATCCTGATATGGAGATCCAATACCCTCAACAAAAGACGAGGACTCTGGTGGAAAGTAACATGCTGCAATAAAAAGATCTCTATCCAAGCCAATATCCTGACCCACAATGCGAGTCTAGGTGGCGGGCCTGCTCGTCATGTCGGATGAAGTCAATACTCGAGTGAAGAGCCTCCCTGTACAAGCAGGCGACCCCACCTGAACCACGTCCACTAGCAGATCTAGTCTCGTCGGAATACTGAATCCCATCTATATCCATGAAAAGAAGGAAGTCCTCGCTCTGGGCTCTCGTGTGTCTCCATGAAGAATAATATATCCCTGGCTGTAATGAAATCAACAAGGTCCCCTGCCGTAGAAGATGAGCGTATGCCAGCACAGTTCCACACTCCAATCCGAAGGTGGTGTGGATGCCAAATTCCTAGCGCTGGGATCTGCTAGGTGCACTATCAAGAAAGCGCACTCGCCCATCTCGGTAAATGACTCGTCTGCCAGACTCACGGGCTGCCTGAAAGGCCTTACGCCTCTCCTCTACCTGGATATATGTGAGGTCGTCATCCATATAGATAGTAGTGCCACGAAGCTTAGCTCTGCACCGCAAAGCATCTCAGCGACTATCTAGAGAAGTGAAACGGATAATGAGTGTAGCGGCATCTCTGGTGGTCCTCCAAGCTGTATCTAGCCCATCTGTCATATGTCCTAGGGTGGTCTCGAGAAATCTCGTGGCTTCGGCAATGGCATCCTGTGTGTCTGGTATCCCACGAACCCTGATGTTGTGGGCCTTTTGCTCCCTTGACCTCTCTTCCGAAATGGTGGCTGAGATGACGGAGGAGATGGGGGCGCTAGGCTTGGTGCCTTTCTGCAAGACTGCTGCCCATGAATCTTTATGCTGCTCTATTTTACTCTCAAGCTCCTTTATCTTGGTGGTGGTCGATTCCGAGGCTGCAACCTGCTCAGTGTTGATCACCTGCTCTGCAACACATTTTTTTCCTTGAGTAAGGAGACCACGATTCCTTTCAGTTGTGATAGTTCATGTTTCAAAAGCTGGAAATCGGCTTTCATTTGGTCAGCTTCCCAGGAAGAAAATAGTTCCGTTGATTTGGAGGGAGTGTATGGGATGGGTACCGCAGATGGTGGGTTCTTGGGGAATAGGGATAGGAAGAAGGCCTGTAGGGGTGGCCAGAGCAATAGGGTGGGAGATTGATGGAGATGAGGAAGAGGCAGAAGAAGAAGAAGATGAAAGAGAGGGAGGAACCACAGAGGAGAAGGAATAGAGTGAGAGTGGGGAAGAAGAAGAAGAAGAAGAAGAGGGTGCCACATCATTTGTAGGCAACAATGGCAAGATTGAGGACAGCGAGGGGGAGTGCACAACTGTAGGCAGCGAGGAGTCTGATCCAGCAGCAAGGGTGGTGAGGGCAGCGAGGGGGGTGCTGTTTCTAGCGATGGAGGTATTGCTTACAGCGAGGGGGTAGCTGTTTCCAGCGATGGGGGAGGTATTTTCAGCGATGGAGGAGGCACTAGTTTCAGCGAGGGAGGGGGTGTTTCCAGCGAAAGAGGTATTGCTTGCAAAGAGGGGGGGGTAGCTGTTTTCAGCAGCGATGGAGGAGGTGTTTTCAGCAGTGATGGAGGAGCTGTTTTCAGCGAGGGAGGGGGAGGAGATAGTAGCGAGGGGGGGGGGGGGGCGGGTGGTCCGACGTGGAGGGAGTGAAGAGATGGCACGAGGGACAGCAGGAGCAGATCCGCGTGGAGCCATCTCCACGAGAGAGAGAGAGAGAGAGAGAGAGAGAGAGAGAGAGAGAGAGAGAGAGAGAGAGAGAGAGAGAGAGAGAATTAGAATTAGAATTATTATTATTAACGTCTTTTGGTGCCCAGGGGCACATAAGACAAAAGAGAGTACAAAATGTGAGAAGCATTGTCCGCATAAGGACTTATTTACCAATGAAAAGACAGTAAAACTAAAACTAAAGTATCGATCTCTCTGTCTCTAAGAGAAAAAGTATCCAAGCTTGACCACCAGCTGGTGAGGGTACAAAGCAAGAGCTTAACCACCTGCTCCGCGGAGGAAACTAGCTACGAGCAAGCCGAAAGTAATGAGTGATGGTAGTAGTGGGTCGTGATGTAGGCTGGTGGGAGGCGTATGAAGATCTAGTAGCACTGGATCGAGCCGAAACTCTCTGTGTCTTCGATCTTCGGACGGGGACGTCAAAATCCGCAACCGAAATATCCACTCTGTCTCGCTTCTGGAAGAACTGAGTAATGTGAGCCTGACTGGAATCCATATCTGAGAGCTTAGGTAGAAGTGAAGCTCGTAAAATATACATCTCTCTCAAAAGAAGACCCACACATCTAGCGTCTGGATACTCGAGGAAGGAGCTCAACGTGAGGGGAATATCTCGGTATAAACAATGGTATCGTCCTCTAATCTCATAGTATACTGGGCAGCGAAAGATGAAATGAAACTCATCTTCCACCTCCTGAAGAGAACAGAGCTGACATATCCGCTGCAATCTGGGAGTGTCTGTGTATCTACCTGTCTCGATAGCAAGCTGATGAGAAGAGACTCGAAGCTGTCCTATACGATATCTCAGACCAAAAGATAGCGTCTGTGTAAGATAAACTGGAAGAATAGGCAAGCCCGAAACGTCCAGCCGTAAAAGATGTGTGCCATAATAATGTAGCTTGACCCTATCTGGATCAGGATGTGACCATATAGTGCGTATGTAGCTCCGGTAGATCTGCTGTCTGATATAAGCATGGGTTCCATTCGGAAGATCAAGTGCGGATAAACCCCAAGTCTGAAGAAGGGCTGAGACACTGCGATACCAAGAGTGCTTGGCTCCCTGATCCGCAATGGTACGAGATGAAGTGAGAGCAGCAACAATGTATCTGGAGGTATCTAGATCTGATACCCTGTGAAGAAAGGTGATGATCTGAAACATAGCACCAACAACTAATGGAGGAGAAGCAAACTCGGCTAGTATGATATCATGTGGTACTGAGGGCTTAGCCCGGATTATCCTACTGAGCATGAGAATCTGGATACGAGTAAGATCTCTCCATGTATCGCGTGATAAATCAGGGCACCAAGTCTCAGCCAAATATAGCACAACTGGGGAGACAGTAGCAGAAAATAGTAGGCATCTGGTAGCAGGATCCTGCACATAATAAGTAGAGCAAAATCTCTCCATATGCACAAGAGCGGTATGCCCCTTGCGGAGCCTGGCGGTGGCTGCTGGTCGAAAAGTGAGTAGCGGACCAGAGAAAAGAACTCCCAAATAGGTGTAGGAGGTCACGATCTCAATCGGTAGCCCGTCATAGTAGAAAATCACATCTCTCATATGCTGTCTGTTGGTGTTAAACACCATAATCTTAGTCTTCTTAAGGTTAACCGTCAATCCCCAACGCTGGCAAAAGTGATGTAAAGCAGAAAGGTGACTCTGTAAACCAGCTGCAGAGGATGAGAGGAGAACCACATCATCAGCGTACAAGAGAATGGGGATAATAATGTCTGCTAGGGGACAACCCTCTCCACCTTCCTCGCGAATAATCCGCACGAGGTCATCTATATATAGTGCAAAAAGAGTGGGTGATAAGGGGCAACCCTGCTTCACACCAATGGTAGAATGTATCTGTGAGGACCAGCCACTACCATCTCTGAAACGTGCCAAGACTTGCTCATATAAAGTAATGATCGCAGCAATAGTATCCTCTGAAAAGCCAAGTGAAGACAGTCTCTGGAAAAGAAGATGTCGTGGAACAGAGTCAAAAGCTTTGCGAAAATCCACAAAGCAACAGTAAATTCTCTGTTTCCGATGTCGAGCCTCCTCAATAATGCATCTCAAAATGAAGATCTGGTCTGAAGTAGAATATCCCGGTCTGAAACCAGCTTGACCCATAGCGTGTAAACCCTCAGTCTCAGCAAAAGATCCAGTAACTGTCTGTAGTATAGAGCCATATATCTTAGCCAGAGTGTGGCCAATCATAACGGTGCGGTAGTTTCCTACATTCATGGGATCACCTGCCTTGAGGATGGGGTGAAGGATATTAGTACACCAAGCCGTAGGAAAACCAGAAGTAACAGCTGTGTTAAAAACATGAGCAATGTAAGGGGAGATGAGATGTGCTACGGGCTTTAGGAAGTCTACACTTAAGGAGTCATAGTCAGTGGCTTTATTTAGTTTGGCATGTTTAATGGCGTTTTCAACCATGTCAGGGGTGAAAAGTGAGCAGTGGTCAGGTCTCGGTGAGAGTGAGGTAGGAGGAGAGTCCGTGGTATATAACTCTGTGGCATACTCGATCCAGGATTCGATGGCTATGGGGGCCAATGTTGAAGAGTGTCTGGTGAAATGTTTCCAGAAAAAAGAGGAGGAGGGTGAATCTAAAGAGTTGATCATTTTTTGGCAGAGTGATTGTAGGTACTTGATCTTCTTTGTTCTGGTGGTTCTATGATACTCTTTCTGGCATTGTTTGAGTGTGGCAGGGGAGTGTGACCTGGCATATGTCACATGATTGTGAAGAGAGCGGCATTCTGCATCATACCATCTGTTGTGAACAATTCTGTGAGATGATGTCGTTTTGGTGGGGAAGGATGAGGAAGCAGCAGCTAAGAGGGATGTAGAGAGAAAAGTGGCTTGCTGGTCAATTGGTGCCATGAACGGGAAGTTAGCGAGTAGTTGGGATAAGATTGTGGTGTAATTAGTGAATCCAGATTGGGTGAAAGGAATACGTTTATGAGTGGGAAGAGAGCAAGAAACTTGCAAAGAAGAGGTTATGTGACCAAGTGAGATGTGTAAGAGTGAGTGATCGGAAATGGTAGGGGGTGTAATGGAGAAATCAGAAATGTGAGAGATCAAAGCAGGTGATCCAATAAAGTAGTCGACCACACTATGTCCTCCACCATGAGGATAGCATGTATATGCTGATGAGGAAGGCCACTGTGTGAGGCCATTCAAAATGGCAAGAGCGTGTGTCTCTGCTAGAGTGATCAACTGCTCCCCGAAAGATGTAGCTGGAGTGTCTGCATCCTGTGATACCCGGTCTAGCCCCATATCCAAAGGGTAAAGCCTAAGAAGATCCGTAGCTGCATGAAATTCGGTTTGTCTAGAACTTGTGCGGGCGTTGAAATCACCTGCTAGTAAAATGGAACCCTGCTGAGAAAAGATAGCAATATCATCTGAGAGAGCCTGAAAAGGGTCCCCGCCAAACTCAGCAAACACTGAGGTCTGTGGAGCAAAATAGCATACAACTATATAGATGTCCTGAGGTAATCCCAATAGTGAGCCAATAATGTGTAACCAAATATAGCGAGCGTATGGATCTTGTTTAACCATCTGAACTGTGGTGTCTCTGTATAAACAAGCTACTCCTCCAGATCCTCGACAAGTTTTTCCCCTAACAAATGGACGAAAAGCAGAATGCCAAGAGTACTCCTGTATATTTGGAAGAGGATGATATAAGGACTCATGAGTTTCAGCCAACAACAAAATGTCGCATTTTCTAATAAAATCAGCAAAGTCTCCGGCTGATGACGAAGATAAAAAACCATTACAATTCCAGAAGCCAAGTCTCAAATTGGTAGGGGATCTCGGGTAGCTTCTATATCCGGGGGCCCCTAGTTCCTATTGTGGAAGGTCGAAAAATCTCGGTTTCCCGTCAATAAAAACAACCCTTTGCCCTTTCTCTTTCGCTTCAAGGATAATCTTTTTTCTTGCCAACCATTGAGTATTTGTTAAGTCATCATCCATATAAATGAAAGTACCTTTAAGCTTTGCCCTAAGCCGAAGGGCAGCATTGCGTTGTGAAAGCGAGCGGAACTTGATAAACAAAACATTGTCATCAAATTTACTACGCCAAGCAGTATCAAAACCATCAGCCACATGAGATAACTTGGAAATGAGCAAATCCGTAGCTTCTTCCAACGGTTTTCCACCATTGGCAATGCCTCTTACTCTAATGTTAAAGGCTTTTTTGGCCCTTCTGGCTTGTTCACCCAAAACTGTCTCCAAATCGTTTTCCTTCGGAAAAGATGAAATCTGAGAGTGATTACCTTGCTTAAGGATCGATGTCGTTTCTTCAACCTGTTTTGCGAGTGATGAGAGTTTGCTGCCCATATCATCCGGTTTGAAGAGTGTTGCCCACGTTTTCGTCTCCTCGACTTGTTTCTCCAAGCTATTGATCTTGTTGGAAGTCTCCTCCAAGACACTTTTTTCTGCAATTCGTTGCTTAAGATATATATTTTCTTGCTCAAGCTGCTCCACACGTTCCGTGACACCAAAAAGATCCTTAGCTAACTTGCTATTTTCAGCTTCAAAGAGGTGTAGTTGCTTCTTAAGTCCAAGAATTTCTTGTCGGATAAAACTAAGATCATAAGCAAAAAGACTTTCGGTAGGTTTGGAAGGAGTGTAGTCAATGGCAGCCATGTTGACAGGAATGTCACTAGTTTCTATCACCGAAGACGGCTCCTCCATCACTACCGGTGATGGGGGGGTGTCCAACAGGGAGGGGGGTGTAAGAACACCCCCCTTTTTCTTAGGTGCCATAGGAGGCGGTAAGCAGATGGAGGACAGTGTAGACAAACGGCCAGGCGTAGCAGCGCAGTAGCGCAGACCAGCGCAGGGCAGGTGCGAAGGTCAGCACTGCAGCGCCAGCAGGGCGGACAGCAGCGCCAGCAGGGCGGGTGGGCGCGCAAGAGAGAGAGAGGGCAGCAGCGCTAGCAGGGCGGGCAGCGCACCAGCAGGCGGGCAGCGCACCAGCAGGGCGGTGGGCGCGCAAGAGAGAGAGAGAGAGAGAGAGAGAGAGAGAGAGAGAGAGAGAGAGAGAGAGAGAGAGAGAGAGAGAGAGAGAGAGAGAAAGCTTTGTAGGAAAACAAGAGTCAAGGCACCAAGATCTAGCTATCAATCAATCTCCACAAGACACGAGAGAAGAGGCTGGGCGCCCTCTTCTAAGAGAGAGAGAGAGAGAGAGAGAGAGAGAGAGAGAGAGAGAGAAAACAACAACACAAATAATGGAAAGCAATGCTTAGCCAAAACTGAAAAATGTGACACAATAAGCCAATATGTACTCTACCTACTTACTGAATGTAGGGCACCCCCAAAAGTCAAGATAGGGCCCCTAAACCAAATTAGACCTCTAAGGACCCACGAGTCAGTACATGACCAAAATTGGGTCCATCACAAATTAGGACAAACTTAACATGGCTTAAATAACTAAATACCCATGGTTACACAAATCTCGACCTTTTGGGTCAAAGTAACCTATGGATTAACTTTAGCATAGTCATTTATTTCTAACACCCTCCTTAAATGACAATGCAAAAAAACTGAAATCTTCACTATGTAATAAAGCCACCACGTGGTATTAAATTTAAAGCTTTGCATAAAGCTTCAAATCCGACTCTAGGCAACGCCTTAGTGAAGAGGTCCGTAATATTATCCTGAAGATGGCTGAGGTGGAAATAATTATTGATAATGTAGTATGCCTAGTGATTGTCACTGAGCTCCTAGAGGTGGTTGAACTGAAGCAACATGGCGAGACATGCGGCATGTGGTGTGATTTGTAGATTGTCTGCAATGTCTTTGTGCGTGATGTTGAGTGGGGACAATTATCTTATCTTCGAACCATCCTGTGTGTCAAAATCATGTCATGAGCACCTGCAGAAATATGAGGTGATGGGTGGCTCCAACAAATCATGACCTCCAGTACTGGTGGTGATGCATACTACTCCTCATGCGAAACCTCTCTCTGATTGTTAGGGCAACACATTTCTTGGAGAGAGAGAGAGAGAAAGAAAGAAAGAAAGAAATCTTTATTAATGTCTTTACCATGCCAAATGCATATAAGACTAATGAAGTACATGTCAAGTATGTGGTAACCATGGGAGCGTATAAAAACGTCTCCAAAACTGCAAAAAGAAAAGAAAAAAACATCTAGTACAAATTAAGACAGATACGTATGTGAGAGTATGTGCGCATAATAGTCCTATGTATCCATGTCAAGCTATGAGGACTATGCTGATACTGCTGCTGCTGTGCTGGTGCTGTAGAAAGATGTAATGCGAGCCGCAACACTAGAAGGCACTGGAGCCTGATGGCGTCGTCTATGAGTATGAGTACGGGCATGTGTAGTAGTCCGTCTCTGTGTGGAATCTCTGGTGATCCTGGTGATAACGTGATGGTGGGATGTACACTGTCTCTGATCTCTGTGGGCATGTAGGCGGCTATCATCCTCATCGTCGTCATAATCCTCATCCTCATGCACTAAATCATATGATCTCCGCCTAGTGAAGAAGGAAGTAATCAATGGCTGTGAGGTAAAATGTGAGGTAAAATGTTGGGATGTCCCGGATAGATCTCTCCGTAATATGAACATCTCGCGTACCATCAAAGCAACACATCGTGGGTCCTCATGGGCTATGAGAGAGCGTAGAGTGGTAGGTATGTCTCGGAATAAGCAATGATATCGCCCTCTGATCTCATAGTATACAGGGCATCTAAAGATAAAATGCTCCTCAGACTCCACCTCACCTAAAGAGCATAACTGGCAAATCCGCTCCTCTCTAGGAATACCATAAAATCTCCCAGTCTCAATAGCTAGCTGATGAGACGACACCTTGAGCTGTCCCAAAGTGAATCTGAGGCAATGTGATAGACCCGAGCCCAAGTAGCGTGGCATGACCGGGGTTCCTGATGCATCCAGCTCCAAAAAGTGAGTCCGGTAGAAAGCTGGCTTAACCCCTAACTGGTTATGCCAAGTCCGCTCTAGATATGCGCGATAGAGGAATCATCTGATATACTCATGGGTGCCCGAGGGAAGTGCTGTGATGGAGATACCAAATGACTCTAGTAAGAGGTGCGATGCCTGAGAGAACCATGATAATCTGTAGCCCTGACCATGAAGACTCTGTGAGGAGGATAGCGCAATCTGTACGTATCGTCTGTCTATATCTGGTAATGCCTGGACCCTCTGTATGTAGGTAATGAGCTGAAGAGCTGCCTCGATCTGTATAGGTGGAACCGCAAACTCGGTCAGGAGAATCTCATGTGGTACAGAAGGCTTCGCTCGGATCAGCCGAGCTAGCATGGTGGTCTGTAATCGTGAAAGACTAGCCCACCATTCTTGTGGATGGGGTGGATAATGTTAGTGCACCAGGACGATGGGAAACCAGAAACAACAGTGGAGTTAAGAAGGGTGGCTATGGTGGGAGCGAGTAGGTCAGAGGCATGAGAAAGGAGTTCAGACTCAAGATCTTCAATATCTCTGGCCTTGTGGGACTTCATTTTCTTAATGGCTGCAAGTACCATGTCAGATGTAAAGAAAGAGAACTCAGATGGTCGCGGGGATATAGAGATAGGTGAGTCGGTAGGGACAATATACAAGCTAGTAGCATAAGCAGTCCAAATACGGAGGTCCTCCAAGAGAGGTGGCAGAGAGCGCGGAATGAATTCACCCAAAAAAGCGCCCGAAGAGGAACTAAAAAGAAGGTCAATAAGATGTTTCCCTTCAGAATCATCATAGGAACGCTTCTTACGGCGGAGAACACGATGGTAGGAGCGTTGGGAAGATCGAAGTAGATGTGGGGCATGGGTACGTGAGTAGGTTGCCGATTGAAGAGAACGGCACTCGGTATCGTACCATGGGGGGTGCAGTGGTCGGGGTGTGCGTCGAGTCTTTTTGGGATGGGGTTTTGTGGGGAAGGTTAGTGATGCAGCTGAGTGGAGTGAGGTGGTGAGAAAGGTGGCCTGGATGTCGACTGGACTGTCATGAGGAAAGGAGTTCAAAAGTGAAGCCAGGTACTGCTGGTATAGTGGCATGTAAGTGGGATCAAATGTGTACTTGGGTGCTCGGGTAAGCATGGGTAGTGAAGATGGAGGAGTAGGTCGAAGGTGGCCAATATCGAAGGAGAGAAATGAGTGATTAGAAAGGGTGGTGGGAGAAACGTGGAAGTCAGAGACTATGGGTATAAAGGATGGTGACCCCATGAGATAGTCAACGACACTATGTCCTCCACTGTGAGGGTGACATGTATAACTGTCTGAATGTGGCCAGCAGGGTAAGCCATTATAAATGGCTAGCTCATGTGCCTCTCCAAACTGCAGTAAGTACTCACCATATGGAGTAGTAGGTCCCGAACTGTCCACGGAAGTCCTGGTAACTCCAACCATATCACTGTCAAGGGCACGAACACGCAGCTGATTCGTGGTGTCGAAGAACTCCATCTGTCTGGATGATGTCCTGGCATTAAAATCCCCTGTGAGGAGAATATGCCCACTCTCTGAGAATCTGATAATATCTGGTGAGAGATCCTGATATGGAGATCCAATACCCTCAGCAAAAGATGAAGACTCTGGTGGAAAGTAACATGCTGCAAGAAAAACATCTCTATCCAAACCGATATCATGACCCACGATGCGAGTCCAAATATAGCGAGCCTGCTCGTCATGTCCGATGAAGTCCATACTCGAGTGGAGAGACTCTCTGTACAAGCAGGCGACCCCACCTGAACCTCGACCACTGGCAGACCTAGTTTCTCGTCGGAATACTGAGTCCCATCTGTATCCAGGAAAAGAAGGAAGTCCTCGCTCTGGGCTCTCGTGTGTCTCCATGAAGAATAATATATCTCTGCTTGTAATAAAATCAACAAGGTCTCCAGTAGAAGAAGAGGAATGTATGCCCGCACAGTTCCACACTCCAATCCGAAGGTGGTGTGGATGGGGCCCCGGGGTACTCCCAACCCCGGGCACCCCAAATCCCTAACTATGGGAACCATCACGAGCGCTATCCAAACGGCGCACCTGTCCATCTCTGTATATAATACGTATGCCTGACTCCCTAGCCTCCTGAAAGGCCTTACGCCTCTCCTCTACCTGGATATAGGTGAGATCATCATCCATGTATATAGTGGTACCCCGTAGTTTGGCTCTACATCGTAAGGCCTCTCTACGGCTGGCTAGGGATGTGAAGCGGATGATCAATGTAGCTGCATCTCTGGTGGTCTTCCAGGCAGTGTCTAACCCATCTGTCCCATGTCCAAGGGTGGTCTCGAGAAATCTCGTAGCTTCGGCCATGGCATCCTGCGTATCTCGTATCCCGCGAACTCTGATATTATGAGCTTTTTGTTCCCGTGACCGTTCTTCCGAGATGGTGGCTGAGATGACTGAAGAAATGGGGGCACTAGGCTTGGTGCCTTTCTTCAATACTGCTGCCCATGAAAGGGTTTCTTCTTTGTGCTGTTCAATCTTATTTTCGAGCTCCCGTATCATGGTGGTAGTAGATTCTGAGGCAGCAACCTGTTTAGTACTAATCACTTGTTCCAATGTGGCAACTTTGGACTCCAACAAGTTCCTTTCTTTGAGCAGAGAGACCAATATACCCTTTAGCTGTGAGAGCTCTTTTTTCAGAAGCTGGAAATCGGCTTTCAGTTGGTCGACTTCCCATGAGGAGAAAAGCTCGGTGGATTTTGAGGGAGTGTATGGGATCGGAGGAGCTACAGCTGGTTGGGAGATGGGAATAGGAAGGAGGTCGTTAGGAATGGCCTGATCGATCGGATTCGAATTCAACAAAAGGGAGGCCTTGGAGGTAGCACGAGGGGGTGGGATGAGGCAGTAGCTGAGATGGCAGCTGAGGTGGCATCAACATCATAAGCAGCTGATGTGCCAGCAGCATCAGAGGCAGCTGCGGTGGCAACAACTAAAATGGCAGCATCTGAGGTGGTTTCTGTGGTAGCAGTAGCGAGGGGGGGCAGGTCAGCAGCATCAGCAGCTGAGCAAGTAGCTGAGGTAGCGCTAGCAAGGGGAGGGGGTAGGTCAACACTCTCAGCAAGGGCTGAGGAAGCAGTATCCACGAGGGCACCAGCGAAGGGGGGGGGGGGCATCAGTAGGAGCAGCAAGGGGGTGGGCAGTAGCGAGGAGGTCAGCATCGGGGGGAGGTGGAGAGCCAGCAACGATGGAGGGGAGTGAGGTGTTAGCGAGGGGGGGTGAGGAGACAGCGAGAGGGGGTGAGATGGCAGGGGAGGGACGAGGGGGAGTGGGCGTTTTTTTCCGAGGAGGCATGAAGGCAGTATTGGAGCAATGGCAGTAGGGCAGTAGGGCGATGGCGGTAGGGTGATGGCCAGCAGGGTAAGCATGAGAGAGAGAGGGAGGCGATGGAGACAGAGGGCGATGGGAGCTAGTGAGCTAGCGCTGGATCAGCCATCGCGCGCGAGAGAGAGAGAGAGAGAGAGAGAGAGAGAGAGAGAGAGAGAGAGAGAGAGAGAGAGAAGAAGAAGAAGAAGAAGAAGCTTTATTAACGTCTTTTCCATGCCAAAAGGCGTATAAGACGAACGAGTACATTAGATAAAATGGAACCAAGACTGAGCAATGCCGTCAAACAACATAACTAAAAACCAAACTAACTAAGAAGAGGATAATGTCCAGGATTATATGGTACGAAGACCATTTACAGATTCAACTGGCATCTTTTCAGTGCTAACTCTCTCACTAACTCTCAACAATCTCAGATATCTCATTAATAGCAACAAGTTTAATATCTACAAAGCGAATGATACCATCCCTGTAGATCAATCGCTTTCCATTTGTTAGAGCCTCCTGTTTTACTTTTTTCCGTTCTTGAACCTGAATGAATGTAAGGTCTTTATCCAAGTATATCGTGGTGCCCCGCAGGGTAGATCTCTTCCCTAACACTTCATGACGACCAGTTGCAGATGAAAAGCGTATGACAAGAGTACTTGGATCTTTCTTAGGGTGGTGTTGAAGACTCTCTTCAAGAAACTTTTTAGCTTCAGCAACAACATCATGGGAGTTCGTAATACCTTTGACTCGGACATTGAGAGCCTTTTGCTCTCGCAAACGGCTTTCGGTGAACGTAGCTGAGATAAATGAGGGTGGAGGTTGTAGAACAACACTATTAGGACCTTTAAGCACATTTGCCCCGACAACAGGAGGCAACATGGACCGTCGCTGATGTCGTCTAGGAGGATGAAAACTGTGTGCTCTCGTAACCTGGCGTGAAGTGCGAACTGCTGTAGCTGCATGACTATGAGTGATACTGTTACGAGCTCGTAACCAGTGCCGAACCCTAGAGAACACAGAGAGGTCAGATACCACAGTCAGGGTCGTGTCCAGCGTACATGACCAACAGGGCAAGACAGTGTGAGTAGTGTGCCCCAGCACGGTCCATAGCCATGGCGGGCCTAACACAGCCTAGGGACCCTGTCAGCAGGATAGGGCCCCCAGTTGGGTCCCGACGTGCAGTCGGCCACGTCAGTGCCACGTGGCCGACAATTGGCAGTAGCATGCTACCAGTCCTCACACTGGGCTAGGAGGGGCTTACTCTATATCAGGGAGTAGGCAAGGTTGGGTGGATCAGTTAGTGTTTGCCCTACTGTGGTGTTAGGATCTATTACACTGGTATCAGAGCCATCTCCATCCTAGGGAGTTAGGAGCAGCAGTAGAGAAAGCTATCAGAAGATAGGAAGTGTTTCTCAGATTCTCAGAGAGGAATAGAGGAGGAGGATCGCTGTAGGAGCAGCCTTCAAACTTCTGATTTTCACTGAGAAATCACAGTAGCAAGGAGTCAGATTCCAATTGTGGGTAACTCGCTGGAAAAACAGCTGTTTCTCACTGAGTTCAGAGGATTCTCCATAGTTTTCCCAGCGAAATTAGAGAAGGAAGAAGCCAGCACCTCCATCGCTGTATGGTCAGAGACCTGCATCTGATTTCCAGGGAAAAATTTACGGGTTCTCAGCGAGTTTGAAACCAAAAAAGAGGAGCAGGGCCAGCGCTGCCAGCGCTTCTGAAAATCTGGTTTTTGGACAAGTTTTCGGGCCCCAACGTCAGAGATTTGGAGCAAGAGGATTCCTACCAGATCAGCGAGCAGGAGACTTCTGAAATTTCAGAATTCAGAAGGGTTTTTGGACTTCAAACTTGCCATTTTGTGGACAAATTGAGATGCTGTCAGACCAGCGAGAGGGGATAGCAAAACTTTCAGATCTGGTTGCACATTTTCCAACCTCAAATCAGTGGAGGAAGAGCTGAAAGAGCTTTTCTTGATTTTCTCTGTGGAAGTACAGTCCTCAGAAACAGCTAAGTCATCTCTCCTTTTCCTTGTACAGTTGTAAATTAGTCTTTTAGACTTTTTTTCCTTCAGAAGTTAAGGTAGCTCTCTTTCAGTTCCGAAGATGACCACTCCTCAGGGATCTGATCAATGGAGAGAGGCTTCGACGAACTTGAAACAGAAGCCTTGGCTTACAGAAAAGGGAAGGAACCCATGGAAGTAGAAGAACAGGAACAGTTCGCCGAAGAACTCGACGAACTGGTTACCAAGGAGCAGTTCCTCCAATTGGTAACAGAAGTGGACGAACTGAAGTTGGCATTAGCCAATTTCAAGTCCAGTGTGAACGACTCGTTCGCTGAACTCAAAAACTTGATTTTGAGTTCCGCGAAAGGAAGCTTTCCCTCCACTTCTCAGTTATCCCCTTCTCCACTTCCATCAGTTTCGGGTGAGACTTTACGGTCTCACCCCAGTGTTTTTAAAGATTTAAAGCCTCCTACTTTTAATGGGGAAGAGAAGGATAGAAATGCAGATATTCTACAAACCTTCCTCAGCAAATGGAAGAACATTCATGCTCTTAAACAGACCCCTGACCATTTGCAAGCTATTGAGGCCAGTCTTTCCTTAGGGCCTATGGCCTATAAGTGGTGGTTAAATCTCCAGGAGACTGGGCAGACTCCCCGGTCATGGAAAGCTTTTGAAGAAGCTTTCCTAAGAGAATTTCTACCAGAGAATGAACTTGATAGAGCCTGGGAAGCCTGGGAAAGAACAGTAATGGACAAGTCCCTCATCCAATATATCTCGCAGTATCGAGTATGGGCAAGGGACACACAGTCAGACAGTGTCCCAAGGGGCCTTTCACTAAAAAAGATAAAAAAGATAAAAAACAAGTTCATCTTGTTCAGACTGTATGTTTCCCCAGTGACTCGGCAGCTTCCGAGATCAAAGTGTATCATGAAGATCATGAACACTGTTGCCAGCTGACCTCTGCAATGCTAGCGAGACCCTTCAGCTTTGGGCCGCATGACCTAGTACGTATGCATGGGAAAGTTGGTAACCAGTCAGTAAGAGTCATGGTTGATGATGGGGCAACCCATAATTTCATCAACCACACCCTGGTTAAAAAGCTTAAACTACCAGAAGTACCTAGTCAGCATAGGTACATAGTTTCATTAGCTAAGGGTGAAGACAAAAAAATATGGGAAACTATGGTAAGTAAGTTAAATCTTGGTATTCAGGGGTACCAAGATGAAATAAACTTTTAGATAATGCACCTGGATCGAACAGACATTGTTCTCGGGAGAGATTGGCTCTACAGTTTAGGACCTTCCCTCCACAGAAACTATCAGGAGAACACCCTCAGCTTTCAGCATAAAGGCCGAGAGATCCAGTTGCATGGGGAGCATGATGTTCCCAACAGCCCTATGGTCTGCAGTTCAGAACTTTGTCAGCTAATCGGAGACGAAGACCATCAGGTATTCTTATGTGACTTTCAGTTTATTCCTGAAGTTTCTATTTCCAGTTCTATTCAGCAGAAAATTAGTAAATTAGAAACTTTATTGTCTAAATTTAAAGATGTTTTTCCTGAAGATTTGCCACATGGTTTACCACCTAGCAGAGAGGTAGATCATGAAATAAACCTAGTACCAGGTATAGCACCTGTTTCTAAACCTCCGTATCGGGTCAGCCGGACAGAGGATGAAGAAATAACTAGGCAGTTAACAGACTATCTTGGGAAAGTCCAAATTCAGACCAGTAGTTCACCATGGGCCTCACCAGTCCTATTGGTGAAAAAGAAAGAGGGATCTATGCGTCTTTGCGTAGATTACAGAGCCCTCAATAAAGTCACAATTAAGAATAAATACCCTATGCCTCGGGCAGACGAGTTGTTTGATCAACTCGACGGGGCTAAGTTTTTCAGCAAAATAGACCTCATATCGGGATATCATCAAGTCCGTATAAAATCGGAAGATGTCTCGAAAACAGCTTTTAGGACTCGTCACGGTCATTATGAGTTTAAGGTGATGCCATTTGGGCTCACAAATGCTCCAGCTACCTTTATGACCCTGATGAACAGTGTCCTCAGATCATACTTGGGTAAGTTTGTAGTCGTATTTTTAGATGGCATCCTCGTCTACAGCAAAACGAGGAAGGAGCATCTAAAACACCTCAGAAAGGTGTTTCGACTGCTCAGAAAGCATAAGCTTTATGCTAAACAATCCAAGTGTCAATTCTTCGTTGAAGAAGTAGCATATTTGGGTCACATTATCTCTTCAGATGGGATTAAGATGGACCCAAATAAGGTTAAAGCCATACTCAGTTGGCTGAGACCTCAGAATATTTTGGAACTTCAAATCTTTCTTGGTCTGGCGGGATATTACAGACGATTTGTCAAGGAATATGCTCAGACAACAGTCCCTATGACAAATCTCCTTAAGGGGAAGGGAAAGGAGTTCATTTGGGAGTCCGCACAACAGGAGAGCTTTGATGCTCTCAAAACAGCCTTAGCTACAGCACCAGTTTTAAAGGTCGTCGACCCCAATCAGCCATTTGTGGTCGAAACAGATGCTAGCGACTTTGCAGTAGGTGCTGTGCTAACTCAGGGTGGACGACCAGTTGCGTTCGAGAGTAAAAAACTCGAGCCAGTACAAACTAGGTATAGTGCCTATGAAAAGGAACTCTTTTCTATAGTCCATGCCCTTAAGACTTGGAGGCATTATTTGTATGGTGCCAACTTTGAGGTCCTGACAGACCATGAAAGTCTCAGATACCTTTGCAATCAACCTGAGCTTAGAGGTCGGAAAGCTCGTTGGGCAGAGTTGATGCAAGAGTTTGACATGTCTATCAGATATAGGCGTGGAAAATTCAATACAGTAGCAGATGCCCTTAGCAGAATGCCTATGATAAACGAGCTGAGTTTTACTCAGATTCGTAATGAGTTACTCGAGTCCTTGAGAGGGAAGTGCCAGCATGATGCATTCTTCTCTATTATCTGGAACTCAGTCCAGAACAGACAGTTACAGACTCCAGAACCAGTTCCCGGGGCTGGTGCCAGTTCATCCAAGAATACGGCAGCTTCCGTTGAGGATGATGATGAGTCCGAGTATACGTCGTCAGATGACGTTGAGGATTCTGAGCCTGTATTACCCAAGCAAACCCCAGTGGTTGAGGGTCAGTTGACTCAAGGATTCAAATGGAAACAATATTCCATTCAGGATGAGTACTTGCTCTATAGAGATAGAGTATGTGTCCCCAATTCAGAGGATTATAGGCAGCAGGTCCTATATGAATGTCATGACAATCCTAGCGCGGGACACCCAGGCATACAGAAGACCTATGAGCTTCTTCGTAGGCAATTTTTCTGGCCCAGTATGAAAAAGGACGTCCACCAGTATGTAACCAGTTGCCAGAAATGTCAAGTAAATAAAGCAGAGCGTTTAAAGGCAGGAGGGTTGTTGCATCCCTTAGAAATACCAGCTGGTAAATGGGAGAGTATCTCCATGGATTTTATAGTAGGCCTGCCTAAAACCCAAAAGGGTAATGACGCTATATGGGTCACAGTTGACCGTCTGACCAAAATGGCTCATTTTATTCCGACCAAAACAACCGTTAGAGCTCCAGAGTTAGCGAGGTTGTTTGTAGACGGGCTATTTAAATTGTACGGTCTACCTTCCGGCATAGTCAGCGACCGGGACAGTAAGTTTACTGGAAATTTTTGGAGGGCAGTATTCCATCATCTCCATACTAAACTTAATATGAGTACCACCGACCATCCACAGACGGACGGTCAAACAGAAAGGGTAAATCAAGTGCTGGAGGATATGCTTCGTGCATACGTCAGCAAGAAGCAGACTAATTGGGAGGAGTATCTCTCGATATTAGAGTTTGGTTACAACAGTACCAAACATTCAGCTACGGGATACAGCCCATTTATGCTGATGTACGGTTTTCAGCCACGCTCACCCACAGCTGTAGGGTTTAAACAAGAAAAAGTTGAAGCAGCCAGAAACTTTTTAGAGGACTTAAACCAGATGATAGAACATGCTAAGCGTAGCATTAGGCAGTCCCAGGATCGAGCCAGGCATTATGCAGATCCACACAGACGGGATGTGCAGTTCTCCACTGGTGAGAAAGTCTACTTGAGAGTCCCAGTTGACTCTAAAACCCTCAAATCAGGAGTGTGTGCTAAGTTGTCTCCAAGGTATTGTGGTCCCTTTACCATCAGTAGGAGACTAGGCGAGGTCACCTATGAACTAGAACTCCCACACAGCAGTAAGGTTTTTCCAGTCTTTCATGTAAGTCAGTTACGAAAAGCCTTAACCAGATCAGATAATCTGGTAGGGGACAGTGTTCTAGTTCTCCCATTGGATCCTCAACAACCTCCACATGAACCAGAGGAGATTCTTGATAGTAGAGAGACGCAGACTCGTCATACTCTATACCGAGAATATCTGGTTAAGTGGAATGATCAGCCTGTTGAGAATGCCACTTGGGAAAGAGGCAGCGTCCTTCGCAAGATTTTTCCAGACTTTGTCTTAGAGGACCAAGACGGTTCTTAAGGGGGAGGGAGTGTTACGAGCTCGTAACCAGTGCCGAACCCTAGAGAACACAGAGAGGTCAGATACCACAGTCAGGGTCGTGTCCAGCGTACATGACCAACAGGGCAAGACAGTGTGAGTAGTGTGCCCCAGCACGGTCCATAGCCATGGCGTGCCTAACACAGCCTAGGGACCCTGTCAGCAGGATAGGGCCCCCAGTTGGGTCCCGACGTGCAGTCGGCCACGTCAGTGCCACGTGGCCGACACTTGGCAGTAGCATGCTACCAGTCCTCACACTGGGCTAGGAGGGGCTTACTCTATATCAGGGAGTAGGCAAGGTTGCGTGGATCAGTTAGTGTTTGCCCTACTGTGGTGTTAGGATCTATTACAGATACACTGTCTCTGACATCGGTGAGGGGGTATGTCGTCGTCATCATCATCAGACCATGTCCGTCTCCTAGTGAGGAAAGACGTAATCTGAGCCTGAGAGCTAGGATGTGGCTGGTGAGCTAATTGGTACATATCATGGCGTAGCAAGACCATCTCCCGTAGCATGAGTGTGACACAACGAGAGTCTTCATATCCAATCAGTGCTCTGAGTGTAGTAGGCATGTCACGGAATAAACAATGATATCTCCCTCTAATCTCATAGTAGATGGGGCATCTGAAGATGAAGTGGTCCTTGGACTCTATCTCATGTAGGGGACATAGCAGGCATAATCTCTCCTCTCGTGGTGTACCCTGGAATCTGCCTATCTCAATAGCCAACCGATGTGAGGGGACTCTGAACTGTCCCAAAGTGAAATGGAGACCGTGTGATAGTCCAGAGGACAAATAGCGAGGGAAAACCGGAAGACCAGTGGCATCCTGCTCTCGAAGGTGAGTCCGATAGTATTCAGGCTTAACCCCCAGCTAGTGTCGCCAAGTATGGTCGAGATATGCTCTGTATAAAAAACGTCTAATGTACTGGTGTGTACCCAAAGGGAGAGTAGTGATAGCAATACCAAATCGGGAGTTAGGCCACCATCTCCATGGGAAGAGTGATGGAGAGAGAGAGAGAGAGAGAGAGAGAGAGAGAGAGAGAGAGAGAGAGAGAGAGAGAGAGAGAGAGAGAGAGAGAGAGAGAGAGAGAGAGAGCTTTATTAATGTCTTTTCCGTGCCAAAAGGCATATAAGATAGATAAAAGTACATGTCAAGTATGTGGTAACTGTGGGAGCGTATATAAACGTCTCCAAAGACTATGCATAAAAAAGAGCAACATAACTAAATACTACAAACTGAAGCCAGTATGTAGGAGCATAGGAAAAGCTGATGTAGAGCATATCATCCTACACTGCTGCTGAAAAAGGATGTGATACGAGCTGTAACATGAGGTAGTACTGGTCGTCGCTGACGTCGTCTAGGAGGGCGGAAGACGTGTGCACTCGTGATAGGATGGGTAGTGCGAGTTGCAGCATGAATATGAGTGGTGCACTGTCTCTGATATCTATGAGGAAGTGCAGCATCGTCATTGTCTGACTCTGTGTCTCGGCATAGCCGTCTCCTAGAGAAGAAGGAGGTAACTTGCGCCTGAGTGCTGGGATGTGTCTGATGATGAGCTGACTGGTACATATTATGTCTTAGCTGGAACATCTGCCGTATCATAAGTGCAACACACTGAGGGTCCTCATATGCTATGAGTGATCATAGTGTAGTGGGCATGTCTCGGAATAGGCAGTGGTATCGCCCTCTGATCTCATAATATATAGGGCAACTGAAGATGAAGTGCTCCTCAGACTCCAACTCATGCAAGGAACATAGCTGACATAATCTCTCCTCCCTCGGGGTGCCCTGGAATCTCCCAGTCTCGATAGCTAGCTGATGTGATGATACTCTGAGCTGACCCAATGTGAATTGGAGACTGTGTGATAATCCTGAGGCCAGATATTGAGGTAAGACTGGAAAACCAGTGGTGTTCTGCTCCAAGAAATGAACTCGGTAGTAGTTGGGCTTAACCCCGAATTGACGTCGCCAGGTACGATCGAGGTAAGCTCTATATAGAAACTGCCAATATACTGGTGTGTACCCGAGGGGAGATTTGCGATAGCGATACCAAATGAATCCATGAGGAAGTGTGATGCCTGAGAGAACCATGACAGCTGGTACCCCTGAGTCTGAAGATGGTGGGAGGACGCACGTGAAATCTCTGTATATCTCTGCTCCGTATCTGGAAATGCCTGAACTCTTTGGATGTAGGTGATAAGTTGGAAGGCTGCATCTATCTGGATAGGAGGAGTGGCAAACTCAGCAAGGATAATTTCGTGTGGAACCGAATGCTTTGCCCACATCATGCGAGCTAACATGGTGATCTGCAAATGTGAAATGCTGGCCCAATGTGAAGAGGAGAGGCCTGTACACCATACCTCTGCTGCATATAAGGCTGAAGGGGGGACAAGAGTGTCAAAATGTCTACAATTATTGAGAGTAGACTTACGGCAACAAAACCTCTCTAACTGAACAAGGGAAGAGTGACCTTTCCCAAGTCTAGTGGTAGCCACCTGTCTCATATTGAATGTGGGACCAGTGAAGAGTACACCCAAGTAAGTGTATGAAGGGACCACGTCTAGAGGCTGTCCGTCAAAAGTAAGCTCTTGACATCTAGAGGCTGTTCGTCAAAAGTTAGCTCTAGCCTATGCATGGAAAATCATGTGTGTCCATGTCAAGATGCCAGGTCTGTGTTGGTGCTGTAGAAGGATGTGATGCGAGCTGCAACCTCGGGAAGCACTGGGACTCGCTGGCGTCGTCTATGAACGTGAGCATGTGTAGTGTGTCTCTATATAGGAGGTCTGGTGGGACGTGTAACTCTCGTGGTCGCCTGAGGCTGGGTGGTGAGTCGTCTCTGCATCCTGGGTCTGGGAATGTCGTCGCAATCACTAGTTGATGTCCCTGGTCATAGAGGTGTCGTGATGAAGCAAGTGTTGTCTGTATGTATCTCTACTTGTCTGTTGTGGGTAGCATCACGATATGCTGAATATATAGAATAAGCTGGAAGATGGCGGATAGCTGTATGGGTGGAACCGCGAACTCTGTGAGTATAATTTGATGTGGGGCAGACGACTTAGCCATGCGAGATAGCATGAGAACCTGCAGTCGTGAAATATTGGCCCAATCAGATGATGTAAGACCCGTACACCATACGTGTCATGCCCATGACGGGTCTCGGGTAGCGTGTCCACGCTAGGGACTGGTACACCAACAACCCGTAAGTTAATTGTGACTATAAGGGAATTGGGGCCCTTATGTGTACATGGTCATAATTAATGGTTGTAGGCCTAAACACATGGTGGTGGAGTTGGTATGGGTCTATCAATGAGTCATTAGGGAACTGGATGACGTGGCCCAGATAGGCTGCAGAGGTGTCCAGTGAGGTGTCACAGTGCACTACTAGTGGTGCATGGGCCTTGGAGGGTATAAGTATACCTGCTGGGCTCTCACTAGTGTATGCTTAGTATACCTGCTGGGCTCTCATTTGTGTATGCTTGATTTGTGATGAGTAGCTACATGCTGTTGGTGTGATTCCTCTTTCCATGACTTTGATTGATCCATAGCTTGGGGGCTAGATCTAGGTTTGGTTGGGTTGGTTTAACCTCCACCAGTTCCCATGTGTTGTTGCTTTGTATGGCATGCTTAGACTAGAATCCTGTTGTGAGGACTTTATATTGGTATCAGAGCCGGTCTAAGCAGGATTTACCATTGAAAGTGCTGAGTGGAAATCTCGACGTTTTCTCGAGAATCCGACGGAGTTAGCAACAAACGGTGAAATTGTGAAATTTTCTTCCCGTTGGAAATAATTTTCGAATTGGAATCGATTGTGTGGTAAGTGCACTACCAGGCTCACAATTGGTTGGTTTTTGTGCTTTTCGAATTGGTTTCTTGGGAGGAATTTTGTGTCAATTCTGTTGTTGCCGATTACTCTGTGGTTAGCATCTTTGTGAGAGCAACAAATTACGTTATTGGTTGCTGGATTTTTCCTTACACTCTCTTATTCTTCTTATGAATGATTACTGTATTTTTAATGCTGTGTATTGCCTGTTTGGAAGCCGGTTTGGTTTTAAAACGGTGGGAATAGGCTGTAATAGGAGCAAAAATACTCTAATCTGTTGGCTGTTGAGTGTTGGTGATGTTTGACAGGTTTGCATGGCTGCTTACTATGGAATCACAAGCTTCTGCTTCATTTTGTGGCAAACTAACAGTGTTTGCAGTGTTAGGAGCCTGTAAAGCCATTCGGGAGGATGGTTGGGTTCAGATTAGATGACTATTGGATAAAATAGATGTAGTAACCTGCAAACTAAAGTTCTGAGAAAATTTTGGCAGCATAACCTCTGTTTTTCAGGCATAGTGTGTGCAAACCCTGCAAATCTTGCTTTGAAGCTTTGCTTATGCTGGAAATTTGTAAATAAAAGCAAAAGCAATCTGTAAAACGCTGGAAAAGCAAAGTGATCTGCAAAAAACAGCAGATACTTTGGGTTTTTAAGCTTCCTGCATGAGAAACTGTGAATGAAACTCAGTTATGTGAAGCCTGTTGCCGCCGGAAATCCTCCCTCCTTAATCCCTGTTACCTACATGATTGGTGGTTAGTTTGGGTGATTGATGGAGGGCGCCTCGTCGCCCTCATCCTCCGCACAAGCATGCTCTCTCTCTCTCTCTCTCTCTCTCTCTCTCTCTCTCTCTCTGGCGCGCGGATATGGCTTCCTACCTGTTGTCCGTGGCAGATCGGGGTGTGAACTACTCCGTGTGGAGGAAGCCCGAGGTCGCGTGGAGTGAAAAGGGGAACGGGGGGAGGTGGCCCCTAACTAAGAGTTTAATTTTTTAAACTTAAGTATCATGCTGGTGGTAGGTGGTGGAAAAGGGGGGGGGGCATTTATGGCGTTTTGAGTTTTTTAGCTTGTAAATTTCTTGATCGAAGGTGTTTTTCAGTTTTAAGAAACTGATAGTTAATTTTTGCAGTTATTAATTGAGTTAACAGTTGTTAAAGGATTTCCGGTGCATTGACGTTTTAATTCCGGTTTTTATTGCGAAAAAGATCCATTCGGTGATTCATTGGTATAACTTGTTATAAAAGCACGAATGGTCTAAAAATTAATTTTTTATAGACATTGCTTGTTTAGAAACTTTTATGCCCGTAATGAATGCATTAACTGAACGAATTTTTTTTAAAATTTTCAGTTGGCAAGCAAATGGATACTGATGAAATTTTGGAGGGGGGTGCTACCGAGTTTCACCCTGCATCACTTGGAAGTGATGGGGGGAATACGGAGATTCAACCGGCCTCACCCGGCAGTGATGACACCCTAGACTCAGAAAAACTGTTGCAAACTTTAGGCAAGGCAGTTGTAGAACTTCATCAGAGCAATAAACAACGGGATAAACAAATGCAAAATCCATTTAATCAACTGCAAGCAATTAACTCTAACAACTTGGGCTACCAACCGAAAATATTTTCCGGCGATAAAAAGTTTAAACGCCCGGAAGTTGTTGAAGATTGGATAAACCGTTGGACAAGCTATTTTAGCTTGCACAACGTCCCAGAAGATAAACGAATATCATCGGTTCTATTATTTCTGGAAGGTAAAGCCTCTTCTTGGTGGAGGGAGCTTTCCACGAAACCGGTGACTTGGGCTGGATTCCTGACGGAATTCCAGAAAGCTTTTGTCACAATAGACGATTCCGAGCTGTATATTCGGTTTATCAACTGCAAAATGGGCAACCGAGAACTGGACGGTTATGTCCAAGAGTTCTTGGACTCTTTGGCTAAGGTGCCGCTTTTTGATCGTAAGTTAGCACAATGGCAATTTATTGCCGGACTGCCAGCTAACTATCAAAATGAATGCAAACGAAATATCCTCAACTCACTAGAGGATGCTATCCGTGTGGCGAAAGCCTATGATAGTACAGTTGTTGCATCAAGGAAAAGCGTGCACTTGTAACTTTAGTGCAATCTCTTTCAAGCCTAATGAATTGTTTCGTGTGAGAGGCAATATTTTAGGGAAAGACGTGAATGTGCTATTTGATTCAGGTAGTACTCACAATTTTTTGAATGCTCGACTTGTGCAGAAGCTTCGAGTGCCCACCATGGCCAGTGATCACCGTTACGTGGTCCGTCTTGCCTCAGGGTCGGACACTGAGATTTGGGATGTCAAAGTCTCGAACTTAGAGCTTCGGATGCAGGACTATGTTGAGCCGTTGGATTTCCATGTTATGAATCTAGACCGAACTGATGTGACTTTGGGCTATGAATGGTTTTTTAGCAAATCAGACTCTTTAGGGATAGATTTTAAAAATCATTCTATGGTATTTAAAGATAAGTTTGATCAGATTGTCTCTATTTCTGGAGAGACCGATGTACTTCCATTGCCGATGATTTCCTCGGCTGAATTAATTGAGAAACTTCATGATTCTGAGTATGAACTCTTTTACTTGCTTTTGAAATCTCGTATGCATTGTGATGTTGGGGATGTGAATGTGTTTTCATGCTTTAACACCGAAAATTTGCATCAGGAACAACAACTTTTGCAAGATTTAAAGCAAGAGTTTCATGAAGTTTTTCCGAAGCAGCTACCTTATGGACTACCACCCGCTCGATCGGTAGATCATAAGATAGATCTTTTGCCCGATAGCCGTCCTATCTTCAGACAACCATATCGGTTTAGTCAAAAGGAAGAGGAGGAAGTGGCTAGGCAGATCGAGGAGTATCTCAGTATGGGACACATAAGACCAAGTAAATCTCCATGGGGAGCACCTGTCCTTCTTAAGAGTAAGAAAGATGGGAGTTTCCGGCTATGTGTAGATTACAAAGGTTTGAACAAACTAACAGTTAAAAATAAATACCCGTTGCCCAGGATGGACGATCTCATAGATCGATTGAATGGAGCTAAATACTTCACGAAAATTGATCTACGTACGGGATACCATCATATTAGGATACATCCGGAAGATGTATCTAAAACCGGTTTTAGGACAAGGTTTGGCCACTACGAGTTTCTTGTATTGCCCTTTGGTTTGACAAATGCTCCGGCTACTTTCCAGCAAATGATGAACGATTTGTTTCGTCCATATTTGGGGAAGTTCGTAGTAGTGTTTCTGGATGATATTCTGATCTATAGCAGAACACTCAAAGAGCATGCTAAGCATCTCCGTACTGTCTTACGTATCTTAAGACAAGAGAAGCTTTATGCGAAAGAATCAAAGTGCAAATTCTTTAAGGAACTTCTTTACCTAGGTCATAAGATCACCTCCTTTGGGATCAAGATTGACGAGGAAAAGGTGAAGACGGTAGTGGAATGGCCAATTCCTAAAACGGTGCATGAGCTTAAGTCATTCTTAGGGTTCACTGTGTTTTTTCGTAGATTTGCAGAGGAGTACTTGAAGATTGCTGCACCTCTCAACAATATGTTGAAAGGAGTGAAAAGTCGCAAAGGTAGGCCAAGTCCTCCTATCAGATGGAATGAGAAATCGCAAACTCAAGCTTCTAATTGCCTCAGCTCCAGTTTTGAGAATAGCGGATCCAGATTTGCCGTTCGTCATTAACACTGACGCGAGTGATACTGCTATTGGAGCTGTTCTCTTACAGGAGGGTCAGCCCGTTGCCTTTGAAAGTAAGAAACTAACCGATGTACAGGTCACGTACACCACTCAGGAAAAAGAGCTTTTTGCTATGATCCATGCTTTAAAATGATGGAGGCATTACCTGTACGGTAATAAATTCGTGGTTAATTTGGATCATCAGCCTTTAAAGTATTTCTGTAATCAGAATGATTTGCGAGGTCGTAAGGCCAGATGGGCAGAACTCATGCAAGAATTTGACTTTGAAGTGCGGTATATCAGAGGCTCATCTAATCAGGTGGCTGATGCACTTAGTCGAATTGGTGAAGTGAACGAACTTTCCTTCACTGAGATCAGTACGGACTTTTATGTCTCCCTGAGAAGTCTTTATGAAAAAGACCCACATTTTGGACCAATCTGTAATAGGGTTCTAGCAGTTTCATCAAACGGGACTGATGATCATGGTGATCAGTCTAGGGGGAAGGATATAAAGGGTACTGATGACTTCTCTATCCGTAATGGACTTTTGTTTAGGAAAGGGAAGGTTTGTGTGCCTGATGTGGATGTTGTTAAGAATAAAATTCTTTATGAATGTCATGACTCACCATGCGCAGGACATCTCGGCATACATCGTACATTGGATTTGGTACGAAGGGATTTTTATTGGCCAAAACTCAAGCCCTTTGTAGAATCTTATGTGGTCAAGTGTGACCAATGCCAGTTGAATAAAGTTGAACGCCATAAGGCGGGCGGTTTGTTGCATCCACTGGATATCCCTGATAAGAGATGGGATAGTATTTCCATGGATTTCGTGGTTGGGTTACCGCGGACGAATAAACAGCATGATGCAATTTGGGTTGTGGTCGACCGTCTTACCAAATTGGCTAACGTTAATTCCGGTAAAGACCACCGCGAAGGCATCTGATTTAGCTCAGATATTTGTAGAGCGTCTATTTAGGCTTTACGGATTACCGAGTGATATTGTGAGCGGTCGTGATCCGAAGTTCACCGGTCACTTTTGGTCGGCCGTATTCGCTAAACTAGAGATGACACTGAGCTTGGGTTCTTGTGATCATCTTGAGACGGATGGACAGACGGAAAGAACAAATCAGACGATGGAACAAATGCTTCGGGCATATGTTTCCAGACGACAATCTGATTGGGAAAAGTACCTTCCATTGATCGAGTTTGCCTATAATAGTAGTAAGCATTCGGCTACCGGTTATAACCCGTTTATGCTTATGTACGGTTTTGAACCTAGGTCACCCATTGCGGTTGAGACTCGGACGATCAAGTTTCAGAAAGTAGCGGATTTCCTACACGATATGCAGGAAATGCTACGGATTGCACGTGAAAATGTCCAGAGTGCCCAGGATAGGGACAGACATTATGCAAATCTGAAAAGATCACCGAGAGACTTCCAAGTGGGAGATTGGGTATATTTGAGAATCCCGAAGGATTCAAGTGTAATGCGTACCGACAAGCATTATAAGTTGTCCCCTAGATATAGAGGACCATTTAAGATCTTGAAAAAGATTGGATCCTTAACTTACCAATTGGAACTCCCGGATGGATCGCAAGTGCATCCCGTATTTCACGTTAGTCATCTCAAAAAGAGTCTACATGAAGGAGAGCATCTTGGATCTGGAGATCAGTTGGACCTGTTGGATGAATCATCGGGTGTATCTCGTTTTGAACCCGAAAAGATCTTGTATACAAGAACTAAACGATTGAGAAATCGTATAGTTACCGAGCATCTGGTTCGATGGAGGGGATGTACAGACGATGACGATTCCTGGGAACAGGAAGGAAGCTTAAGGAGGAACTTTCCTAGTTTTAAGTTATGAGGACAGAACTTGAATAAGGGGGGAAGAATGTCATGCTAATGACTGGTCTCGGGTAGCGTGTCCACGCTAGGGACTGGTAGACCAACAACCCGTAAGTTAATTGTGACTATAAGGGAATTGGGGCCCTTATGTGTACATGGTCATAATTAATGGTTGTAGGCCTAAACACATGGTGGTGGAGTTGGTATGGGTCTATCAGTGAGTCATTAGGGAATTGGATGACGTAGCCCAGATAGGCTGCAGAGGTGTCCAGTGAGGTGTCACAATGCACTACTAGTGGTGCATGGGCCTTGGAGGGTATAAGTATACATGCTGGGCTCTCACTAGTGTATGCTTGATTTGTGATGAGTAGCTACATGCTGTTGGTGTGACTCCCCTTTCCATGACTTTGATTGATCCATAGCTTGGGGGCTAGATCCGTACGATCTAGGTTTGGTTGGGTTGGTTTAACCTCCACCGGTTCCCATGTGTTGTTGCTTTGTATGGTATGCTTAGACTAGAATCTTGTTGTGAGGACTTTATAATACCTCTGTTGCATATAGGGTTGTGGGGGTAACGAGAGTATCAAAAAGCTGGCACTTACTCGGGGCATCCCGAATAAATTTTATGAAACATAAACGCTCTAACTAGACAAGGGAGGCGTGGGCGGAAGCTGCCTGTCGCATACCAAAGACAGGGCCTGTAAAAAGTACGCCAAGGTAAGTGTAAGAAGATATAACCTCCAAGGGCTGTCTATGGTGCTGCATAAAAGCTCTTGATGTGTAGAAAACCATAACTTTGGTTTTCAATATGTTAACTCCCAATCCCCATCTACTGCAGAAGGCATGAAGACTGTCAAGTTGTCACTGTAATCCCTCTCTGGTAGAAGATAAGAGAACCACATCATCAACAGATAAAAGTATAGCAATCAAGATACTCCCAAGTTTGCAACCTGTGCTGCCACATCCCTCAATGACTCTCTCAAGCATCGATATATAGCTCAAACAGGGTTGGAGATAGAGAACAACCCTGTTTCACGCCAATGGTACTCCAAATATGGTCTGAGATGCCAGTGTCACTCCGAAAACAACCAAGGACTCTCTCATATAATGCCATCATTGCCAAGATCGTGTCAGTGAAAAAACCAAGATCACGTAACCGATGGATGAGAAGGGAACGTGGAACAGAGTCGAAGGCTTTCCTGAAGTCAACAACAATAGTAGACCCGCTCTTTCCTGTGTCTAGCTTCCTCAATAATGGCTCGAAGGGTGAAGATGTGATCTGTGGTGGAGTAGTGTCACATGTAGTTGAATCCCCTTGCCCAATGTAAATGGTAAATTGTAATTATTAAATTGTAAATGGCTAAGTCACTGGCCTGTGGAGACAATTGTAAATTGCAATGTAAATATCTGTTATAGTGACTAAATCCGAGATGGCCAAGGGGGTATTGGGTCTCATGAGAGTCTGCGCTGGACTGACCTCCTAAAAAGTAGGAAGGGTTGACCTGTCAACGTGACACGTGTCATATGCTCACTGGGATACTTGGTCTAGTGCATGAGTGACACTTGTCGGACAGTCAATGGACGGGTCAACAGGACATGTGCCATATGCTCATTGGGACACTTGGTCCACCAATGCATGAGTGACACGTGTTAGACTGTCCACCTACTAGCTTGTCTGTGTGTCAGGGTACTGCCAAGTGGCAAGTGTCAGCTGTGCATGGAGTTTGCCATGTGTCGACGTTAGGATGTGTCAGGGTTAAGGGGTGCTTGAGGGTATATAGTGTGAGCCTGGTGAGGCATTCCTCATTATGGTATTAAAGTGACGGATTGCTGGGTATTTCGGTGTATTTACTTTAGGGTTTTGTGAGCTTGTGTGCAACATTTGGTATCAGAGCAGTTGCTTTCAAGACTTGTGTGGGGATTTGGCACCTTTAGTTAGGGTTTGGAGCATTCTTGGAGAGCCAACGCCCTACTGCAGGTGATTTGTTGGCAGATTTGGAGCCCATAAGATAGCAGATTGAAGCCCTATGGTGGATTGCTGATCTTCTAGCAGCCTTTGAGCATTTTCTACTATGCGGCTTGATTATTCTCTTCGCTTTTGTGAAAATCCAGCCCACATAGGATTTGTAAATCTGTTTGTAACTTCTTCAATACTCAGTATTTTTCAGATCTGTCAGTTGCAATAAGCTTCTTGTGGTAGGTCGCTGGTAGAGCAGGGCTTTTCGCCTTCTGATTCGGTGATCATCCATAGTTTTTTGCCAATTGTCAGTTTGAAACCCTAGTTTGCTGATTTTTTGAGAAGTCTATGTGTAGTTAGAACTTGGCTGTAGGAGGTCTATTCTATCCAGTTCTTCTAAGAATTCAGGGCAACCTATCTGTGTAGTGATTTGAGGTGCTGAGAGCTTGGTTTTGCTTTGTTTCTGGTACCTATTTTTTCTGCTATGGCATCCGCAAGCAACACCAGTCAAGATTCACAGAGATTAGATGTTGTATGTTCTAAGGTGGATGCTATCGAAGCTACTCTTAAGCTGATTTTGGAGCAACTCAAAGGTAAAGGGGCTAGTGTTCCTGAGAGAGTCAGTGGTACAGCTATGGAAGCAGAAAGGACATTGTCAATAGGCCATGAAGCTGAGTTGGGGTTTCGAAAGAGAAGGCTACCTGCTATCAAAGATTTAAAACCTCCGAAGTTCACTGGAGCAGTATCTATGAGAACTATAGATGCCGTTGAGAATTGGTTGCAAAAGTGGGAGAAAGCATTCCAGATGTGTGGCATAGACGATGAAACTGAGATGATTGCTGAAGCCACATATCGTTTTCAAGAGTCAGCACAAAGGTGGTGGAGGAAGTTGGAAAGGATGACCTAGTTCCAACCACATGGGAGGCATTCCGACAAATGTTTGCGCAAAAATGGGTGCCTATGGATGAAGACAACAAAGCCATGCAACAATGGTCTTATTTGAAGCAGGGTAACTCGAGCATGCAGGATTATGCAGACAAGTACTGAGAGGCTTTGTTACGCATTCCTCAGGAAGTTCCTATGTACATGCAAATATTTCACTTTGTGGAGGGACTTCGAGAGAGTATTCGCCCTTTCGTGCGGAAGGAGCAATCTCATGATTTGCGGGGAGCCATCCAAATGGCTTTGTATTATGAAGATGGGAAAAGAGGCCCGGATCCTGTTGCGGTAGCTGGTATAGGTGGTCAGCAACCTTGGGGACGCAAGGGCAAATGGAACAAAAAGAGAAAGTTTGAAGGTCAAACCAATCAGTGGCAAGCTCGGGGTGACCAAAAGAAGAAGGGTGCAAGGGCCCCAAAAGGCAAAGGGTTGTATGGGCGCCCAATGCCCAAAAGGGTCAGCGTCCTTCAATGTTGTCGCCTCAGGACCAAGAACGTGCAAAGACGGAGAACCTCTGTTTTGGATGTTTGGGACAGCATAGGTGGAAGGCATGTCCACGGAACTTGATGCGGACCACATATAATCTTCAGGTGGACCAGATGAACCAGGGTGATGACCCTATGACAGTGGAAGAGATCGAGCAGGAAGCCAATCCAGATGTTCCACGCCTCGTGAATATTTCGGTGGTCAGGAGAGTGAACACAGCTCCACCAGCGCTTTTGTCAAAATCGGCTCGCCAAGGGTATCAATTTCCTAACACTTCTCTTATTGTTATGGGAGGACAGCTGTGTGGCAGAGATGGTCAGGTTTTATTTGACACTGGGTCCTCTCATAATGTGTTGAATTCAACTTTGGTATGAAAGTTAGGTGTGAATACTCAACCATCCCAGTACCAATACACAGTGGAAATGGCTGATGGAAAGGGTATAGAGATTTGGGATAAGAGGGTTGTGGGCATTGCACTAATTGTACAAAGTTACACAAAAGAGTTGGATTTTGAGATAACACGGCTTGCGTGGTTTGATGTGGTGTTGGGCATTTGTTGGCACACAATGCGGAAGCCACACATAGCCTGGGATACTCATGTGTATGAGTTCCAGTTTGATGGTGTGATGCATTCCCTTCGTGGTGAGCAGGATGTGCCTCCTGGACCGCTTGTTGCAGCTACGCAGTTGCGTAGGATCCATTGTGAGTACATGTGTGTTTGCTTTCTACTTGGTATGTCTACTAGTACTAGTCATTGTAGCATGCACTGGTAGACTGCCTTCAGAACTCGGTTCGGTCACTATGAGTATCTTGTGATGCCATTTGGATTGACTAATGCCCAGCTACATTCATGATGATGATGAATGATGTGCTCAGACCGTATATGGGTAAGTTTGTCGTAAACTTTGTTGATGACATTCTGACTTACAGTGCAGGTGAGGTCAAGCATATGGCTCACCTTAGGACTGTATTGTCTACTTTGAGGGAGAACACTTTGAGGTTGTCCATTGAGTGATGAAACTAGCTATATTTTGACTTTGATACATTGCAATAGCTCGAATTTGGTGCCTATAACTCATCACTCGGCTTAGCCCATCGACAGATCACTCCATGTAGCTAAAACTTGATGTAAATCACCCGCGACAGTTGGAGTATGATGCATACTTATCAGAAAAGTCAAATATATGCTCATTGGGACACTTGGTCCAATGCATGAGTGACATGTGTCAGACTGTCCACCTACTAGCTTGCCTATGTGTCAGGGTATTGCCAAGTGGCGAGTGTCGGCTGTGCATGGAGTTTGCCATGTGTCGACGTTAGGATGTGTCAGGGTTAAGGGGTGCTTGAGGGGATAGAGTGTGAGCCTGGCATTCCTCATTATGGTATTCCTATGCAGTTGGGAGGAGACTTGCAGCAGAGCTCTCATGTTTGCTTGTTGATCTATGTACATTTGCTTGAGATTAATAAAGTGACGGATTGCTGGGTATTTCGGTGTATTTACTTTAGGGTTTTGTGAGCTTGTGTGCAACAAGTAGTGTGCTCTGAAGCCCGCCTGGCCCAATGCATGAAGTCTCCTAGACTGCGCCTCAGAACTGACTGCTGATTGGAGGATGGTGCCGTATAGCTTAGTAATGATGTGTCCAACCATAATGGTGCGATAGTTACCAGGGTCCATGGGGTCACCAGTTTTGTGAATGGGATGGATAATGTTGGTACACCAAGAGGAGGGGAAGCCGGAGACCACTGCTCGATTGAGCAAAGTGGCTAGGGTGGGTGATAGTGTGTCTGCAGCATGGATAAGGAGCTCGGATTCGAGGTTGTCAATATCACGGGTGCGACGGGTTTTCAGTCTCTTGATCGCCGTCAGGACCATGTCTGAGGTGAAGAAAGTGAAAGTAGTCGGCCGGGGAAAGATGGCGATGGGTGTGTCTGTGGGTGCAGTATATAAAGTAGTGGCATATGTAGTCCAGGTATGAAGGTCAGTGAGGGGAGGAGATGGGGTACAGAAGGCTCCGATGGAGGAACTGCAAAGGGAATCGACTAAGCTTTTCCCTTTTTGGGTTTCATACACGGGTTTCTTTCGACGGAGGGCATAATGGAAGGATCGACGAGCTTCAGGAAGGAGATGTGTGTTATGAGATCTAGCTTGGGTGACTTGGAGATAAAGGAAACGACACTCGGCGTCAAACCAGGGAGGTCGGATAGGGTGTGGCGAAGTGGGTGGACGTCGATGTGGTTTAGAGGGAAAGGAAAATGATGCAGCAGTATGGAGTGAAGTGGTATGTCTCCAACGGTGTGTTCTGTGGAAAATGACAGAAATGAGTTGACGGCCTCCTGATATGTTGTGATGTGGGAGCGATCAAAAGTGTACTTGGGTGCGCGAGGAATAAGTGGAATAGTGGGTGGACGGGAAATCGGGATGGAGCCCATACTGGATAGGAAGGAGTGATCGGAGAGGGTAGTGGGAGAATGTGGAAATTAGACATAAGTGGGATAAAAGTTGGTGACCCCATGAGATAGTTGAGAACACCGTGTCCTCCGCTGTGTGGCTGGCAAGTGAATCTGCTAGAGTGTGGCCAACAAGCTAAGCCATTGTAAATGGCCAACTCGTGAGCTTCACCCATTTGTAGGAGGTACTCACCATAGCTCGTGATAGGGCCCATCCTATCCTCTGAGGTCCTGATGATACCAATGTCCTCACAATCAATAGCTCGCGTGCATAATGTATCAGCAGTCTCATGGAAGTCCACCTGTCTGGTAGCAGTCTTTGCATTAAAGTCACCAGTGAGAAGGACATAACCTCGATCTGTAAATCTGACAATGTCTGCTGAGAGATCAGCATAAGGAGAGCCTGATCTGTCCACAAAGGAGGACTCTGGAGGGAAGTACCAGGCGGCAATGAAGAGATCTCTATCTAAACCAATAGCTCGACTGGTGACATGAACCCATATGTAGCGTGCTTGTGCATCATGTCGGATAAAGTCTATGGCTGCCTGTAGTGACTCTCGATAAAGACATGCGACTCCCCCTGAACCTCTGCCACTCGCTGATCGGGTCTATGTCCTGTAAACTGAATCCTATCTGTAACTTGCAAATGTGGGTAGGCCTCGCTCGGGGCTTTCGTGTGTCTCCGTAAAAAAAAGTATATCTCTGTCTATGATGAAATCGGAAAGATCTCTAGCCGTGGATGATGAGTATATGCCATTACAATTCCATACTCCAAGGTGTAGGTGGTGTGGAAGGGGTCCCGGGATGATGAGTCTATGCCATTACAATTCCATACTCCAAGGTGTAGGTGGTGTGGAAGGGGTCCCAGGATGCGCCCATACCCGGGTTCCCCAATTTCCTATAGGCTGTTTTCGGATGTAGTACCGTCGAGGTACCGAACAACTCCATCTCGATAGATCACCGTCTTCCCGTAGCTTTGGCGGTTTGGAATGCTTGACGTCTCTCTTCAACTTGGATATAGGTGAGGTCATCATCCCTGAATATTTTGGTGTCTTTCAATTTGGCTCTCTTTCTCAAAGTTTCTTTTCGATACGTATGTGACATAAAGCGGAGGATCAAAGTAGTGGTATCTTTTTTAGTATGCCATGCTGCATCCAAAGCATCTGCAGTGTGGCCTAGGGTAGTACATAAGAATGTTTTTGCTTTTTCAATGGCATTTTGGGTGTCAACGATGCCTCGTACTCTGATATTGAGAGCTTTGGAATCTCGAAGTTTTTCTTCTGTAAGAGTAGCGGAAATGAAAGATGAGAAGGTTTGATTCTTTGTGTTGGCTCAGTTGCTGTTCCAGATCTTTGAGCTTCGTCATTGTCTCTTTTTGCGGCTGGGAAGCGTGTTTGTTATCCATTTCTGTCCGAAGCTGTTGGTTATCTGTGCGTACGTCGATGACTTCCAATTTCAAGGCTTGGACATCTGCTGTCAGCTCTTTCAGTTGGTAGGCTAGGAAATTTCAAAGGATTTGGGGTAGTTGGCATCTGATAAGAAGGGCGTGTCTGGGGCAGCGGTGGTAGAGATGGGAGTGGAAGGGACAGGGGGGACAGGGGGTGAAGGAGGGCCAGGATGGGAGGCGAGGAGAGGGAGAGAGGGTGCATGCTGTGCAACAACAGGAGGGTGGGCTTGGCCAATAGGAGGTTGGGCAGCAGGTGGGGCAACAGCCGTGGAGGCAGGTGGAGTGGTGACTGTGGAAGTAGGTGGGGCGGCTATCCTAGAGACAGGTTGGGCGGCAGCAAGTGGAGGGGCAGATGGGGCAGCAGCAGGTGGTCCGGTAGATAAGGAGGCAACAGATGCAGCAGTGTTGGAGAGAGAGAAAGAAAGAAAGCTTTATTAATGTCTTTTCCATGCCAAAAGGCATATAAGACTAGTAAATGTACATGTCAAGTATGTGGTAATAGTGGGAGCGTATGAAACGTCTCCAGAACGGTAATAGAAATAGTAAATCTAAAGCTATGAACTAAAATAGATATGATGATATATGAAACATGTGGGAGCATGTATGCTACTAAAAGTCATGAGTGAGGTATGACACTATCATCCAAGCCTGTCCTGCTGATGCTATAAAAGGATGTAATACGGGCCGCAGCATGAAGGGTTGCTGGCGGTCTCTGACGTCGTCTAGGAGGATGGAGCAACATGGGTATGTGTGGGGCATTGTCTCCGATCTCTGTGGGCAGGTAAGTCATCATCATCATCAAATACGTCTCGTCCTCTCCTCCTGGAGAAGAAAGAAGTGATTTGAGGCTGAGAAACATGAGTCTGCTGGGCTGTCTGTGAGAGAGAGAGAGAGAGAGAGAGAGAGAGAGAGAGAGAGAGAGAGAGAGAGAGAGAGAGAGAGAGAGAAAGAAAGAAAGAAAGAAAGAAAGCTTTATTAATGTCTTTTCCATGCCAAAAGGCATATAAGACTAGTAAATGTACATGTCAAGTATGTGGTAACAATGGGAGCGTATGAAACGTCTCCAAAACGGTAACATAAATAACAAATCTAAAGCTATGAACTGAAATAGATGTGATGATATATGAAACATGAAGTCATCATCACCATCATCATCATCATCAAATACTAGGTCTCGTCCTCTCCTCCTGGAGAAGAAAGAAGTGATCTGAGGCTGAGAAACATGACTCTGCTAGGCTGTCTGACGTAGTATAAACATCTCCCGTATCATGAGTGCAGCGCATCTGGAGTCCTCATAGGCTAGGAGGGATCGTAGGGTGACGGGTGTGTCACGGAACAAACAGTGGTATCTCCCTCTGACCTCGTAATATACTGGGCACCTAAAGATAAAGTGCTCCTTTGACTCCACCTCATCCAAGGAGCATAACTGACAAATCCGCTCCGCTCTCGGGATACCCTGGAATCTCCCAGTCTCAATAGCCAACTGATGTGATGATACGCGAAGCTGGCCCAATGTAAATCTGAAGCAGTGTGATAACCCTGAGTCCAAATAGTGTGGCAAAACTGGGAACCCTGCTATGTCAAGCTCAATAAAGTGAGTCCAGTAATAGTCGGGTTTAACCCCACGTTGTCGCCTCCAAGTATGATCGAGGTATGCCCTATATAAGACGCGCCTGATATACTGGTGAGTACCTGAGGGGAGCTCTGTAATGTGGATACCAAATGACTCAAGGAGGAAGTGGGATGCCTGGGAGAACCACGACAGTCGATAGCCCTGGTCATGAAGTGAGTGTGAGGAAACAAGTGCTATCTGTGTATATCTCATATCTGCATCGGGCAGAGCCTGGACTCTTTGAATATATGTGATAAGATGTAAAGCGGCATCTATCTGAATGGGTGGAACGACAAACTCTGCAAGAAGGATCTCGTGCGGAACCGAGGGCTTCGCCCGAATCATACAAGCTAACATAGTGGTCTATAATCATGAAATGCTGGCCCAGTGTGATGACGAGAGACCAGTACACCATGTCTCTGCTGCATACATGGCAGTGGGGATGACAATAGTATCAAAAAGTCTACACTTACTACGAGCATCTCTGATGAGCTTCCTGAAGCAGAACCGCTCAAGCTGAACAAGAGAGGAGTGCCCCTTCCCAAGTCGGGTGGTGGCCGTCTGTCGCATGCTAAAGGTAGGACCAGAAAAGAGTATTCCCCAAATAAGTATAAGAGGAAACTACCTCTAAGGCCTGCCCATCTAGGGTGAACTCCTGGCGCTGCATGAAAGCTCGAGAAGTGTTGAAGACCATAACTTTGGTCTTCGTAGTGTTCACCCCCAATCCCCATCTGGTACAAAATCCCTGTAGACAATCCAACTGCCTCTGTAATCCCTCTCTGGTTGGGGATACAAGTACCACATCATCTGCATAGAGGAGAATAGCAATCAGAATGGTGCCAAGTCTACATCCAGCCCCGCCACACTGTGAGATGACTCGCTCTAACTCATCAATGTATAATCCAAAGAGAACCGGTGAAAGAGAACATCTCTGTTTCACCCCAATGGTGCTCCAAATGTGATCAGATAGGCCACTGTCATGTCGGAAACATCCCAAGACCTTCTCATAAATAGCCATCCCTGCTAGAACAATATCTGTGGAGAAACCAAGGTCACGAAGTCTCTGAATGAGTAGGGAGCGTGGTACAGAATCAAAGGCTTTCCTGAAGTCCGCAAAACAACAGTAAACCCTCTCTTTCCTGTACTTAGCTTCCTCAATCAAAGCTCAAAGTGTGAAGATATGGTTAGTGGTAGAATAATGAGATCTAAAACCTGCCTGCCCCAATGCATGTAATCTCTGGTTTTCCGCCTCTGAACTCACTGCAGACTGAAGTATGGTGCCATAGAGCTTCGTGAGAACATGCCCAAGCATGATAGTGCGGTAATTACCATGAATCATGGGATCACCATTTTTATGAATAGGATGGATGATGTTGGTGCACCAGGATGAAGGGAAACCAGAAACAATGGCGGAATTGAGGAGAGTGGCTAGTGTGGGAGCAAGGAGGTCGGAAGCATGGGTTAGGAGTTCAGATTCGAGGTATTCAATATCTCTTGCCTTATGGGACTTCATTCTCTTGATGGCCGCGAGTACCATGTCAGAGGTGAAGAAGGTGAACTCAGAAGGGCGTGGAGAGATAGAGGTGGGTGTGTCTGTGGGTATGGTATATAGGCTGGTAGCGTAGTCGGTCCATATGCGGAGGTCATCTAGGAGAGGTGGTGGAGCACGGGGGATAAATTCACGCCAAAAGGCACCTGAAGAGGAACTGAAGAGAAGGTCAACAAGACCTTTTCCTTCAGAGTCGTCATAGGCGCGCTTTTTCCGGCGGAGTGTGCGACGACAAGAGCGTCTGGCGGAGCGGAGGAGGTGAGGATCATGAGTACGAGAATGGTTGACAAGGTGATGGAGAGAGCGACATTCGGCATCATACCACAGGGGGTGCAAAGGCCGTAATGATGAGGAACGAGTGTGTCTGCCTTTATAGGGCTTGGATGGAAAAACTAGGGAAGCAGCGGTATGAAGAGAGGTGCTAAGGAAGGCAGCCTGAGTCTCAATGGTACTATCGTGTGGAAAGGAATGGAGTAGGGAGGCTAGAGATTCCTGGTAAGCTGGCGTATAGAGAGAACTGAATGTATACCTGGGTGCACGTGTAAGCAAGGGATGTGAGGATGGCTAAGGAGGTGGGAGGCGGCCGATAGCGAAGGAGAGAAAGGAGTGATCAGAGAGAGTGGTGGGAGATACATGAAAATAAGAGATGAGAGGTATGGAAGATGATGATCCCATAAGGTAATCCACAACACTATGTCCACCACTGTGAGGGTGACAAGTATAACTACTGGATTTTGGCCAACAAGTTAGGCCATTGTGAATGGCTAACTCATGAGCCTCTCCAAACTGCAATAAATGCTCACCGTAGGGGGTAATAGGTCCCAAGCTGTCCTCTGAAAATGGTAACTCCCATCTCATCACTGTCAAGGGCATGAACGGGGAGCTGGTCGGTGATGTCGTAAAACTCTGAGTGCCGTGAGGAGGTTCGGGCATTAAAATCCCCAGTAAGGAGGATATGCCCTCGCTCTGCGAATCTGATGATGTCAGGCGATAAAACAAGGTAGGGTGAACCTGTGTACTCAGCAAAGGATCGCGAAGCCCCATGACTGAAAGAAAGCCACCACATCACCGTACCTAGAAGATCTAGCCTGCTGTCTAGCTATAGTCTGAGAAGAAGTAAGCGCTGCCATCACGTATCTGTGAGTATCCATGGTCTCAAGTCGATGTAGAAAGGTAACAATCTGAAACAGAGCCTCAACCAATATGGGGAGTGAGGCGAACTCCGCTAAAAGAATCTCATGAGGAACTGATGGCTTCTCACGGATCATCCTTCCTAACATGGTGACCTGCAGGCGAGTGATGTCTCTCCAAGTACCGTGAGATATCCCTGGGCACCAAACCTTCGCCAAGTGCATAGCCACTGGTGAGACCACTGTAGAGAAAAGGCGGTCTCTAGTAGCAAGATCATGGTAAGTAGTACACACTCTCTCCATATGTACCAAGGCAGCATGCCCCTTACGCAGGCGAGATAGAGCAGTAGAGCGAAAAGTGAGTAAGGGGCCGATGAATAGTACAACTAGAGAGGTGTAAGTGGTAACAATCTCCAACTGCTGTCCATCATAATAAAATGCGTCATCTCTCATATGCTGCTGATTAGTGTTAAACACCATTACCTTGGTCTTAGCAATGTCAAGCCCCACACTAAGCAAAAACCATATAGAGCATCAAGATGTCGCTGTAATCCAGAGGCTGTAGAAGATATCAATGCCAATCCGCATATAATAGGATAGGAGTAATAACATCAACAAGTGGACATCCATCACCAACCTCCTCCTTGATGATCTGCTCTAGATCATCAATGTACAATGCAAAAGAGTGGGAGAGAGTTGACATCCCTGCTTGACCCCAACTGTGCTCTAGATAAAAGGCGACCAGCTGCTGCCATCTCTGAAACGTGCTAATACCCTCATATAAGGCGCTGATAGCCATGATGATATCTTGTGAGAAGCCAAGTGAAGATAAGCGCTGAAGTAGCATGTGCCGTGGAACTGAGTCAAAGGCCTTGCAGAAATCCACAAAGCAGCCGTATACTCTCCGTCTCCGATGTCGAGCCTCGTCTATGATGCAGCGTAGGACAAATGCATGATCAATAGTAGAATTTCCGGGTCTGAAGCCAGCCTGTCCAAGAGCAAATAACTCATCTGATTCCGCCTGGCATCCAACCATAGATTGCAGAATTGAGCCATAAAGCTTCGCCATCGTGTGACTGATCATGAGAGTGCGGTAGTTATCGACGTTCATTGGATCACCAGGCTTGAGAATGGGATGGAGAAGATTCGTGCACCAATTGGTGGGAAAGCCAGAGGTAACAGCCATGTTAAAAGTGTGGGCAATGTAAGGAGAGAGAAGTGCTATATGTGTATATCTCCCATCTGCATCTTGAAGTGCCTGAACTCTTTGAATATATGCAATAAGCTGGAAAACTGCATTTATCTGTATAGGTGGAACCGCAAACTTGGCAAGGAGGATCTCGTGTGGAACTGAGGGCTTCGCCTTAATTATACGAGCTAACATGGTAGTCTGTAATCTTGAGATACTGGCCCAATGTGAGGAGGAAAGACTGGTACACCATGTCTCTGCTGCATATAAGGTTGTGGGGGTGACAATGGTATCAAAAAGTCTACACTTACTCTGAGCATCCCGAATGGACTTCTGGAAGCCAAATCGCTCTAGCTGAGCAAGGGAGGCATGTCCCTTTCCAATTTGAGTGGTAGCTAGCTGCCTGTCGTATGCCAAATGTAGGACTAGAGGAAAGTTTTTATTGTAAGTGTATGAAGAGACCACCTCTAGGGGCTGTCCATCGAGAATGAGCTCTTGACGTTGCATGAAAGCTCTAGAACTTGGTCTTCGCAATGTTCACCCCCAAGCCCCATTGGGTACAAAAGACCCGTAAGCAATCCAACTGCCTCTGTAACCCCTCTCTAGACTAGTACCACATCATTGGCATAAAGCTTCGTGAGAACACGCATAGTGCGATAGTTACTAGGAATCATGGGGTTGCCATTTTTGGGAATAGGGTGGATGATGGTGGTGCAGGGTGGGAGCAGGCAGCGAGGGGGTGGGAGAGATCTGAGCAGGCAGCGTCCACAAAGCAGCAGTAAACTCTCTGTCTCCGATGTCGTGCCTCCTCAATTCAGCAAAAGATCCAATAATCGTCTGTAATATAGAACCATAAATCTTAGACAAAGTGTGACCAATCATGATGGTGCGGTAGTTTTCTACATTCATGGGATCACCTGCCTTGAGGATGGGATGAAGGATATTAGTACACCATGCCGTGGGAAAACCAGTAGTCACAGCGGTGTTAAAGGCGTGAGCAATGTAGGGAGAGATAAGGTGTGCTATAGGCTTTAGGAAGTCTACGTTTAGAGAATCATAATCAGTGGCTTAATGAAGTTTGGCATGTTTAATGGCGTTTTCAACCATGTGTGGAGTAAGAATATAATCTCGATGAAATCCCCAAGGCCGGGTTTCAATAACCCACTGCAATTCAAGCACAGGGATGGCCCATGGGATTGAAGGGAAGTATTAAGTTTTTTTTTTTTTAAGAATTTTCAATTAAAAAAACAAAAGCGTTCCGGAACATGGATTCCGCTGCATCCATTATGTACTATATGTAGTATATGTCATATATTGTCACGTGTAATTTCAAAGCAAAAAATAATAACTAGAGCTTCTGTTCACACTACATGTTTTCTGAAAATTAGAATGTATGTGCGTTTCAGAACATTGGGTTTCTGGAATGGGGTTTCAATTCGGCTTTGGTTTTTACTAGTTGGTGGATGCACAAATTGCTTTCCTGTCTGTGAACTGTCTGCATATGATTGTTCTTTGTTCTAGACCTGATCTTAGAATACGCTTATATGCTGCCGAGTAAAAGGTTATTGATGATCCTACGGACACATCTTGTGGTTTGAGCTCAGGCATCAGATTACAAAGCCAAAAGAAAGGCCAAGTTACCATGGATATGGATTTTAAGTGGGGAGGTGATCCAAGCATCATATTAGGTGTCCAAACTCTTGGAGTTGCAAACTTGCCTATACAGGTATGTTCTGGCTGTTTGGTAGAATCCGTTTTTTATTAGAGATTTGCCAGAGTTGATCTGATGAGGTTTAAAATGGTTATATCAAGAATCCGATCATCTGGTCATCATCTGCATTGATGCAATGTAGCTACTAAATTTACTTGCACACCCTTAAAAAACTTTGTCAATCACATTGTATAAATAATTTAAAGGCGCAATTTGTGGCTTAACGAGTTATTATTATCCGTGTAACTTATAAAAATTACCAGAAAATAAATTAGTTATTTTGAACAGTGCTATTGCAAGTGTAACCATTTGTTATTTATTTTAGTTTTATTGTCGTCGGTGGACTGCAAAATTCTGGCCTCGGTACTAATAGGTGTTTCTGACTGTTGTCATGGCAGTTAAAGAATCTGAAATTCTTTGCCACTGTCAGGGTTATTTTCCAACTGGCAGAAGATATTCCTTGTATATCGGCTGTTGTTGTTGCCCTCTTGGCAAAGGTAAGGTGCAGAGATACTTATTTCTGAATTTTTTGATACTTGTTTAATCATTCTCCCATCTTATCTTCTATGCAATATTTGAGACAAAGTTTTGCCCATTTTGTTCCCTTTTCATGGCTGTGAGATATGTCATTTCATGTTATTCACTTAATGAAAATGCTTCTGATTGCAATTTTTTGACAAGAACTGAACTGCTTGTATTCCCAAACATGAGGGTGCTGGTTCAACAAGGCATATGAAATGTTTTGAAGTGCAAAATTTGTGCTCTACAGAATTTACAAGACTTGGTTTTTAGTCATTTGCATGATTCCAGAAAGGGCTTTTTTTTCCCAGTTGTACCAGTTTCTGTTTATAATTGATTTTCATAAAGATCTAGAATTGATAGTATTAGGACAACATCAAGTATGTGTGGTCTGTGTAACGGTTGGAAAGGTCATGCTATAGAATCTGAGTATTAGGTTAAAATTTTGCACCTGCAGTCCAAGCTCTAGGTTTGATCGTAGTAAAACCAGAATCCGAAATGATGATATGCTACTGACCTCACAGAAACAACAGTGGCCTTTAACACTTTACTTTTATTATCTGTTTTTGGACCATGTGATCAGGTCTCTTGGGCCATATTATTGGTGGGATTATGCTACTTTGTCTCTCTAATCAGTATTGACTTGGCATGTGGATAAGCCTACTTAAACTTATTGGGCTCCTTCCTAACCTAACTCACTGACCTCCTAGCCAGCTATAGATAGGCTCACGGCCTCATTTGGTGGATTGATTACTTGAGAATAGTTTGTAGCTTTGCTTCGCATAGTCGACTTAGCTTTAGACACATATGGCTGTAGATCAGCTTGTTATTATCATGATTCCTATGGAGACATTAAAATTCAAATACCAAAATCAAAATTGTAAAACTTTAAAGTTTAAACTTTAAACCTTTAAGGCTTTAACCATTAGTAATTAGATAATCGACTAACATTAAACAGACTACATAGTACATACTACAGTTAAAACTTAACTTCAGGAATCATAGACTTGAATATATATCATGAATATATCAGAGACTTCAGGAATCCATAATATATCATGATTCGTGAATCATAACATAATAGTAAATACATATGCCAGGTGCCTCATGAGTCCGGTCACCACTGTAATGCGCGATGTGTTTGATGATAAATCATGATGTGTACATACTACACTGTAAACAGCTCAAGAGTCAATGCTCATCTAGTGACATGAACATCTACAAACTAGTAACTACAATGATCTAATGTACAATCATCTGACATCAATGAGCACTGAGCAGGCTGCAGTGAGCACTCCAAGCTCTCCTACGCCTGAGTTTCCTCCCACTCGCTGGTGTTGTGGCCTTTCGAGTGGTAGGCTCAACTGCGAAATCCTCATCAGAGGCAGAGGTATGATGTTCCTCATCCTCATCCCCGCCCTCCTCGGGCTCTTCATCCTCATACTCCTCCTCTGAGGACTCTGACCCTGACAATGCCTTAGACTCAGACTTAGACTCGTCCTCCGGGCTATGAGCACGGGAGCTGCTACCCTCTCCTGCCCTCCTCCTACGCTCTGCTCGAGTGACAGGCCCTGCACAGTGCACACAAAGAGGGACAAACATGTTATTGCCTGCAAATTAGTTAATTACGATAATTAGTAACTTCGAACTTCAAAAATTTAATTCAAGACCTTAGACAATCCTAATTTCTCACCTGCACTCTGCATGGCCTCCTCATGGAGGAATGCGTACACGTCCTCCTCCGACTGGTCTCTCGGTGGCAACTCTGGAACCTTTGCCACATCGATCAGATCGGGATTAACCTACTCACATGTCACAATGCATATTGAAATCAAGACAAAATGTGGAGGGCCGAGTCCCGACAAAAGTTAAAATTTAGCTACAGTCTATTTAGTAATATGATCTATTTAGTATCTACTAACTGCCAACTGGGTCTTGCCACTTGGGATGATGGATCACATGTTAGAATTTAGAAATTATAATTTATGGCTTACAAGTTACCTGGATAGGCTTTGCGGTGGTCTGGAGTCTACCCAAAAGTCTCAGGTTGGCGTGTACGTACACCAACCTCTCCAACTGCGCTGATGATAGTCGATTCCTCTTCTTCATGTGAATCATGGAATGGACACTCCACTTCCTCTCACAAGCGACTGCAGTGCAGTCCTGTGAGAGAACCTGATGGCAAGGCGACGCAATTCGGGGACATCAACCCCAAACTTCGACCACCATGACACGGGACGTAGCTGGCCTGAATCACAGTTCAAGGGGCAGTTAGTACTTACTACTAGCAAGTATAACCAAGTTCCAAGTTCCAACAAGTTACTATGATTGACTAACTGTGCAGTAAAATGTGAAGTAACAAGTTTAAACTGTAATGGACCGTGCCACATGGTTAGTCTATTACCCTCTCTCAAAAGCGCCGGGCCAGTGGGAACTCCAAGGTCTCCTGCCTGAAAATCTGAAGCTCATCCAGCAGGTTATCCTGCTCGCGTACATCAGGATAAACTCGGGAGATATAGGCATTCCAGCCATCCTTGAGCTCCCTATCTTTGAACTGCTCCTCATCCTTCCTTCCAAAGTGGATGGAGTATGTGGGCCATGGCATGCAGGGGCCTACGAAACCACTCCCACCTGCTCTGCCAAAGGAGCCGGACCTCCGTAAGCCTGCAAGAATCAAGATTGAAGACACAATAATAATTATACAATATAGCACAATGTACATGATAGTACATACTGCATACTACTGTCTACATACTACATTTGAAATTTGAATCTTGATATACCTCTCTGGGCTAATGGTCGTGCAAAGCCTCAACTGCTCGCCCAGCCTGTCCATGAACTCGTACAAGAGGCCCAATGTGCAGCCCTCTCGATCTGTAAGGCGCAGGACAGTGTAGATGGGCTGTAGGTCCACCACAATGGATCGAGTCTCATCTCAAAATGGTGAATACATAATGGTCCGCTCGAATTTCTTACTCTTGGGCTCCTGTGACCGCCCCCACTACGCCCAGTCAACGCAACAACCATCTGCCTCAAGCCCTGATGAACTTTCAGCAGTCGTTCTAGGACCAGGAACATAAATGCAAACCTGCATAGGGCACATTGCACAAGTGACAACTTCTAAGTTCTAACTTCTGACAAGAGTCAAGAGTCAAGACAATACATGGCACATGCATCATTGCATGAAATATTTACCACTACTAAGTAAACAGTAAATACTTACCAACAGTCTACAGAAGCGCATTCAAGAATCAAATTTGAGTTGCAACTTGCAACTTGCATACCTGGTGGGGGCAGGACTCAAGACATCCAAGGTGGACTGTCTCCTGAACATGGCTAGGACCCCTAGGCTTCTTGGTGACAAATCTCACCAAGAACCGTGCAGTACGCACCACCCCTGCAATCCATGGAATCTTGGCCACATCCTCGACCAACAAGTCCAGCCAGTGTGTAGCACAAGGTGTCCAAAAGATGTGGGGGTAGGTCTCATTAATGAGCCTACCCATGGAGACGCAGTTTGATGCATTATCTGTGACCACCTGCACAACCATACGATGCAATGTGCATGACTTTGGAATTCCGAATTCAAGACTCAAGTGCTCAGTGGCAATTGCTTAGTGAACCATAATCCATTGTTAATGAATCCGAAATGGCCATTGAACAATGAACATTCAACATTGACATTTACAAATTAGTAATCACCTAATACCATTTAACATTATAGGTAAACCGTAAATACTAAATTGTAATAAGTATAATATATATACCTGTACAACGTGCTGTGGTCCGACCTCCTCAATGGCAGCTCGAATATGTGAGAACATGTACTCGCCTGTGACTGCCTCCTCAGAGGTGTCGATGGATCTGAGAAACATCGTCCCCATGCCCGAAGACACCAGGATATTCAATATGTGGCATCTCCTCGTATCGCTCCAACCATCAGATATGATGGTGCAACCATACCTAGTTGAAAGTTCACAGGTGACAACTGACAAGTCAGTGGACCGTGGTCACGACTCACATTGCATTGTTGCAGTGTTGCACAACTTACAGGTGACAAAACAAGATGATAGATCCGAGAGGATAGATCTTAAATTGTAATTCAAATTTCATGGCAAATTCCAATGATAAATGATCATCTGAATATTGAAAAATGCTGAAAAAACAGCAAGTATGAGGGTGGAGATGGGCGCTGAACAGCCTGCAATCAAATGTGGATTTGGGGTAGCAAACGGATGCGGAACAAAGTAAAAATTGGAGGGGGATGGTCGCTGGACAGCCTACAAACAAGGTGTGAAAAATGGCTGCAAATGGAGACAAAAACGAACGAAAGTGACAAGTATGAATGGGCTGGACAGCCTGAAAACAAAGGTGAAGAGAGGGCTGAAAATGCTTCTTGGTTTCCAATGGAAGGCTCGAACTTGAGACCAAAGAAACTTTGGATGTCAAGCGTTAACCAATTGAGCCAACTCCCTTGGGTGAGGGCTGAAAATGGAAGGAGAAATGGACGAAAGAGATGAGCGAATTGGGCGCTGCACAACTTGCAAACAAGCTGGACTTAGGCGCCGGAAATTATCTGCCAAAAAAAAAAGAAAAATTTAATTATTTATTTATTTTTTCTGACCGCCAAATTTAGCGGAACTGTCCGTTAAAGCTCTGCCAAGGAAAATGCTCTGATGGGAGTTGGTCCTCCAAACTGTGCTGACTGTTGCTGAAGCAAAGAGATGAAAGCCCTCATCAAAGAGAGAAAAAAAAATCAGCAAGGAAAATGGGCGCCCTATCAGAAAATCAGATCTGAAATTCAGCAATCAGGAAAGTGCTCTGATACCAAGTTACAAATGAAGCCACAATTGATCTAGAGCTAAGCTATGAAAGCATCACATATGCAAGACTTAACCCTAGAAAGCAAGAAAGAGAGATTAAGGAGACTAAAGAGAGAGATCAATATCATCAGCTGAATAACAAATGACACAGATTCCCTATCTATAGCCTAAAAGAACCCTTAAAAAGGAAGCTTCTAGTGGCAAGGGCCCAACTGGGAGGGATAATAGTGCGCCCTCCAAGAAGGCCCCCGCTTTCCAGTAATATGTCCAAATGTCCAAATAATGAATAATAAGGCCCAAGGCCAACCATAAAGTCTAAGTGTCAATAATGAATAAAAAAGGGCCCAAGGCTTGCTTATGCATGAAGTAAAGTAAATGTAAATGGACGTGGCGAATGTAATGAGCCGAGTCCATAACTCATACCTACAACGAATGCACATGCATCTTCATTTGATTCACATGTCTATTGATTAATGACAGGAGGTACATGTATGTGTTACATATGAGGTCTTGAATCACTGTCATGAGTTGTATGTAGGTCCAAAGGGAGTGTAGGGTGTTATAGGTGCATGCATAACCAGAGCAACCACAACTTACAATCTGGGTAAATACCATGTTCCTTTGGTAGTTCTTGTGCATGACAATGTTGAAATGTTCCAGTAGTGTTATATCAACTTCTTAGTCCGTATGAGAGTTCCAGATAGAGTTGTCCTTTTGGATACTATGGTTTCTCTTGTACTGAGGGCTCTAGTTTTGGGACGGTTCTCGGCATCAAGAGCTAGCATAGTTGCATCAAGCTTGGCCTTCCATTTAGTAGTCAATGCTTATGGCACAAATATGCTGTTAATGGCCTATATGAGTATGGTTCTTCTAGATAGCTTGGAATCTATCTGATTAGTGTGCCAACCTTATGTGTTGCTTATGTATTCTACGACACTACGCAGTTGCAGGCATGGTTCATTAGCTTGGATTGGGGTGTGATTGACAATACAGTGCTCTCTAGTTTCGCATTTATGTGGATATCCTGGTCCATGCGGTTGACATAGCATATCTTTGTATGTATCAAAGTTCACCTCGATGATTGATTCTTTTGTTTTTTAAAGCTATCTGATCTTTGGCTGGCAGATATTATTCAATTTTTTTACAGATTCTACTTAAGGATATATGGACTTATTTTAGTTTTGTTCTATTCTGCAGCTTCAACATATACATATACTTTTTCATGGCATTTTCTTTAATATCTAAATTTTAGGGCAATTTTGCTTTTCAAGCTACAGCAGTTTTTTTGTATTGAGACTAGATGCAACGTCTTTTGTGAGGAGCAGGGAGAGTTATCGCCATTACAGACAACACTGGATAAGCATACTTAATCGTATCAGGCTCCTAGCCCTAACTTGATGCACCTCCTAGCCTGCTATAAACACATTTCCTGTCTCCTCATCTGGTAGGTTGATGGTTGAGATTAGTTCTTAGCTTACTTAGCGTAGTCAACTTAGCGTTAATTATATTCGCTATTTTTTCTGTAACTTTGGACATGTTTCAATTTCGAAGGTCGGAGAGTGGTGCCTCTCATCTTACGTCATGTAAACTAAGTGCGCTGGCTCTGTGTCCAAATGTATATCAGTGCATTTCTAATTATTGCCTTTGAAGATTTCATCTTCAGAACCATCTCATAACAAAAAACAATTATCAACCTAAGACGCCACAAACAACAGGAACACAACATATAGATAAAAAATTATATCTATATTTCTCAAACCTTGTACATCAAAACAATCTGTGAGTCAAGGTTGCAAAAGTGCAGGGTGCTTGACTGACTTCATTGGAAAATTGAAATTCTTACCCTCTCAAATCAGATGGAAATGCTGAAAATGTCGGCAAGTGAGATACTACTGCCTTGTAACAAGTTTCTGTTGATGAATCAATCTATGAAATTTCATGCAAAAATAGCATCGACACATAAAATGTTCATTTTAATATTTCTCATGCAACTATGCTCACTATTCAGAGATCATTGTTTTAAGCATCTTCTACAGATATTGGGAGTTTTTTACACTTCTGCATGATTCCTCTTGGTCACAGAATTCTCGAACCCTCTCAGAGTCCTCTACGTCTTGCTGTGTTACACTTTCTGCATTGGTTTCCTTTTTCCTCTGTGAAAGTATTAGAGTAGGCATGCCACCCTGTTGCATCGATTGTCTGTTCAATTCATTCTCTCTCTCATTCCGACGACTCCTTTATCTTGTTTGTTTTTTGGTTAAATGAGCTGATGCTGTAAGCTTCTGTCTCATTCTTGTTCAATGTCTTTATTGCAAGTCTTCTTTCGAGTTGCACATGTTTCTGTCTTCCCCCTTCCCTTACACTCATAGTCTGCCCATATTGATTCTTTTGATAGTCTCTTAAATTGATCTCCACATAATTGGTTAAACATAGTATTTCCTTTTGTTGCACATGGTTTCTCTTAGCTCCTTTGCTTGTGCATTTGTGAGCAGGTGGATTTGTGCTTTACGTCTTCTCCAGTTGTCCTGCTACACTTACTGTATCTCTTACTACAGCAGCACAGCTAGAACCTATTTCCTCTAGCAGTTCTGTTGAAACCTCAGCACTGTTCAGAATGCACGATTAGCAACTTTTGAAGTTTGAACATATGCATGCGTAACTTATGCAGTCCGTTTGGTAAGTTCATGAGTTCCGATTACATCTTGATGAACCCATATAAACGTAATATGGTACACCATGGTTGAGCTGACATGGATGCTCCATCGGGGTAACTGTACCTCTGTTGCATTATAGGAAGAGTTTCTGTAACTCCATTGACTAATTACCTTCCTGACTACTCACTGAATCGACCAACTGAGAACCGAGATGCCTAGGATTACCAAGAACAAAGAGGTACCCTTGCTCGTGAAGCTCTTTGGAAGATGTAAATGCCATCCATTTACATCTACCTCTACGTCCTCATCTTAAACTCCATCACTCACTATGTATAGATAATCAATCTAAAGATAGCCTCTATCTGCAAGGGGAGCGTGGCAAACTTTGTTAGTGTAATCTGATAAGAGGCTTGTTGTGTATCATCCACCCACCCCGACAACATAGTGAACTAAATATGTGAGAAAGTGGCCCAGCAAGATTTCATAAATCCTGTGCACCATGCTTTTGTTCTACACTTAGTTGTAGCAGGTAGTCGACACTTATTCCCTGAGTCATTAATATGCCTCTTGAAATAGAAATGTTCTAGATTGACCAAGGATGAGTGTAACTTCCCTAGTTGATTGGAAGCAGTGTGTCTCATACTAAAGATAAGACTCATGAAAAGAAAAGGATGTGATACAAGCTTTAATAGGAGGTAACATGGACTGTCACTGACGTCGTCTAGGAGGGTGAAAACTATGTGCTCTCGTAACATGGCGTGAAGTGCGAACTGCTGCATGACTATGAGTGATACACTGTCGTTGACATCAGTGAGGTGGTAAGTCGTCGTCATCGTCATCAGACTGTGTCCGTCTCTTGGTGAAGAAAGACGTAATGTGAGCCTGAGAGCTAGGATGTGGCTGGTGAGCTAATTGGTACATATCCTGGCGCAACAAGACCATCTCCCGTAGCATAAGCGCGACACTGCGAGAATCCTCATATCCAATCAGTGCTCTGAGTGTAGTAGGCATGTCACGGAATAAACAATGATATCTCCCTCTGATCTCATAATATATGGGGCATCTGAAGATGAAGTGCTCCTCGGACTCTATCTCATGTAGGGGACATAGCAGGCATAGTCTCTCCTCTCGTTGTGTACCCTGGAATCTGCCTGTCTCAATAGCCAACTGATGTGAGGAGACTCTGAACTGTCCCAAAGTGAAATAGAGACCGTGTGATAGTCCAAAGGACAAATAGCGAGGTGAAATTGGAAGACCAGTGGCATCCTGCTCTAGAAAGTGAGTCCGGTAGTAGGGGCAAGGGTATTGGAGGCGTGAATCAGTAGCTCAGATTCAAGGTCTTCAATGTCCCTGGTGCGGTGGGTTTTCAACTTTTTGATTGCTGCCCGAACCAAGTCAGGGGTGAAAAAGGTGAAGTCTGAAGGTCGAGGAGAGATGGAGATGGGCGTATCAGTGGGTATAGTGTAAAGCTGGGTAGCATAGTCGGTCCAGATATGTAAATCGTCCAGAAGCTCATGCCAAAAGGCACCTAAGGAGGAACTGAGAAGGAGGTTCACAAGACGGTTTCCTTCAGAGTCATCATAGGCACGTTCTTTGCGACGGAGTGCCGTGAAGAGCGGAGGAGATGGCGGGCATGGAAACGAGCATGTGTGACAGAGTGGTGTAGGGATCGGCATTCTGCATCATACCACGGTGGGTGGAAAGGTCGGGATGATCGTGGATGGAATGGTTTGTGCTTATGGGGTTTAGAAGGGAAAGCCAAAGTAGCAGCAGTGTGGAGAACAGGTGGTGAGGAAGGTGGCTTGTGACTCCAGTGCTTCACTGTGTGGAAAAGAGTGAAGTAGGGACGAGGGATTCTTGGTAGAGTGGGATAGAGAGAGGGTGGATGGTGTATTTGGGTGCACGGGGAAGTATGGATTGGTGTTGAGGCTATGGTGGTGGAAGATGGCCAAAAGCGAAGGATAGGAACGAATGATCAAAAAGGGTGCTAGGGGAGATATGGAAGCTGAGAATAAGAGGGATGGATGACGGTGACCCCATGAGGTAATCAACCACACTATGACCGCCACTGTGAGGATGACAAGTATAACTGCCAGAATTAGGCCAGTGAGGTAGGCCATTATAAATGGCTAACTCATGTGCCTCACCAAATTGTAACATGTACTCACCATATGATGTAATAGGTCTCGGTCCATCTGCAAAAATCCTGGCGATCCCCAAGCTATCACTATCAAGGGCATGGACTCGCATCTGATCTGAAGCATCATGGAACTCTGTCTGTCATGAGGCTGTACGAGCATTTAATAACTATTTAATTCAATTCTTGCTTATTAGAATTACTTGTATTTAGCTCATATGACTCTCTCCTTTGCTCTTTTTGTTGCAGATTGATTTGCTCTTAGTTAGAAGTGTTAAATTACATGGTTGGTTAGCTAATAATAGGTTGTAGTTAGTTCATAGTTAGAGGCAAATTGAGATCTATCCTTAAATATGTCTATACTGAGTTCTAAAAATGTGAAGCTTGGATGAGATCAATGTAGGATTGAGTTCTAAATTGGGTCAAGTTATGGGTCGATGTCGATCAAAGTTGGATTAATGTAGAGTTTCAACCTTGACTGTACTCTTTGGACTTTTTGACCAAATATGCAAGTGGAGATGAAATTTACAAATTGTACTCAGCTATCTAAGTAGTAAAATAAGTGAGTAGGAGTATGATTAAACTCCAATACATTAAACCTAGGAAATACCTTTGGACATGTTCACATTCATAGTGTCTTATAATCTTTAAAATTGGTTAGTTTCCTATGTGAGATGTTGCTGATAGTTCAATTATGGGTTGTTGACCAAAATGGTAGGGCATGACTGAGGCAATGTGCTGCTTGATGATGAAAGCACAAATAGTTCGATGGATGTTTTTTATAGGCTGATTCTGTAATAGATCTATGTGGGTGCTGACCGATGCGGTAGCGCAGGCCAAAAGACAACGACTGAGAGAGATAACTCGGTCTAACGGGAAGCCTTGAAGCATCTAAGTGAAGAAAGTGAATGCGGTAGAACTGAAGCTTAACCCGTGAAGGAAGATGAGAAGAGGAAATCGTCGTGACAGTACCAAGAGTAGCATGGCCAAGAGACAGGAGCAATAGAGAGTGATCAGAGATGGTAGGGTGCATAATAGGAAAAGTACGAAGAAACGGAATTAAGGCTGGTGAGCCAATGAAGCAGTCAACAACGCTGTGTCCACCGTCGTGCGGATGGCAGGTAAAAACTGATGATGATGGCCACCGAGAAAGGCCATTCAGAATGGCTAAAGAGTGAGCTTCTGCAAGTCCAATCAACTGTTCTCCAAAGTGTGTAGCTGGGGTATCAGCATCCTGAGAGGTCCTGTCCAAACCCACATCCAAAACCTGAATATGTAGGAAATCACTATCTGCATGAAACTCTGTCTGCTGGGTTTTGGTGCGAGCGTTAAAACCGCCTGCTAATAAAATAAGGCCCTGCTATGCAAAGCTGGCTATATCATCGGAAAGAGCCTGGAAGGGGTCACCACCATAATCTGCAAAAGCTGATGTCTGAGGTGCAAAATAACAAACTGCTATAAAGAGATCTTGAGGTAGCCCTAAGAAGTGACCATAAAACTGTAACCAAATAAATCGTGCAAATGGATCACTTTTGAGTAGCTTAAAATGAGTACCACATCATCCGCATAGAGAAGGATAGCGATTAGAATGTCACCAAGCCTGCAACCGTCCCCACCACACTAAGAAATGACCTGCTTCGGCTCATCGATGTATAGTCCAAAAAGAACTGGTGAAAGAGATCATCCTTGCTTAACCCCAATAGTAACCCGGATCTGCTCAGAAATGCCACTACTATGACGAATGCAACCCAAAACCCTCTCATAGAGAGCCATGACAACTAGAATAATATTCGTCGAGAAACCCAGGTCGTGGAGTCTCTGGATACGTAGAGAGCGTGGGACAGAGTCAAAGGCTTTCCTGAAGTCCACAAAAGAACAATAAACCTTTTCCTTTCTGTGTCTAGCTTTCTCAATGAGAGCTCGAAGAGTGAAGATATGATCAGTAGTGGAGTAATGAGCGCGGAACCTTACCTGGCCCAATGCATGCAATCTCCTGGACTCTACCTCTGAGCTAACTGCTGACTGAAGGATGGTGCCATATAACTTCGCGAGAACATGCCCAATCATGATAGGGTGGTAATTACCAGGTAACATGGGGTTTCACCATTTTTATGGATAGGATGTATGATGTTGGTGCACCAAGAAGATGGGAAGCCTTCAACAACAGCGTGGTTGAGGAGAGTGGATAGTGTGGGGGCAAGAGTGTCTGAGGCGTGAATCAGTAGCTCGGATTCAAGATCTTCAATGTCTCTAGTTCGATGGGTTTTCAATTTTTTGACTACTGCCTTGCCTAGACCAAATCAGGGGTGAAGAGGGTGAAGTCTGAAGGTCGAGGAGAGATGGAAGTGGGCGTATCAATGGATATAGTGTAAAGCTGGATAGCATAGTCAGTCCATGTATGTAGGTCATCCAAGAGAGGGGGTGGAGCACGGGGGATAAATTCACGCCAAAAGGCACCAGAAGAGGAGCTGAAAAGGAGGTTCACAAGGCGGCTTCTTTTGGAGTCATCATAGGATGTTTTTTGCGTCGAAGTGTGCGATTGCCATGAGGAGCGAAGGAGATGGGGGGCATGGAAACAAGCATGTGTGACAGTGTGGTGAAGGGAGCGGCATTCCGCGTCGTACCATGGTGGATGGAAAGGTCGAGTTGATCGCGGATGGGCTGGTTTGTTGTTGTGAGGTTTAGATGGAAAGGCCAAAGTTGCAGCAGTATGGAGAGAAGTGGTGAGGAAGGCAGCCCGAGACTCCAGTGGTCCAAATAAGGTGAGCCAACACCCTCAACAAAAGAAGAGGACTCTGGAGGAAAATAGCAGGCAGCAATGAAAATGTCCCTGTCCAAACCAATCTCCCGTCCTGTAATCGAATCCAGATATATTGTGCATGTTCATCGTGTCTGACGAACTCAACAATCTGATGAAGGGACTCTATAGAGACAAGCCAACCCTCCAGAACCACGACCACTAGCTGATCTAGTCTCAGGTCTGTATACTGAATCCCATCTGTATCCCAGGAAAGTCGGTAGTCCCCGCTCCTGACTATCGTGAGTCTCCATGAAAAACAATAGGTCTTGTCCAATAATAAACTCAATTAGATCACGTGCTGTAGAGGATGAGTGAATGCCATCATAGTTCCATACCCCGATCTGAAGATGGTATGGATGGGGCCCCGAGATGCTCCCAATCTCGGGGGCCCCAAGTCCCTAGCTCTGGGAGCTACTAGCGTGCCAGCAACAAAGCGAAGCGAATGATCAGTGTAGCTACATCTCTGGTGGTCCTCCAGGCTGTGTGTAACCCATCTGTCACATGTCCTAGGGTGGTCTCGAGAACCTCGTAGCTTTGGCAATAGCATCTTGTGTATCTGGTATCCCATGAACCCTAATGTAATGGGCCTTTTGTTCCCTTGACCGCTGATGGCTGAGGAAATGGGAGCACTAAGCTTGGTGCCTTTCTTCAATACTGCTGCCCATGAGAGGGTTTCTTCTTTATGCTGTTCAATCTTATTTTTGAGCTCCCGTATCATGGTGGTAGCCGATTCCGAGGCTGCAACCTGCTTAGTACTGATCACTTGTTCAAATGAGGCAACTTTGGACTGCAACACGTTCTTTTCTTTGAGTAGAGAGATCACTATTCCCTTCAACAGTGAAAGTTCTTGTTTCAAAAGCTGGAAATCTGCTTTCATTTGGTCAGCTTCCCAAGAGGAGAAAAGCTCAGTTGATTTGGAGGGAATGTATGGGATGTGTGTTGTAGACGGAGGAGTTGTAGCTTCTTGGGAGATGGGAATAGGAAGGAGGCCGTTAGGAATGGCTAGATCAGTCGGATTGGAGTTAAAAGAAGATAGACGGAGGTGTTAGGAATTAATGTTTATTTGATACCCCTTAATGATAGTTTGGCAATGCCTGCGTGCTATTTTTAGGGGCCATTTTATTTATAGTAAATTTGTTTTTTAAGGCTTACGCATGTAGGTGGGTTCACTACAAATAGATTAGGATCTATCTAGTACTTAGAAGTTCATTTTTGGTCTTTACCAAATATAGGTAGTATTATTAGCGATTAGCTTTTGCTATTTTGCTATTTGTTTTAGGCTCTTAGCTTTTCTCATTCATTAGAGAAACTATTTATGTAGGCTGGGCACCCCACCACAATCATCCATTATGCTAGAGCAATTGCTCAATTCTCCTATGATCTGAATTCTCTCTATGCTTGGTTTTGTGTGAGTGCTAGTAGGACTAGTATCTGCATCTAGAATTTGTATCACAAATTTTGACATGGTATCAGAGCAGGCTCTTTGGTGATAGAGACAGTTTGTATTTGCATGTGTGCAATCAGATTGGAGGAGCTGAAGCTGCATGTGGAGTCAACGTTGTTAGGAAAACATCGGGAATCTTCTAGGAGAAGATTGATGAAAAGTTATTGGTTGTCGACAAATCTGAATCAGAATTTTTCTGGTTGTTTGCTAGTTTTCTGGTGCAGGTCACATCTGGAGCAGGTGCATCTGAGGGAGGCAGTATCTGAACAGGTGACTTCTGAGACATGCAGATCTGAACATGTGCTTTTCAGGTGCATGCAGATCTGAACGACTTCTAAGGGCGGCATTACCTGAAACAGGTGCTTTCAGGTGCAGGGAACAGGTAGTTTTCAGGTGCATGCAGATTCGGATAGGCAACATCTGAGGTAGGCGGACCTGGTGCAGGCCCAGACAGGCAGCATCTGAGGTAGGCAGACCTGGTGCAGGCGGTAACTGAGCAGGTGTAGGAGCATCTGAGGAAGGCAGACCTGGTGCAGGTTTAGACAGGCAGTACCAGGACACGTGATATCCAGGGAAGGCTGTTTTTGGAGAGGTCTATTTCTGGATAGGTGTTATCCAGGGAAGGCTGTTTCTAGATAGATCTGATTGTTAAACTAAAATCAGGTTGTTGGGAGTTGTTGTAGATCAGTACAATGGCAGGATTGAACGATGTTGTGTTGCCGGAGTCTAGCAAGCTAGATGGAATGAACTACAATATATGGAAGTTCAAGATGCAGAATATTCTCCAAGATAGAGAATTTGGAAGATCGTCACAGGTGTCGAGATACCTCCTACCATTGACAGAGAGTTGCGGGAGTATCAGAGATGTAGAAGAAAAGCTCATCATATCATCAACTTATCAGTTAGAGATATGATTATACCTCATATCAGAGATGCTACTGTGGACCCAAGGAGGCTTGGGATATACTGAAGAACTTGTATGAGATGGTAAATCAGTCACTAATAAGCTTCACACGTTGAAGATGAGTACAAGTGAATCAGTAATGGACTACTTTACTCGAGTGAAAGATCTGAGAGGGCAACTTATTGCAGTTGGAGAAAGTGTTCAAGATTCAGTATTGGTGTCCATTATTGTACTTAATAGTCTACCTTTGGCCTATCAGAACTTTGTAATGATGCTATTGTTAAGAGAAACGAGGCCTTCTTTCGATGAGCTAAATGCTCTTACTACGAAGAAATGAGATGACAAAATATTGTCAACAGGGATGATTTCAGAGAACAGGCATTTCTGGCAAAGAAGCAAGAGCAAAGTTCCAAGACGGGTGGCAAAGGGAAGAAGAAGAAGCAGCAAGATATGGAGGAGAATCAATCAAATTGGTCAGAAGATGGAAAGAAAGTGGTTCGAAAAGGAAACTGCTTTATTGGAGTGCTGGCACAACAAACTCAAGAAAAAGTAGGACGGGAAATTTGCTGAAGAACAAGAAACATCTAATGCAAAATTGAATGCTTTGGATCTTGAAGACTATGAGTTGTTTTCGGCATCAACATCTTCTGGTGGTGGCTTCTCGAAGGAAGATGACTATTGGTTAATTGATTCAGGAGCTTCAAAGCACATGACACCTAGGCGAGACTGGCTATCTAATTTTCAAAAATTAGATGATGGGTCAAATGTGAAGTTGGGGGACAACTACACATATGATATAAAGGGAGTTGGAAAAGTACAAGTACAACTACCTTCAGGGAAGATTTGAAACATAAAAGATGTGCTTTATTTACTAGGAATCAAGAAAAACTTACTCTCAATATCAGCTATTGCAAAGCAACACATGGTGGTGCAGTTTGATGAACAACGATGACTCATCCAGAGGAAAAATAATGAAATAGTAGCTGAGGGCATACTTGTAGGGCAGTTGTATAAACTTCAAGCTCAGGTGGTGGATAAGTATTGCGGATACTGGATCATTGAGTAAGTTATGGCACGAGAGGTTTGGACATCTGAATTACAAAAGTCTACAAGTCTTGAGGAAATTTAACATGGTTAGAGGTTTACCTCAAGTCTTTTTTGATCACAATTTTTGTGAAGGCTGTGTCTGCAAGCATCATATGAAGAAATTTTTGCCTAGTACATTCAGGGTGAAAAATGTTCTAGAACTTGTTTATACAGATTTGTGTGGTCCTATGAGGACTCAATCTTATGGGGGAGCAAGTTACTTTATGGTGTTTGTGGATGACTATTCTAGGAAGACGTGGATCTATCTTTTGAAGAATAAGGGTGAAGCTTTCAAGTATTTCACATGGTTGAAGACACAGGTGGAGAAAGAAACAGATAGACAAGTTAAGATACTTCGCTCGGACAAAGGGGGAGAGTATCTTTCTACGGAATTTCAGGTGTTTTGCAAGGATCAAGGTATAAAGAGACATGCCTCAACAAAATGGAGTTGCAGTCAGAAAGAACCGGTCTATAGTAGAAACTGCAAGGAGTATGCTCAAGAGTAAAAATCTTCCAAATATGTTTTGGAGTGAAGCAATTAAGACGGTGGTTTATCTTTTGAATTGAAGTCCTACAAAGGTTGTAGAGAATCGAACTCCAGAGGAAGCTTACACGGGTCGGAAGCCAGATGTAACTCATTTGAGAGTGTTTTGGGAGTATTGCTTATTACCCGAGGATTCAAGGAGCAAATTTGATTCTAAGGCGACCAAGTGTTTATTTCTTGGTAATGATAACTAAGAGAAGGGATATAGGTTATATGAGTTGGAGGGTAAGAAAATAATCATAAGTAGGGATGTAATCTTTGATGAGGAAGCAACTCATAAAGATATAGAGATATATTTTGATAAGGGTCAAGATGGAGGAATCCCTATATTATGTGATGAGTTATTACAGGAACCTGAATCGACACATGTATCGCCTACGCCAATTCAAAAACCTAGAGTGACTTTGGTTGAGATAGGAAAGAGGAAGGAGAGATCAAGTATATGGGATACTTATTCACCTCCTACTTCACCAGGCAGGAAGCATCCTACATCAGAAGCTAGAAGATTGCCTAGATGGTACTATGAAACTATCAAGGATAGTGTTTTTATAGAACAGGGAGAGTCCAGTGCGCATGGAACTAGGAGATCAGCTAGACTTGAAAAGCAACATGAAGATCAAGATCGACAGGAGGTTTGATAGGAGGATCATCATGAAGATGGGGATGTACATTTTGCATATATGGCGAGAATATTAGAAACCAAGGATCCATCTACTTTCAGAGAGGCTGAAAAAGAGGATATTTGGAGGAAAGCTATGGATGAGGAGTACAACTCAATCATGAAGAACAAGACTTGGAGACTTGTTCAGTTACCTAAGGTAAAAAGGCCATTGGATGCAAGTGGGTCTATAGAACTAAGTACTATAGATAAACATAAGGCAAGATTGGTGGTAAAAGGTTATGCTCAACAGGAAGGGATTGACTATGAGGAAACTTTTGCACCAGTTGCTAAGTCGACTACTATGAGGACTGTTTTATCATTGGCAACTCAGTTTGGATGGGATATTCAACAAATGGATGTAAAGAGTGCATTCCTAAATGGATTTCTAGAGGAAGAAGTCTACATGGAGCAGCCAGAGGGATACATAGTAGCAGGACATGAAGACAAGGTTTGCAGGTTGGACAAGGCACTATATGGACTTAAGCAGGCACCCAGGGCGTGGTACACGAGGATTGACACATACTTTGAGGAGCTTGGCTTTCAGAGAAGTAGTTCGGAGCATACACTTCATGTTTTGATCTGGGATAATCGTATTGTTATTGTAGTGATGTATGTGGATGATCTTGTTATTACAGGATTGGATCATAGTATGATTTAGGGAATCAAGAAGATCTCTCATCAGATGAAAGATCTTGGTTCACTACAATATTTTCTTGGGATTGAGGTGTGGAGAGTAGCACACGGACTATTTATTTCTTAATCTAAGTATACTCATGAACTTCTTGAAAAGTTCAATATGTCAGAGTGCAAGCCTATTTCTACACCATATGATAGTGGATGTAGGCTTACTAAAGCTGAGGAAGATTAGGATGTAGATGAGACGTTATATAGAAAGCTTGTTGGAAGCTTATATAGATATTGCTTATGTGAGTATGGTTAGTCAGTTTATGGCTAAGCCTAAACAGATTCATTGGAAAGCTGCTAAATATATCCAGGGCACTTTGAGATTTGGTATTCTCTATGGTAGATAGGATGATTTGAAGTTACAGGGATGTTGATTGGGCTGGAGACGCGGAAGACCGAAAATCTACTACAGGTTATGTTTTTAGTCTTGGTTCTGGTGCTATCTCTTGGAGTTCAAAGAAGCAGCATACTATTGCTTTATCATCTACAGAGGCAGAATATCGAGCTACTACGAGTGCAACATGTGAAGCAATATGGTTGTGAAGGATTTTACACGATCTACATATGGTACAAAATTCACCTACGGTACTTCAATGCGACAATCAGAGTTATATTAAATTGGCGAAAAATCCAGTTTTTCACAGCAGGACAAAGCATATTGAAGTACAACAACACTTCATGAGAGAGAAAATTCAAAGTGATGAAGTGGAGCTTATCTATTGCCCTACGGAAAAGCAAGTTGCAGATATCTTTACCAAAGGTCTTGGCAAAGAAAAATTTCAGAAGTTTAGAGAACTTCAACATTAAGGGGGAGTGTTAGGAATTAATATTTATTTGATACCCCTCCTTAATGATAGTTTGGCGATGCCTGCGTGCTATTTTTAAGGGCCATTCTATTTATAGTAAATTCATTTTTTAAGGCTTATGCATGTAGGTGGGCACACTACAAATAGATTAAGATCTATTTAGTACTTAGTTCATTTTTGGTCTTTACCAAATATAGGTAGTATTATTAGCAATTAGCTTTTGCTATTTTGCTATTTGCTTTAGGCTCTTAGCTTTTCTCATTCATTAGAGAAACTATTTAAGTAGGCTGGCGCCCCACCACAATCATTCCATTATCCTAGAGCAATTTCTCAATTCTCCTATGATTTGAATTCTCTCTATGCTTGGTTTTGTGTGAGTGCTAGTAGGACTAGTATCTTCATCTAGAATTTGAATCACAAATTCTGACAGGAGGAGCTTTAGCTTCTTGGGAGATGGGAATAGGAAGGAGGCCGTTAGGAATGGTTAGATCAGTCGGATTGGAGTTCAAAGAAGAAGAGATAGAGGAAGAGGAGATAGAAGAAGAAGTATCAATCTTGGAGGTAGCATCGAGGGGGTGGGATGAGGCAGTAGTGAGGGACGGGGGGGGGGGAAATCAACAGTAGCAGCGAGGGGGGTGGGTGGGTGGGTGTAGGTCAGCAACAACAACAGCTAAGGTAGAAGTAACATCAGCGAGGGGGGGGGGAGGGGGGGGAGGGATCAGTAGCATCATCGAGGGGGTGGGGGTCAACAACGAGGGGTTGGGGGTCAGCAACGAGGGGGGGGGGAGTGAGGTGGCAGCGAGGGGGGGTGAGGTGGCAGTAGAGGGAGGGGGGGTGGGCGCCTTCCGACTGGGAGGCATGAGAGAGAGAGAGAGAGAGAGAGAGAGAGAGAGAGAGAGAGAGAGAGAGAGAGAGAGAGAGAGAGAGAGAGAGAGAGAGAGAGAGAGAGAGAGAGAGAGAGAGAGAGAGAGAGAGAGAGAACCTCTTGTATCGTGAGTGTAACAGAACGTGGATCCTCATATGCTATGAGGGATCGCAGTGTAATAGGTACATCTTGGAATAGGCATAGCTCCCTCTGATCTCGTAGTATATTGGGCATCTGAATATTAAGTGATTCTCATAATCCACCTCATAATTAACAACTCCTTTTCTCCCTCATAGAGTACCCTGGAATCATCCAATCTCAATCGCAAGTTGATGTGATGAAACTTGGAGCCGTCCCAATTAGATTTGAGACCATGAAGTAATCATGAATCCAAGTAGTGTGGTAGGACTGGGAACCCTGTGGTATCCAACTCCAAAAAGTGAGTTTGATAATTATCGTGTTTGACCCTTAATTGGCCCTACCATACTTGATCAAGATATGCTCTATATAAGGAATGTCTGATGTAATCATGGGTGCCCGATGGAAGTTCTGTGATAGAAATGCCAAGTGTATAAAGTAAATGGGAGGCCTGAGAAACCAAGATAATCGATAGCCCTAATTCCAATGTTTTATGGAACTTTCGAATCGCCTGTTCGAACCGTGTTTGAAATAGGAAAGAATCGGCATCTCCATGTTCAAACCGGGAAATCAGTTTTAGGATTTCCCCCCCCCCTTAATTTCTACCCTTCGATAAGTGCTTTTTTATTGTTAATGGGTAACATGTATATTATGATTCCGAATTCGTGATTAATCCATAGTGAAATTCGATTCTTGACACGGAACTTTGAACTTCCAACTCTTGAGTCTTGTTACCTAACAATACATGTCACCTGTGATTTTGGGTTCTTGATCGATCTGTTGCTTGCAGTTTTAGCTATGACCTTTCTGATATCATCAGTGACATTAGCTAGTAGCTACTTTCATACATGACTAGAAAGATAGTCCCTTGAAAAAATCGAACCATTTTTTGGGCATGACTAGAAAGATAGTCCTTTGGAAAATGCAAAAAATGGTTTGAACTCTATTTTTCTTTTCTCGGTTCGAACCAAAAGACGGTTTGAATCAGGCCAATTCGAACTGTGGTTCTTGGAATGAACCGCGCTTTGAGACAACCCTGATTCTGAAGGTGCTGAGATGAGGTAAGTGCTGCCTATGTGTATCTCTGCTTAGAGGCGGCTTGTTGATTATATGTGGTGAGCTGAAAGATGGCGTCAAGTTGTGAAGGTGAAGTTGCAAACTCAGCCAGAATAACTTGATGTGGGACATAGGGCTTAGCCTATATCATGTGTGATAGCATAGTAATCTACAGGCACGAAATACTGGCCCAATTAGAGGACATCGTAGTGGAATAGAGCTCGACAGCATGCGTGGCCCAGTGCATGTAATTTATTGGTCTCAGCCTCAAAACTTACCGTCGATTGGAGAATGATGACTGTGAGTACCCCGATGGAAGATTTGTGATAGAGATGTGGAGTGTATCAGGTAATTGGGAGGCTTGGGAAAACCATTATAGTCAATAACCCTGACTATGAATAACTCGTTCTAATGCACTTACGTTTGGCTTGATGTCTCTCACTGGGATATCAAACTCATCCTCCGATCTGTCCTCTGTATCCTCTATAGATTGTTGTCTGTTTCTAGTAATGAACTTTGTGATACTCATCTAGTGGTGTGTAAAGGTTTGGCCCTCGGATAGATCTCGTCTCAGAACCATCATCTCTCATGTCATCAAGGCTACCCAGTATGGGTCCTCATATGTAATCAGAGAATGGAGTGTCATGGGTGTATCCCGATATAAGCTATAGTATCTCCCTCTCCCTCGATCTCGTAATATGCTAGACATCTGAAGATGAAATGGTTGTCTCCTCAATCTCCCCAAGTGTACAGATCTTACAAATCATGTCCTCGGTGGATATGCTATGAAAAATCCTTGTCTCATATGTACATGATGTGATGAGACTCTAAATCGCCTCAGTAGAAATCTCAATCTATGTGATAATCTTGTTTTGAGGCATCTAGGGTGAATAGGACAGCCCACACAATCAACCTCCATGAAACGAGATCTATTATAGAGGGGTTTCACCTCTAGCTGTCCATCCGAAACTCATGCACATAGACTTGTATATAAATAGCGAATATAGTGGTGTGTGCCCTCCGGAATTGATGATAAAGAGATACCAAGAGAGTCGAGTAGACGCACTGCCTGGGAATATCATGAGAGATAGAAACCCAGACTATTTAATAACCAAGATGACATGAAAGCCTTGTAGGGATATCCGGTCTTGCAGCTATCCATCTGTGCTAGTCTTTGAAGAAAAATGATGATCCAAAAAATCACCTCAACTGGGAGTGGAGGAATTGCAAACTTTGCCAATATAATCCAATGTGGCATCGAGGGTTTCGCTGGGATCATCCGCAAAAGCATGGTGATTTGTAGACAAGATATATTGTCTCACTTTGAGGAAGTGAGACCCATACACCAAGTCTTCGCTGCATACATGGTTGTTGGAGTGACCATGGTATAAAAAAGGTGACTTATCCGGAGCATCATGAATGTACTGTTTGAAACAAAACCTCTCAACCTAAACTAAAGATGCATGTCCTTTCCCGAACCTGGCAAGGGCTGCTTGTCTCATACTAAAAACTCGACCAGTGAAATGAACAACAAGGCAAGGGTGACTATCCCATAAAAATCCTGTGTCTGCATGAATGAACGGGAAGTATTGAAGACCATCACTTAGTCTTTGCAATGTTCATCGTCATTCCCCAACATGAACAAAAAGAACATAGTACATCCAGGTGTCTTTGTAAACCCTCTCTGGACCTCGACATGAGTACCACATCATCGACATAAAGAAGAATACTCTGTCTTGCACAATCATCGTCTCTACTCATCAATGTAAAGTCCAAACAAGGTAGGGGAGAGTGAGCACACCCTTGCTCCACTCCAACTATCCATTGGCTGTGTGATACCCTTCAATTGGAAACAGCCTATCAGGTGGTGCACGAGGAATGAATTCACGCCAAAAGTTTCCTTGAGGAAGAACTAAAGAGAGAGTTGATGAGCCTTCTCCCTTTGTTAATCTCATAGGTCATCTTCTTACGGCAAATGGCATTTCTATAAGTGCTATTTATATCATGGTGAGCTGAGAGTGAGTGCGAACATGCATATTTGAGTTGCTTATGGAGTTGATGACATTCTTCATCATACCAGGGCTGACTTGGGCAGCACGAAGGTTTCTTGTTTTGGGTTTAGCGTATTTGGAAAGCCTGCAATGTGTAGAGAAAGGTGGAATGCTTTTACGTGCATTGGGAACGAAGCAATGGAAAATTACTGATTCGGTGTAGAAAATGGGAGCAGAAAACAAATTGTGGTATAGTGGGATTACAATATGAAGGTCCCAAATCCATCATATTGTTGTCTTGGTCCAACCAATCATATACTAGGGCAGTTTGTGATTGCTAAGCTAGGCCAGGAAGGCTGAAACATTTTCTGGGGCTAGTTAGAATCCTAATAAAGTTCAGAAGTAACATATGGAACTCCTGACTGTAAGGCTTTCGAAATCAAGACTCAATAGTTCAATTTTCTATCTCAGAAATTTTTAGCATTCAATCAACTTATGCAGAAAATAATTCAAGTCATGCTTGGAAGTTTCATTGGATTGAATGACTCGTGAGCTTTTGTTTCTTTTGGCATGTTTGATTTTCAAGTATCACTTTTGTGATACCATGCTTTACTAAGCTTTTTTGATTTTTGTGGAGTATTGGTTTCTTTAACTTTTTGAGAATGATGCTAAAAGCAGGGTAAGTTTTTGAGTTGGGTTCTGACATTTTTGCTCAGGTTTAGTCTTTTCTTTGCTTATTATCAATCTAAATTGAAGGCACTATGCTGGCATTTTAACAGCCCAAGCCAGAGGTCAAGTACATATTGAAAGTCATTGGAGGAAGCTTAACTGCTCTTCCTGGACTAGCTGACATGATCAAGGTAAAATTATTTCCACTTCCGTCTTATATACTTTTTATGCTAAAGGTTTTCATTGTCCACTTTTTTCTTCGTGGCAATGTTAGGGGAAGGTTTTTGGACAACTCGTTTGTACTGTAGGGATGTTTTGTAGAGGATGTGAGTTTCCTGTGACCATAAATAGGTCTCATCTTGTGGCATCCCGTGCTTGGTTTCAAAGTTTTTAACGTTCATGAGATTGAGACTCTAGGCAGTGAGCTTATTCGTATAGTTGATGTCTGAAAGATGTCTTGATCTAGTAAACTTGTCAGAGAACGTGTGATAATGTCTGCAACAAGGCTAGTTTCTTCCTCAGTGTGCCTTTTGTTCTCTTGAGTGTTGAGTGTTGACAATTCCATATTCAGTGGTGGATGCTACTGTTTGAATTTGATAGAGATTGACCTTCATGAAGTTTGCTTTTGGGAGTACACCATTGAGTCTGCCACAAGAGCTTTAAACTGAATGTGATAAAGATTGAACTTCACGAGTCGTCCATGACTATTGCAGTCAAATATTCTAGCACTGCATATAAGGATGTAATTTGTGTAAAAAAGAAAAGTGGAGTTAAAAGTTGATGACAGAGATAATGCAGTAAAAATCCCTGTCTGAGGCTGTGTTCAATCTGTGGGTTAAAGAAGAGTATATAGCAATTCTCCTGCCTTAATTTTGCTGATGTATTTGATAATTTGGTACTTGGAGCTCTTTAAATGCGCATTTTGATCTAAGGGTTGCATTTGTCCAAAAAGTAAGAGCAAAATCAAACTGACTGTTTCCAGGAACTCTAGTCATATGAGTCTAGGTCATCTGGTATTTTTCTTTGCTGAATAAGGAAGCTTATTCAAGACAGATTGGACTGTCATATATTGAATTTGTGTTGGCTTAATGTGCAGGACTTGGTCGAAAGCATTGTGGTGGACACTTTACAGTGGCCACATAGGATTGTTGTGCCTATTGGCGGTGTTCCTGGTGACCTCAGGTATGTTACATGTGACTGTTTCTACATATTTAAACTCACATCCTATGTGTAACTAGAGCTGTGATTCATGCAATCAAGTAGACAAGGTTCGTAAAGGCAAACATGAGCAGACTCCAGTTGATGATTGAGCATCTGTTAATAAATGTTATCTCTTATCCAAGAAAGTAAAGCAGTCAAAATTCATATTGGATCCTCTTTCAAGATCTTCTACTGTTTACCCACTCCTATAGAAGAAAATGTTCTTAATGCGAGGCACAATCAGATAAACATTTCCAAGTAGCTGATAAGAAGAGATTAGGATAATATGGATCTTTCCGTATTACTTCGAAGGCCTTCTGGACTCACTCAAGATCAGACTTGCAATATGATTAAGTTTGACTTTGACCAAGGTGGCTTCTTAATCTTTCTTCTATCCTTCAAAACAGCTGAAGTTTGCAGGCAGTGCCATAGATATGTGGGAAGGCAACACTAGTGTGACTGGTCTGAGCAAGAAAGGTATTTCTGGGCTGACTGGGAGGATTTCAAGAGTGCTTATGTGGAATTGTATCTTAAATACGCTTCTGCATATGCTGAATGTTTTGCTTCATAATGGACTCAAGGAGCCCATCTGCAGTGAAACTGGAATACCTTGACATTTTTCGGAAATGTAGTTATGAAGGAAATCTCTCTCTTTTCCATTGTCTTTTCCATGCCAAAAGGCATATAAGACTAAAAGGTACATGTCAAGTGTGTGGTATCAGTGGGAGCATATAAAACATCTCTGAAAACAATAAAGTAGGTACACGTAGATAAACTACTAAAGAAGCTAAAATTGAACTAGGCACTGAGATATGAAATGCAATGTAAGAAAAATATGTGCGATATAGATGATAGTCTAATGATAGGATATAATGTCGTCATCATCATGTCCAGCTGGGACTGAGGAAAGATGTAATGCGAGCTGTTAAGGGAGGTAGAGTTGGAGTGTGCTGCTGGAGGTGTGTGTCCCCCCTCACCCCTCCTTCGGCAGGAAGGGAGGTGGGGACTGTAGGGAGGTTGTGTGATGAGGGTTGAAAAGAGTTGAGAGGGGCCAGCTAAGGGACTTTACTGTCTTTGGAACATTAAGATTTTCTCAGAAGCTGCCTGGTCATACTGGTGGTTGTTGACATAATCTTTTTATTGAGTGCTTATCAAGAATACTATCTTTTGAAAGTTATTAACTGTAATTACTATGATCGGTTGGTGCAGTGAGTTGGAGTTGAAGCTTCAGGGGTGCCTGCATGTGACAGTTATAAGAGCCAAGTCCTTAAAAAACATGGAGTTTGTGGGAAAGTCCGATCCTTATGTTATTCTGTATTTACGCATACTCTTCAAATTTAAAACCAAGGTGAAAGATAACAATCTGAATCCGGAATGGAGGGAGAGGTTTGAGCTTAATGTGGAGGACATAGAAACACAGTCTTTGGTATTACAGGTCTCTCTCTCTCTCTCTCTCTCTCTCTCTCTCTCTCTCTCTCTCTCTCTCTCTCTCTCTCTCTCTCTCATATATATGCTCCTACATATTTCATCGCATTTTTTTCAGTTCAAAGTATTTGGATATGTTGTTTACGTTACTGTTTCGGAGACATTTCATACGCTCCCCCTGTTATCACATACTTGATATGTACTTTTGGCATGGAAAAGACATTGATAAAGGTCTCTCTCTCTCTCTCTCTATATATATATATATATATATATATACATATATCTATATATATATTTAAACTTATGTACACTTTTGCTCATGGGTATGGGTGCACCATGCATGCTCCTCCCCTCACCCATGCATGAGCTTTTTCTAACTAAAAAACTTGGGGAGGAAGATGCATGTATGGGGAAAAGAATGCATGGCCCTCCTCCCCATGCATGCATCTAAGGGGCCCACTCCAAATTCAAATTATCCTTTACCAGCACACATAGTGTTTTGAAGTGCATGTACATACTTTCATGGTGAAAGGTGTTAAACAAATGAGACTTTCATTATCAAAAATTTGAAGGGTGCTCTAAGGATTTTTTTAATTATCAGACTTTCCACCTATATATCTCTCTCTAGGTCCACTGAAACCTACGTAGCAGAGCCCGGTTTGCTTGCCATGCAAGCCTATGATAGGCCTACATGCTTGCCACCTGGCAAACCTCAAGCTTGCATAATTTGCCTACGTGGCTTGCCCCGTGGCAGTGTGCGATAGACTTAACAGATAGCAGAGGCCATGTGGCAAGCCACGCAAGCCTATGGAAGGCATACGTGGCTTGCCATGTGGTAGCTTTTGAGCCCCACCTCTTTCTCTCTCAAGGTTCACTCAGGCCTACGCGGCAAAGCCTGGCTGGCTTGCCACACAAGCCTATGTTAGACTTACATGGTTTGCCACATGGTAAACCCTTAGCTTGCAAGACTTGCCACGTGGTAGACCTATGTGGCTTTCCACGTGGCAGCCTACGACAAGATTGGCAGATAGTAGATTTATGACATGCCTATGTGGCTTGCTACACAAGCCTATGGTAGTCCTACGTGGCTTATGACATGGGAAGTATCACCCTCCATGGTTTTGTACGTGGCTGGCCTACGCGGCTTGCCACATGGTAGCTTGCGAGCCCCACCTCTTTCTCTCTCTATGTCCACTCAAGCCTACGTGGCAGAGCCTGGTTGGCTTGCCACACAAGCCTATGACAAGCCTATGTGGCAACCTACAACATGCTTGCATGGCAGACATGAGGCCTATGCCATGCCTATGTGGTCTGCCATGCAAGCCTATGGTAGGCTTACATGGCTTGCCATGTGTCAGCTCTCTCTCTCTCTCTCTCTATGTCCACTGAGGCCTACGTGATAGAGCCTGGTTGGCTTGCCACACAAGCCTATGTTAGAACTACGTGGTTTGCCATGTGGCAAATCCCAAGCTTGCATGACTTGCCATGGGGTAGGCCTACATGGCTTGCCACATGCAGTCTACGACAAGCATGGTAGATATCAGACCTATGACATGCCTATATGGCCTGCTACACAAGCTCATCGAGCCAGAAATTGGTCGGATTCCGTAAAGAATGGTCAGAACTTCAAACGGGTGGTGTCCACAGGTTCGTGGGTTCAACACGAACCCACAGGTTCATTCACGGTCCAATGGAGGCCGATCTAGGTGGCGGCCAATGCGGTTTTGTAGGTTCGGCCTTACCGTTGGTCATCACAACTTTGACTCTACTGTTTGGAAGGTTGCGATTTCCTTCCTTTGAGTCTTGGAATCGTTATGAACCACATGCAAGGCCCTTTGCGGTGCGGTTGCGGTTTAGTTGAAATGTGGTTTAGTTGAAATACGGTCTGAATAAAAGAAACTCTCTCTCTCTCTCTCTCTCTCTCTCTCTCTCTCTCACACACACACACACACACACACACACACACACCTATGGCTACATACGGTCTCTCACTCTTACTCTCTCTCTCTCTCTCACTCGGATGGTCTCTCTCTCTCTCTCTCTCGGATGGTCTCTCTCTCTCTCTCACTCCAATGGTTCTCTCTCTCTCTCTCTCTCTCTGTCTCACTCATGGTTCTCACGATCCCTATGTGGCCTAAATGCTCTGGGTTAACCGCAAACCGCATGGTCTCTCTCTCTCTCTCTCTCTCTCTCTCACGGTCTTGCCTACGGCTAAATACGGTAGAAACAATGCTTTCTCTCCCTCTTGGATGCTCTCTCTCTCTCTCTCTCTCTCTCGGATGCTCGCTCTGTCTCTCTCTCTCTCTCTCTCTCTCACACACACACACACACACACACACACACACACACACTCACCTATGGCTACATACGGTCTCTCGCTCTGTCTCTTTCACTCGGATGGTCTCTCTCTCTCTCTCTCTCTCGGATGGTCTCTCTCTCTCAGTCAGATGGTTCTCTCTCTCTCTCTCTCTCTCTCTCTCTTGTTTCCAATCAATATGCCAATGCTCTCAATGGTGCTCAGAGACCTCGTGATGGCACTGCTGTAGTTACAGATGGAATCATATGCGGTATGAAAGATGAGACAGTGTTGCCTACAGTCCATACTCCTTGCCATCCACCTGCTCACTCCTCTTTCTTGATACCTAAGATCTATACACCTGCCAAGTCATTCGAGCAATACATCTTTTCCTACATCGAGCAAATCAAGAACGAATCTACCTCTCTACGGAAAGAAATGGGACAGCTTCAAACGGTCATTCACACTATGGCCGCTGAACGAGAAATCATGTTAGCCCGGATTACTTCTTTGGAGGCAGCAATAAGTAACCAAGGAGAACCTACTAAGATTCAAGAGTTGGAAGAGAAGATAGAGCAACATAAGGCTGAGACAAAATCGTGGGCTTCTCTGTTCAAGGAGGATGTTAGGGAGGGTACACCATCCTTCAACCGAGTCATTTCGGCCACCATATCCGAAGAGCAAATGCGAGAATACAAAGCCCTGAATATTAGGGTCCGCGGAGTTGAAGACACCAACGATCCAATGACTGAAGCAGCCAGCTTTCTCTCAAGCACACTCTCCCATCACTCCGGAGGGTTGGATAGAGCTTGGAGAACCAAGAGAGACCCCTCTACACTCATAGTTCGCTTCACGAATCTGGAAGAGAGACGGGCAGCTCTCAAACTGCGGGCCAAGCTTGGAGGTACACTTATATTTATGGATGATGATCTCACTCCCATGCAAGTTGTGGATCGGAAAAAAGCATTTATTGAGGCAAAAGCTTTGGGGAAGAGGGTAATTTATCGGGATGGCAAGGCTCGATACATTGATCCTCCGGTCAAATAGGGATTAAGGCCCCTCGGACTAAGCGGTTCGGGGGGTCCTCCTCGAGCATTGCGGTTGAAGCTATGGAACTGCAATGGCATTCACTCCTCGGCTACTGCTGGTGATTTTAGAGACTTTTGTGCGGAGGGTGATCTCTTCCTATTCACAGAGACACATGAGAGTCCGGAAAGAGGTCTACCTGTTGTTACGGGTTTTTGCTGGTACTCTGCACATCGGCGGTCGACGAGAGCATTGACAGATCAGGGTTCTAGTGGGGTGGCCTGCTTAGTCTGCGACTTCATTCTGCCTTGGGTCGAGTTGGTGCATACAGATGAGCGAGCTCGCTATATTTGGATTCGGGTGGACTGGACTTTGATGGGATTGACCCGTGACCTCTCCTCGTTATTTTCCACCAGACACCTCAGTTTTCACAGCAGACACGGAGTCACCTTACATGGATATCTCTTCAGACATTATCCGATATGAGGAGCGGGGTTATGTTCTTTTAGCTGGCGACTTTAATGCCAGGACTGGGTCCAGGCAGGCAGAGTTCCATAGAGTAGAGGATGATCCACAGCGGATACATGCTTTAGACTGGGATGATCTTGGCCTCCGGCGATGATCAGCAGATGCAGAGGGTCCAGTTACTGCATACGCAGAGCAGATGCTTCAGTTGGGCGAGGCTCATGGATTGGCCATTTATAATGGCTTATTGTAGTGGCCTGATTCAGGTGACTTTACTTGTTTTCCACACAGTGGAGGGAGTAGTGTTGTTGACTATTTCATGGGATTGCCCCCGTCTCTCCTCCCCTACATTTCATCTTTCCTAGTTCATCGTACCACTTTGTCTGACCACTCATACCTCTCTCTCTCTCTATTGGCCTTCTTCACACCCCATGTACTAATACCCTAACTCTTGGCAACAAAACAGTGTACCGCTATCATCCTCAAAACACCCCAAGGTGTAGGGAAGCATTATCTGACCTCCTGACTCATTTCCCTTACAACGATACTTTGACGGACCAGTCTCTTTTTCTTGTCCGGACCTTGCATATCGTTGCATCCCTTGCCTTCTTATCTCCACGGCCCAAGCACTTACAACATAATCGACCACACAACCCCTGGTATGACCACGAGTGTAACCAACTTCATCTGGACTTGATTTACGCACGCTGCCACTTTCCCTATATGGTAAAGGACTTATCCCGTGTATACCGTAGAACCACCCGAAAAAAGAAAATTACTTACAAAATCGGCCAGGGGAAGAAGATGATGGACCTTCTCTTTAGCTCCTCGTCGCGATCATTTTGGCAAAAATTCCTCTCACGGGCACCTCCACCCCAGATCACAGATCTTAGCACATGGGTAACCTATGCCACATCGTTGTACACTGTTCCTGACACCCCTCCACTTCCTACACATCCCTACACATGTACTTCTGATATATTCTCTCCAGCCATAGTAGAAGAGGCCATTGACCGATTAAATCTACATAAGGCCAAGGATATTGATGATCTAGAAGCTGAACTTTTGAAGCAAGCTGCTGACATCCTCTCACCGTTCCTCTCTCTCCTATTTAACCGCTCTATCACATCTGGTTTCCCCTCACCCTGGTCCACAAACCTTATCCACCGTATCCATAAAGGCGGTGATCCCATGAAAGCCGACAACTATCGTACCATCATGATCTGTCACCTCTTTGCCAAGGTTTATGGTTCTATTCTTCAGTCAGAGATCAGTACAGAGATGGATACCCGAGCACTGCATGCCATAGGTCAAGCAGGTTTCAGACCTGGATATACCACATCAGATCATATTTTCACCCTGAGATCCATCATTGAGGAAGCTAAGGCCAGGAGAGAGCGTGTATATTGCTGCTTTGTGGATTTTCGCAAGGCCTTTGACTCTGTGCCTCGACATCTACTGATACATAGACTTCGGGACCGTGGCCTCCAAGAGGATATCATACAGGCAGTTGTGGCATTGTACAGACGAGTTATTGGTCGTATCCGAGTATCAGGAGTTGTATCACCAGAGATAGAGAGTATCATTGGGGTTAAGCAAGGATGTCCTCTCTCTCCTACACTCTTTGGTTTATATATAGACGAGCTTGAGCAGGTTATACAGGCAGAGGGAGGTGAGGGATGCACATTGGGTGACCTCGTTATCGCTATCCTATTATATGCTGATGATGTGGTTTTGCTTTCGAGGACATGGGAAGGTTTGCAGCGGCATCTTGACGCGCTTCACTCTTTTTGTACTCAGTCGGGATTATCAGTGAATGTGGCTAAAACCAAAGTTATGGTATTTAACACCTCTAGATCCTTCATGATGAGACAGGTGCTTTTATGGGAGGAGCATCCACTTGAGGTAGTTGACTCCTACACATACCTAGGGGTGGTATTTTCTAGACCCACTTTCAGCATGCGACGGGCGGCATTTTCCCGACTACGGAAGGGTTATGCATCGTTGGTGGACTTGGAGAGATTATGCTTTAGCTCACATGTTAGAGATGCGACTAGTAAGTGCCGACTCTTTGACACTATGGTCGTTCCCTCAGCTCTATATGCATCAGAGACATGGAGTACTGGCTTGACAACTACCGAGTGGCCGCGCATCTCACGAATTCAGATTCATATGCTCTCTCAGATGATACGGGCTAAGCCCTCTATCCCACATCATATTATATTGGCAGAGTTTGCCGTCCCCCCTATTCAAATAGAGGCACTGTTCGATATTGTCACATTCATACAACGCCTAGAGGATCTTCAGGGTAGAGACACACACTATGCTGCAGTAGCTCTGTCGTCCTCCTAACACCTAAACTCTGAGGGACACTCCTTCTCGTGGTATTCCCAGGCCTGTCGTCTCCTCTCCACATTGAGTATTCACATTCCGGATCTACCAGTTGGTACTCATCAGTATATTAGAGGATACTTATACAGGGCATATCTTCAGAGCACTTGGCAGGATTCGTCTGGGGTGAAGACGGAGTTCTATCGGACACATTTTCTATCTCGGGATCCTGCTGGGTATCCCATTGTACCCAGATACCTAGTGGACAGTATCTCACACAGACTGCGGATAGTGATGGGTCAGTTCCGGGTTTCCTCTCACCAGTTAGCCATTGAGACTGGTAGATATAGGGGCATCCCGAGAGATGCGCGGATTTGTAGTATGTGTGATCTACATGATATAGAGGATGAGTTTCATTTTCTCTTCAGATGCCCAGCTTACTATGAGATTCGAGGGAGATACTACTGCTTGTTTCGAGACCATCCAGGTGCACTTTCTGCCTTGATATCGTATGAGGACTCCAGATGTGTTGCGTTGATGATCCGGGAGATGATAGACCTGCGTATGGCGAGAGCTATCTGGTCGTTGGTGTCACAATAAACTAGCTCGATCTCCCCACTGTGCACTTTCTCTTGTATAAAATGCTGGTCCACCTCTATGTGTTTCGTCCGTGCATGATAGACTGGATTCCTCGCAAGCTGAATGCAACTTTGGTTATCACAATGTAACAATGTAGGTCTTACTTGAGCAATCTGCATGTCCTTAAGTGACGGCGTAACCAAATGGCTTCACAGGCGGACCTCGTAGTCGCCCTGTACTCAGCTTCGGTAGATGATAGAGCAATAGTAGGCTGCTTCTTACTGCACCACGATATAGCCCCTGAACCTAGGCTGAAACAATAGCCTGTTGTCGATCTCCGATCGTCTAAATCACCTGCCCAATCAGAATCTGAATAACCCTCCAACTAAAGGTCCCCGTCATCTGTGTATCCAATCCCATAAGTCACTGTCCCTCTCACATATCGTAGGATCCGCTTGGCTGCCTTCCAATGTGCTTCGGTAGGCTTACTCATGAATTGACTTGCAATCCCAACCGCATAAGCAATATCTAGCCTGGTGGTAGTAAGGTAAATCAGGCTGCCCACTAACTGACGAAAGAGCGTCTCATCTGGAAATGCTGGACCATCATCTTTTGATGGCTTGTTGCTTGCATCCATGGGTATGCTGATTGGTTTGCTTTCTTGCATGTTAAACCTCTTCAATAATTTCTGTGCATACTTTGCCTGTGAGATAAAAAGACAACGCTTCCCTTTCCAAGCTTCAACTCCTAGGCAATAGTGTAGCAAACCCAAATCTTTCATCTCAAACTCACTAGAAAGATTCTTCTTAACACAAGCAATAAGCTTCTTATTGCTTCCCGTGATGAGTAGATCATCCACATAGAGCACAACAACCACAAAGTCTTCTCCTTCCTTGAAGACATAAAGATTGCAATCAGACTTACTCTTCTCAAACCCTTGCCTTGCAAAGTACTCATCAATTCGGCTATACCAAGCCCTTGGTGCCCGTTTGAGCCCATACAAGGCTTTCCTAAGCCTGCAAACCAGATTCTCCTTGCCTGTTATTTCAAATCCCTGCGGTTGTTCCATGTAAACTTCCTCCTGTAGGTGCCCATTAAGAAAGGCACTCTTGACATCCATTTGATGGACATCCCAATCAAAATATGAGGCTATAGCCAAAACGGTCCTAATAGATGTCATCTTAGCAACAGGTGCGAATGTCTCATCATAGTCTAGCCCCTCTTGCTGAGCATAGCCTTTCGCCACCAACCTTGCCTTGTACTTGTCCACTGTTCCATTGGCATGAAACTTGGTCTTATAGACCCACTTGCAACCTATTGGTTGCTTCCCTTCTGGCAATGTAGTGAGCTCCCATGTGTCATTCTTGACAATGGAGTCGTACTCCTCTTGCATGGCATGTTGCCATACCTTTTCCTTCATGGCTTCGTGAAAGAACTGTGGCTCATCTGCATTCAGAATAGTGGACATAAGAGCAAAGTTAGTCTCTTGTCTCTCATGAGACCTAAGAGATCTTCTGACATCCTGTTCACTGCTCTCTCCTTCTTCCATCATTTGACCTTCTTTGATTGTTTCCCAATACCACCTAGGTAGCTTCTTCCTAGCAGTAGGTGATGTGGATGGTGACCACGTATCCCATGGTACTGTCTTAGTCTTCCGTTTGTCCCCAAGTTCGGCTTCTGGTACTTAGCCAAAAAGAGGTCTCGAACTAGTAGGTTCGATTTCCTGTTGTTGCTCCTGCACTTGAGGCTCACAGGACTCTTGACTAGGATCCTCATCTGTGGAATCAATCAAGGGTATGAACTCAGTAGTTTCTTCCTTCTCCTACTCCTGTATCTTGGGTGAATGCTCTTCATCAAAGATGACATCTTGACTTAGGATCTTCTTCCTGTTTTCGAGATCATATAGCACATAAGCTTTCTCACCTTCACTATACCCAAGAAAGACACACTTTACGGATTTTGCATCAAGTTTCTTCCGCAAGTCCTTTGGTATATGTGCATATGTTGTACACCCAAATACTCGAAGGCTGCCCACTTTGGGCTTGTTGCCACTATATGCTTCTTCTGGCGTGATTCCTTCAACTGCTTTGGTTGGACTTCTATTCAATAGAAAAACAGCAGTTGCTACCGCTTCCGCCCAAAGAGAATTTGGCAACCCCTTTGCCTTGAACATGCTCCTCGCACACTCAACTATAGACCTGTTTTTCAGCTCAGCCACGCCGTTCTGCTGCGGTGTATGTGGAGCAGTAAACTGTCTCTTTATCCCACATGCTTTGCAAAGATCTTTGAACTCATCAGAAATATACTCACCACCCTTATCTGACCTAAGAGTCTTTAACCTCTTCCCTGTGTGGTTTTCCACCATAGCTTTCCACTGTTTGAAGTATTTGAACGCTTCAGATTTCAGCTTCAAAAAATAGACCCATACCTTCCGTGAGAAATCATCTACGAAGGTCATGAGATAGTATGCCCCCCCTGCTGATTTGACCTGCATGGGACCGCATAAATCTGAATGCACAAGCTCAAGAATGCCCTTGGCCCTGGTAGCTTTCTCCTTTGAAAACTTTTTCCTCTGTTGCTTCCCTAGTGCACAAGCTTCACATGTGTCTGAAGAAGACTTAATGCTAGGAAGATCTACTACCATTTTGTGCTTCTTCAAAACTTGCAAACTTTTATAACTCAAATGACCATATCTCTCGTGCCAAAGCTTGTCCCGATTAGTATCCCTTGCAAACAAGGCCTCTTGGCTAGGAATGGTTGTGAAAAGCTTGTAAAGACCTCCTTCTTGAATTCCCTTGGCTACCACCTTGAAGTTCTGATCTTTGTCTTTTACCAAACATGTAGAATCATCAAACTCTACCACCGTGTTCTGTTTGGTAATGGCACCAACAGATAGCAAGTTCTTAGCCAACCCTGGTACATGCAACACACTTTTAATTTCCTTCACCTCACCTGATGACAACTGTACTGCAACTGTGCCTTTGCCCCTCACCATACGTGTAGAATTATCTCCAAGGCAAACATGCTGACCATCTTCTGTCTCCTCATAGGTGCTGAACCAATCTCTATGAGGTGTCATGTGCTTTGAGGCTCCAGAATCAATGTACCATCCACCAAATGTGGATTCAGATGATAGGGCTGCGGTGAATAGCTCAAGCACACCAGATTGCTCCTCCTCTGCAACTTTGTCAACAAAGTGACCCTGCTGGTTCTTTCCCTTCTTCTGATCACTTTGCTTCTTCCTGCATTCAAAGGCAAAATGCCCATACTTACCACAATAGTTGCAGTTGCCCTTCCTCTTGGGTGTAGATGAGGAAGTCCTTCAATTCAGGATCAGATGTTGGTATAGGCTCTGTACCTGTCATCACCTCCCAGCAATTCTTGTCCATCAAGATATTAGCCATCTTGAACTTCCACACTCTGTAGTTTGTGCCATCTAGTTTGCTAGATTCACCCAACAAACTCTCCCCAAGACTAGCCATGCTATAATCTGTGCTCAAACAGAAGCTCAACCTGAAAAAGATCAGAAAAGAAACAACTTCCAGCAACAAGGGTTTGACCCCAAACTAGGGTATGTAGCCACTTCAAGGCAACCCTTCAGCTCCTGCTTTTGTCTTTGCCACTTGGTATGGCCTCACTAGCACAAGCACTAGGCCCCACTGGAACAGAAACCAGAAGCCCCTATAGAAAGTGCGCCCTACTTTTGTGTAAGCTCCTCCAGAAAGACTCCCCAAAACTTAGCTAGATTTAGAAAGTTTTTGGATCATCCCACTCCCCTTTCCAATAGCTCTCCAACAGTGCAAGACTCCACCTGATCTGACACTTGTAGATCAAGACTCCCTCTTTCAAGATTGAGGTGCTTGTAGAAGATGAGAATCTTCTCAAGAATCTAAGCACTGAAGTTTCTCTCACTCACAGACTCACAGGCTAGACAACCTGCTCTGATACCATGATGATTTGCAAGACCCAGCTATGGAGTATCTTAACTCAAATACTAGATCAACTATGAAAGCTTGAGAAACTTGGCTATGGAAAGCATTACACACAAGGAGAATTGCATAAGCACCTCACTAACTCAAAAGTTAGAAGAAGAAATGAATTGCTAGGGAGAGAGAGGAGGGCGTGGGTCCTCCAAATCCCTTGTGAGGCAAGCACCTCCTTTACATGCATGGAAAGTCTAGGTGTCAACCATAGGAGTGAGCTACTTGGCCAAGTGGGCCACTTGCACTAATTTACTTAACTTACAAAAGGGGGTCTCATGCATTTAATTAAAAACATGCCCCATGAGTTATGTACAACTTAACTAATGCTTAGCCAAAGGGGTAAAATAGGCATTACTCTTCAACAAGGACGACCTCGCAGGGCTGCAGTTGCTGGTAGAGGTGTAGTATTACAGCCAACTGCAGCAGGTGTTGTTGGTTTAGCCTGCTTGGGGGCTGATGCGGAGGCAGATTGGGAGGATGAGGATGACGAGTCTTCCTCCTCGGATACACAGCCCATGCCAGTTCCAGACAGGCATAGATATCAGTTGCGAGAGTCAGCTCGGGGCCCTGAGTTGTCTCCGGAGCATTCATCTGAGTTTGAGGCAGAGCATTGATTGTAGCTCTGTTATTTTATTTTTAGCAGTTTGATATCATGTTCCATGTTTGGCGGCCAGATGGTCGAACACTGTATTCAGACCATTTTCCATACTATATTCAGTGTTGGACGTACTTTATTCGCTGCACATTTTGTATTGTTGATTTGTAATTGTTATGCTCTGTTTTCAATTTTATTTCGAATGGTATGTGCGTAATTAGAATTAGCTTCAACTGCATAGATTAATAGCAGATGCACAACACAGAAATACGACCCCCTTTATAACATCTCATATACACACATACTACATTGCAATACACCAGGCACGCGTTGCACAAAAAACACACCATACATTAATTCATCAGATGTATCAAAATTACAATATGTATTCCCGCCATATACGGCTGGTGCTGTTCTTTACACTATGTTAGGCACTAAATGCTGCCGCATCTACTACCGAAAACTACATTGCAATAGTCCACCACATACGGCTGGACCTTATCTATTCTAAACATTCCTACTGATCCTCCACCGACTCCTCGCTCTCGTCAGGTGCATTGTTTTGTCGCTCTCGCTCTGCCTCCCGGTTAGCCCGAGCTGCCTCCTGGTTAGCACGACGGCGGGCAGCCCTTTCCCTGACCATGATGAGCTGCCGCCGTGTGAAGTTCATTCCAATTTGCTCATCCAAATCCAACTCGATAGCGGGGGCGGGGGGCACAGCGCGGGCTGGGTGCTTCGGCTCCGGATTTCTCTGCTGAGCCTGTCGCAGCATCTCTGCAATGTCTGCCTCTTGCTTCCGATGCCTTTTCGTTGTGCCTTCGGACATCTTCCTCGAGCTTCCTCCTAGCTTCGCCCTCAGGCCTCGGTGGTATGCGCTCCGCCATCTCACGACACCCTGTTTCTCGAAATGGCTCTCACAGCCTCCCAGAGCCTCTCAATGGCTCTCTCACAGCCTCTCACTGGCTCTCTCTCACAGCCTCACAATGCCTCTCACAGCCTCTCTCTCCCAGCCTCTCACTGGCTTTCTCACTGTCTCGTGAGTGCCTATTTAACCCCACAGCCTGTTTCCCCATTTGCATTTGTTGATGATCCCATGTGCTACTGTACCTCTCCGATGTATTGCTCCCCCACATGCTGCACTCCGATTGGGTCCATGGTCTGCTCCTCCACAGTGCCCATGTGACGGTGTACCTGCCCCATGTATTGCTCCCCCACATGCTGCACTCCGATTGGGTCCGTGGTCTGCTCCCCCACACTGCCCATGTGATGGTGTACCTGTCCGGATTTGCTGCCCCCCCACATGCTGCACTCCCATTGACCACCAGGTCTGCTCTCCCACAGTGCCCCCAGTACAATTCCCCTGTACAGTAATATCTTTTTTCTAAACCCTAGCCCTTTTTTTTCCTGAATTTTTTTACCCTGTATTAGCCTGTTAAAAGGGTTTTTTATTAATAAAAAATATTATTTTTGTGGTGCCGCCCTGGTACCGCTGGTCTAAGGGCGGCACCAAAACCGCGGTACCACCATTATGGTACCGCGGTACCATAATGGCGGTACCACGTGCCACGTGCCGGATTGCCCGCGTCCGTGCCCGCGTCTGCGTCCGCTTCCGCATCCGGCGTCCGGACTCGGACGCGGGGTCAGACGCGTCCAATTTTTTTTTTAAATTTAAAAAAAAAAAACAGATGTGTCCGGGGGTACGGAAGGCATTTTTAAAAAAAAAGAAATTTAAATTAAAAAAAAAAAAACCGGACGCGTTCGGATGCGGACGCACCCCTGACGTGTCTGCGTCCGCCATCCGCTTCCTTAGATATATATATATATATATATATATATATATATCAGACATGAGGGTCAGGGCTGGAGGCGGGCATTCTGCGTCCGTGTCTGGTGTCCCGGACCCGGATGCGTCCGACCCCCTGACGCGGGTCGGACGCGTCCAATTTTTTTTTATGTTTTTAATGCTATTTAACACAAAATTTAAAAAAAAAAAAGTGGACGCGTCTGGACCCCCAGACGCACCCCTGGCGCGTCCGCGCCCGGACGCGGACGCGGATGCGGACACGCGTTCGGACATAGGGTCCGCTTCCTTAGATATATATATATATATATATATATATATATATATATATATCATAGTGCCCCATGGTACCGCCGGTACCATAATGGTGGTGTCGCCCTCAGATCCGCGGTACCAGGGCGGCACCATAATATAAAAAAAAATATTATAGTATCGTGGTACCAGTATGGATCCGCGGTACCGGGATCCGTGGTACCTAGTACTTCTGGATCTATGATATATATTGTCTAGGTCCCCAGACGCGTCTGTTGTTTTTTTTAAATTTTTTGTGATTTTTTTAGTGTTAAACAAAAAAAAACAATATGGACACGTCCGACCCCGCGTTCGGGGGTCGGACGCGTCCGGGTCCGGCCGCCGGACCCGGACACGTCCGCGGATTGCCCACGTCCGGCCTGGACGCGCATCCCTGATATTATGGCCTCTGGTACCGCTGGTATGGTACTGTCGGTACCATGTCAGTGGTACCGCCAGTACAGTACAGCCCTGGGATCCACGGTACCATATTTAATATATATATTTTTTAATATTTTAATATTTATTTTTTGCCTATTACCTACCAAAATAGGTCAAAAAATGGAAAAAAAAAAGGGGTTCTGGGTGTAAAAAAAGAGGGTACATTACATGGTGCAGAGGACTGGTGCAACGACATATGGGCACTGTGGGTGAGCAGACCATGGGGCCAATGGGAGAGCAACACATGGGGGGAAGCATCACATGGGGGCAGGTACAGAGGCACATGGAGGGATGATGGGGATCCACATGGCCGATCAGGCTGTGGGGATAAATAAGCACTCAGAATGCCATTGTGGTCGGCATTTTCAGAGGCTGTGAGAGAGCTAGTGATAGACAGTAAGAGAGCAAGCGAGAGCCGGTGACAGGCTGTGAGAGGCTATTTGAGAGCCAGGGTGCTGTGAGAGGGTGTTCAAGGACCAGGGTGCTGTGAAGAGAAGGTCGATCGAGATGGCAGAGCGCATACCATCGAAGCCCAAGGGTGAAGCCAGGAGGAAGCTTGAGGAAGATATCTGAAGGCACAACGAAAGACATCGGAAGCAAGAGGCAGATATCCGAGAGATGTTGCGACAGACTCGGCAGAGAAATCCGGAATCGGAGCCACCCGCCCCCGTTGTGGCTTCTGTCCCCGCTGTCGAGCTGGATTTTTTGGATGAGCAGATCGGAATGAACTTCACATGACGGCAGCTCATCATGGTCAGGGAAGGGGTGGCCAGAGGTCGGGCTAACCAGGAGGCAGCTCGGGCTAACCGGGAGGCAGAGCGAGAGCAGCAAAATAATGCACCTGACGAGGGCGAGGAGTCGGTGGAGGATCAGTAGGAATGTTTAGAATAGATAAGGTCCAGCCGTATGTGGCGGACTGTTGCTATGTACTTTTCGGAAGTTTAGGGCACGACAAATAACTAGATGGCTGCTTAAAAAAAAAGACAGGATATGTAATGTTATCTTTATACAACGGTTGAATCAATATATAGTTGTTTTTGGTGCAACGCGAGCTTGGTCATGTGAAATGTAATCTCTGTAATTTTTTTAAATGCAAATGTATTACATGTGTTTATGAAATGTCGTTTGGGGTGTAGGGGTAATTGCTGTGCTCATGATGTAGGTGCATTTATGTGAAGCTAACATTCACTTCAATCGAAATTAGTTGAAAATAGGATTCACATAGGCACATAGAATTTGACATAAAATTGAAAATACAGCATCGCATGTACAGAGCGACATACGCACAATGTGTAGCAAATAAAGTACGCCAAACACTGTATATAATGTGAAAAATCATCTGAGTACAATGGTAGACCGCCTGCTAGAGACAAACTACTGAAACTAAAACAACAGAGCCACAATCAATGCTCTGGCTCTGACTCAGACGAATGCTTTGGAGACTTTTTAGGGCCCCGAGCTGACTCTCGCAGCCGATATCTGTGCCTGTCTGGAACTGGCATGGGCTGTGTGTCCGAGGAGGAGGACGATCACTAGCATCATCCCAATCTGCCTCCGCATCAGCCCCCAAGCAAGCCAAACCAACAACACCTCCAGCTGGCTGTAATCCTGCACCTCTAGCTGTACCTGGAGCCCTTCGTGGTCGTCCTCTCTTCCTTGGCAGTTTCTGTGCCTTGCCTTTCTTGTTCGGTGCAGATGAAGCTAAAACTGGAACGATGGATTGCTGGAAAAAAAACAGCAGGGTTCACTGTTGGAGAGACGCTGAAAATGGGCGAAGGCAGGGCGAAGCAAGTCAGATGCAAGGCAGGGCATTGCGTGGGCGAAGGGCGACGCAAATGCAGGGCGGAAACAGCAGTGATGGCAGGGCGGAGGAGGGCGCAAAATTTTTTTAGAGGAAACGCGAGGGGGCCGGGTAGGTGTTTAGGTCAAAAAAAAATTAAAAAAAAATTAAATATTAAATAATATTTATATTGGTACCGCGGTACCAACATGGTACCGCGGTACCAGTATGGTCCCGCGGTACCGGGATCCGCGGTACCTGGTATTGCGGGACCTATGATATATATATATATATATATATATATATATATATACATATATCATGGTTGCAATGCGTTCATCGTGTTTCGAAACGTGAGCTTTCCTGACAACTGAACATGTAAGTCCACCTAACGATCTGATGCCCAGGTGTTCAAGTCACCAGTAAAAGAGCGTATCCCTTCTCACATTATGAGACAATGTCCATTGAAATATCTATGTATGAAGATACCCATAGGGACTTCCTACATATAAGAATAAGACTGTTGAAGAGGAAAAAAATCAACTAATTTTAGAAGTCAGCAAGACATTTTATTGGATTTGTGGAAGAAAGATGCAAAGACTTATTGGATTACATTGTTCAATAAACCAAAGCAACATGTATCCATATCAACCCTGAAGCATGGTTCATCAAGTATTCTAAACTCCTATATGAAGTGGAGGCAGGCATCGAAATTCCACCATCACTCCATAGAACTGATATTTTGTGGTATGGAAGAGGATGTGAAAAAAGGTATGTCCAAATTAGTTAATGGCAAATTACAAAACGTCGAAGGGCTACAAGCTGAATTTCTTAAGATGGGCAAACAATTTTCTGTTTTGTTCATTGCAAATTTGTTGAACCTTGCATTCAAAGAGTGTTTCCCATATTTATGGTTGCAAAAAATTATTTCTCCTTTGTTCAAAGTGGCTATAAGGAGGACGATAATAGTAGGCTAATTTTTGCCAAGCTATGGGGGAATATATTGGACAACAAACTTAGCATGTGGCTGAAATAAATGGACAATGTGCTATGGAGCAAGCGCGCTTTAGAAAAATAACTCTACATTTCCTCACCTGGTCACTATAATGGCTATTATTGAGGAAAGATGCAAAAGATAGAAAAATCCTTATTGTTGTTTTGTTGACTTTCAAAAAGGATGACCAATTTATACATTAGAAGGTAGTGGTTGGAGTTACAGGTGATAAGCCCCTAATATCTACGAGCAAATTCACACATGATCATGCATAAAATCGTAGGAATCAATGATCAATTTGTCACATCTGGTTTAGTCTAACGTACGCATGCCAATAATTTGTCATGTATAAAATGTCTTGTCAAGGTGCCAATTCTATCATAGGATGAGTAACCCTTCTTAAGTAACAAAAACAAGTAAATCACACAGCGTCTACTTGTACAAAGATCATAAATTTGTTAAAATCAATCACTTCATACTCAATAGAATAAAAAAAAGGGGGGTAGAGTGTCTCCCTTCTTCACAGCCACCTAAATATGTAGGTGGAAAAGGGATGAGCTAGGGTGTTGATTTTGGCATAAACTGCTCTATCGTTACCATGAAGTGTGTCCTACTACCCTAGTCCCCTATGTTGTGATAATCGGATTCTTTAGAGCTTGAAAATTTTCATCTAATTTCTCGTTTTACTCCTTTAGCTTACTAGGCCTACCTTTCTTACTAACCACCCCTTTCAGTTCATTGTTCAATAATGTTGCTATCTTAGCATATCTTTCAATGAACTTTCAGAAAAGCACAGCAAATCCCAAATAAGAATTCAATTTCCTTACAGTTTCAAGAATGGGCAAATCGACTACCATCTTCATCTTATTGTGGAGATCCTTGGTGAAGATCACCACCCATGCATTCTCTTGCCCTAAGATGTCATGATATAACTAACATGAAGTAGTTTCTGCTTAAGAGATTCACACTTGGATTCCTTAGGATAGATCTTCTCCTATCTTAAAATCCTCAAGACGGTTTTGAGATGGTCAATATGCTCCTCCCGTGTCTTACTATATATGAGAATGTCATCTAAAAAGCCTACAATAAACTTACCCAGATATGGATGAAAAAAACTCCGCGTTTCTCTATTGATTAGTTATTTTTTATTGACATGATTCATTTCTGCTGTCTTATCAGTGACTTGCAATCCTGACACTATATTAGGGCTCTAGGGCCTCATCATGGTCAGGTGATTCATTGGAGAGTCGAGTCAGCTTTCATTTCTAGTTCTCAAGGAGTTCTGGCTTATATACAGCAGTAACTATAGCAGCTTGACATTCTGGTATCCATTTGATTGGTATGGTTAGATGTCCTTTAAGTTCATTTGCATTTCTTCTCTGTAGTAAATGTGATCTTCTTTTCTGTTCTCTGTCACCATCTGTAAGTGTGTGCTAGGTGCTTTGATTCAAGTCTCAGCCTTTTCTTGCACATGTATGCCTGCTTTGAGCATTATGATTTCATGATAGCTACAAGGGTGTGATATCGCCATATTGAAAGGTCTGATGGGGATAACTTCAAACTTCAGAAGCTGAAAGAAAAATCAATCCATTTGGAGAAGAATGTTTGGAGTGCTGTAACTGAAAATAAGGAGAAACCATTCAAACCTGTTAAACTTGCAGTGTGGCTTTAAGAGGATAACATGGTAAAGGATAACAAGGTATAGAAGAACTGAAAATTCCAAACAATTATGGGGAGGCTAATGATGAGATTTAGAAGACAAGAAGAACCATTCAAACACTCTATCAACTTTAACTGCCATAGCTGTCTTGGCAATTATGAGTGGACTGAAGGGGAGCAGATGATGCAGAGCGAGAATGGTTATCAAGACCAGGATAGCCTTCTATTCAAAGTAAAAGCTGATGATGCAAGAAGAGAACAGCAGTAGAGTGGGACTCAAGGAGAATGCACTGCCTAGAGGTGTAGTGTCAGCTGCCAAGCTTTTGTATGTCATGCCACAAAGGAGAAACACCTAACTTGGATCACACCCTCACTGGAAGGTCTATGCAGGCCAGTAGAAGCTCAGTGGGAGAAAGCTGGATGTAGTTCCAAGACATTTCAATGAGGGGAAGCTGTTCATTATCAGAAACAATCTGATGCTTTGTTTTAGCTAAATGCTAGTGAAAAGCAGAGTGCTGAAATATCTTAGAGTTGTGCACCCATCTGTTTGAAAGTCTTGAAACTTGAGCAGAAACATGGGGAGAGAGAGAGAGAGAGAGAGAGAGAGAGAGAGAGAGAGAGAGAGAGAGAGAGAGAGAGAGAGAGAGAGCTGAAATCGATTTTCCAGGTTATGGATGAAGACATTGGGCAAGATAAAATGCTTGGAGTTGTTTCATTCCCTTTGGCCAAACTGATTCCGGAAGAGTCGAAGGAATACAATCTAAATCTACTCCCTTCTTTGGATACTGAAAATGTCAAAGACAAAAAGGACAGGGGAACAATCACTATACAAGTAAGCTCTCATTCACCTTCTGGTATTGTGGAATATTTAAGTCCATTAGGTTTTTGGTCGAGTTTTCCCTTTCGATGCACCCTTTTATGGTTAGTTAAGCAAGACTAGCTATGCTTGAGCTGCACAATGTCGTATTTGTCATTGTGCTGAGTTTTTACCCAATTTATTTTCATCCTTCCTGAGGAGCTTCATTTGACTTTCATAATCCACATCATTTTCTTGGAAATTGTACTTGCCCCCTTTGAAGGTACCATATTACCTTTGTTTGTGCACACAGTATGTGATAAATGGCTCAAATATAACGCTTTCTCGAGAAAAACCAACATGCTTGTCTTATAAATTTTAATCAGGGTTCTGACTATTTAACCGTGTCGAAGACATTGTAACTCTTTGTAGTTTTCAAACATGGTTTTTTATGTGGTAATAGTATTACGTCAACTCAATTGAGATGTCTGCCTAGAGGGCTTAGAAATGGGTCTTGGCTCTTATGTGTTTAAGATCAATCAACTTGTATTTTCGTAACAATGGGCTTGAAGTGCTGATTGTGGATGAACTGTGACTAAATTGACCATAGGTGCACTTAACATTTTGCAGCTCCTTTATCATGTTTTCACCAAAGAGGAACAACTAACTGCTATGGAAGCTGAAAAGAGGATTTTGGAAGAGAGACAAAAAGCTAAAGAGGCTGGTGTCATTGGCAGTGCACTAGATGCTGTAGGAGGAGCAGTTGGAGGTGCAGGGAAGTTGGTTGGTACAGGAGTGACTACAATAGGAAGTGGTCTAGGAAAGGCCGGAAAAATAGTTGGTAAAACAGTTGTATCTCCATTTGGTGTAGCTTCCAAACGAATCAAGAGCCCAGCCCATGAGAATGGTGTATCTAGGTAGAGAGAACCAAGCTTTCTGTTGGCCAATCAGGCTCTCTGCCTCGACCACCACCATAATCCATGTACATTCAAATTTTCAGTGTGGGAGGCCCAAGGCTGAGTTTCATTGATTCATTTTTTCTTTTGTTGATCACAAATAAGCTGCTGAAGGAAATTTTGATGAGTGCGGTACCTGGGTGCAATTGAGTTTAGAGATGCTCAATGTGGCATCAAAAAATACAAGTAAGAGTATGTTACAAAGCATTTGTTGCTCAGTGTATTTTTTTGGATTTTTCCTTGGAGTATGTTTCACCATCTCAGCATGATGCTCGAGAGTCCTCATTGTGTTGACAAGTCTAAGATGAGCACTAGACTTGGTTAATTTGCTGGTCTCTCTGTGCATAGTAGGTCCACACATTTCTGGGCAAATAAGTAACACCTCTCTCTGGCACACTTGCACGTTTGCAGGCACATATGCAGATACAGACATAAACACGCAGAGACACACATGCAGACACTTGATATAGCAGCTAAAATTATTGCCAATAGTTCACCAGGAAGAACACATGCATATAGAGATTGACGTACTATACCCTTGGAGCCTAGAACGATACACTACTATTTGCTATTAAGTCAAAATTAGCACCAGACATCCTGTAACTATGACGGTAGTATCACATGTAAGTAGCTAAAATACACAAGCTTAAGGAAGTGATTGGCTGACCAGACCATTCTCCAAAATCGAAAGTAGTTTATGTTTTTCTACATTGTCCAATGTGTGGCATTTAGGCCAATTTCAGCTTTGTGTACATATCCAATACACTCCCCATCCATCTCATCTTGTTGATATAATGTAGTCATCATCTCATGCAATTTGAGTTCCTTTTGCTAGGTTTTCTATGAGTTGTAGGCCAAGTATCATAAGGACATTCAATTGGACCATGGGTCCCCATTAGTAATGTTTTGTCATTTGGACCACATACTTTGTGACCTTTGCTCCCATTGATTACGATTGTTTGTCACAGTTATGATCAAAATCTCAGGTTTTGAATAAATGACGCATAAAAGACAGCAATAGACTAAAGCCCTACAAGCAATAGACAAGACAATAGGTTCTCCCACGAAGAGCCCAAGCAATACCAATCAATAATCTGAAAAATGAGTGTACAAATGCCCCTATAAATACCCTACCAATGAACCCTAAAATAGGAATTCAAAAGTAAAGGGAGGCAAAATGTGGAGGGAAAATAGTGCGCCCTCCTACGGGCCCCCACTCCACATATAACCATATAATAAGGCCCAAGGCCAGTCAATGTCATAAAAAAGAACCCAGTGCGGGTCATAAGCATATAAAAAGGCTCTGGGGCTTGTACATGACTAATATAAAATGCGTAACCAGAAATATACATAACCAACAGTAAATGTAACGAGGCCTGCGGAATATATGCAGAGTAGCCCAGTAGGCCTGTATCCTATAGTCCGTAACTCTCCTTGGCTATAAAGAACATTGCCCCCAATGTAGGCAAAATAAGATAAGAACCAGTGCCAGAGAAAAATATTGCATCAAGATATCCCATCTGAGAAAGGAACATCAAGAGAAGCCGGAGCATCCCGAGAAGCAATGGTAGCTGCAAGTGATCGAGCTTGATCAGCCAAGATAGGGGTATGATCAAAAACATCAATGGGCTCCCAAGTAGCCTCCTCAATAGGACGACCATCTCACTGGACCAAAAACTGAACCTACCGATGGCGACGACTATGCAATAAGCGCACCTGTAAAATAGCAGCTGGCAGGAATGGAAAAAGCTCTGGATCTGTAGGAAATGAGGAATCTCGAGGAGCATTATCCTCAATAGCAGCATGTAATAAACTGACATGAAAGATATCACAAGCCCGAGTAGCAGTAGGTAACTCAAAACGATATGTAACTGGACTAAGGCGCTCAAGAATCTGAAAAGGCCCATAATAGCACGGCGCAAGCGTCTCAGTAGAAGCAAGACCCTGTACAAAACGATGGCGAACAAAGCGTAACCGGAGAAAAACAGTGTCTCCCTCTGCAAACTCAACATGGCGCCGATGACGATCAACAATGGTCCTGTACCGCTGCTGAATATGCTGTAAATGAGAAGCAGCTCTAGTAATAATCTCCCGAGCACTCGAAAGATAAGATGAAATAGTAACAGGTGCATCATTTGGAGGAGCAGGTATATCAGGTAGAACTGGAGAGTATCCATGAGCAAGCAGGAAAGGAGAAACACCTGTGCTGGAACTAACAGAACTGTTATAACTATACTCAGCCAAACATAAATGCTGATCCCAATCACGACCAAAAGGAGAAACATAATGTCGTAAATAGTCCTCCAATACCCGGTTAATAACCTCAGATTGACCATCCGCAGAAGAATGATAAACAGTGCCCATAAGTATCCTAACATCCAAAATATGCATAAGCTCTGTCCAAAAACCTGATGTAAACTTGGTATCCCGATCAGTAAGTATAGATCGTGGGAGACCATGTAAGCGAAAAATCTCAAAAATAAATATACGACCACACTGCTTTGCTGTAATAGTACGTCTGACTGGTATGAAATGAGCTTGTTTAGAAAACCTATCAACTACCACCAAAGAGTCATGACCACGCTGAGTACGTGGAAGACCTAAAATGAAGTCCATAGATATATCAGTCCACTGGCGGAAAGGAATAGGCCAACTTTGAAGGAGACCGCCAGGTTTTTCACGGGAATACTTGTTACGAACGCAAAAATCACAAATATGAATAAGGTGGGAAAGCTCACGCTTCATGGAAGGCCAATAAAAATGTTCTTTCAAACGGAACAAGGACTTTCGAAAACCAAAAGGGCCACCAACAGGAGAGGAATGGCCATCAAGAAGGAGCTGTGGACGTATGTCGAGAGTGTTGGGAATACATAACGAACCATAGTGAAACAAACAATTCTTAACAATGGAATAAACTTGGTGAGGGTGAGAGGAAGGACGAGAGGCAGACGACATAATATTACGAAAGTCTGGACATGTGGCATAAGCCTGAGGAAGATCATCATACCAAGAGTGGAGAGACGTAACAAGACTGTAAGTAAGAGCAAGTACACGAGACAAAGCATCAACAACAACGTTACTTTTACCAGGCTTATAATGAATATCAAAATGAAAGGATTGTAAAAACTGAAGCCAACGGTACTGACGATCACTAAGATCCTTTTGTGTATACAAATAACGAAGTGACTGGTGATCAGTAAAAACATAAAATGGAACATGATACAGATAATGACGTCACTTCTTTAAAGCAAAAATGATAGCAAACAACTCTTTTTCATGAGTGGAATAGTGTTGTTCATACGAACGAAGACGATGGGATTCATATGCAATAACACACTGACGCTGACGTAACAAAGCACGAAACTCATACAGACCAAAGTGGGTACGGAAAGCTGTCTTGTGCTCATCAAGAGGATGCATACGAATATGGTGATAATCGGAACGGAGGTCAGGTTTAGAAAAGATCTTGGCTTGGCCTAACTGGTCAAACAGGTCATCCATATGATGAGGGATAGGGTACTGATTACGGATAGTAAATTTATTTAAAGCACGATAATCAATACATAGACGTTTAGTACCATCCTTCTTATCAACAAGTAAAACATGATCACCAAAAGGACTGTGGCTAGAAACAATAAAGCCTTGACGTAATAAATCAGACACCTGACGTTGGACTTCCTCGCGCTCAACAATAGACATACGAAAAGGAGGACGAGAAGAAGGTGATGCAAAGGAAACAAGGTCTATATGGTGGTTGACATCTCGTAAAGGTGGTAACTGAGTCGGCTCTCTAAAAACATGCTCAAATTCACGCAACAGTTCAGAAAATACTTGTGGCAAAGGTGGTGCATCCGCAATAGGCTGAACTGGCTGAACAAAAAGAATAGCCACACAGTGGGCCTTCGGGAGGCTCCGTATGAACTGCTTCCCGGAAATAAGCTGATAGTTCTGTCGAGAATCAATATTGGAAAATATATGCTGAGTACCATCATGAGAGAATGTCAATGTCTGCTGCTGGAGGTCTACTGTAACCGCACCAAGGGATGCAAACCAATCAGCACCGAGGATAAGATCGTACCGTGTAAGTGGAATAATATGAAAATCTGCATGACCAAGGAAGTCTCCAATCCGATATGAAAGCTATTGATACATCTGCGTGCTAGGAAAAGAGTGTGCGCTGGCAACCTCAACATGCAGGGGATGAGGCGTAGTGATTGGCATAGCACGAATGCGTGTAGTAATATGACTGCTGAGAAACGAGTGAGTGCTACCCGTGTCAACAAGGGCAATAAACTCACGACCAGTGATACGTACGCGAAGACGGATGTGGCGTGGACCCGGCTTACCGGCCCAAGTAGCATAAGCAAGCTGAGCATGGCATACAGCTAGATCAGGGGGATTAGGAACAGGCTCAGTGGGTGTGGCAAACTGATCAACATGTGGGTCATCATCAAGAATATGAAGGCATATGGCAGAATCAGGACTATCATCAGGTGTGTCAGCATCATGGAAATAGACGGCAGTAGCAGTGGCAAGCTGTCGACAATCACGGGCGATATGATCAGAACTCTTACAGTTGAAACATAAGCGCTTGTCACGGATCTCAGACATCTCAGGTTGTGAGTAGCGACAAACAAAAACACGACGAGGAGAAAAAGGAGGACGTGGTGCAAAAGGAAGAGTGGATGAAGGTGAACTGACAGATGTGGAACTAGCAGAGGATGGAGAGAAAAAAATAGGACGTGTGAAAGGACGCGAAGGACGAGAAACAGAGGAAGAGATGGGAGAGTACTTGTGCTGCAGTGCGGTAGCAAGGGAGATGGCGTGAGAAAGAGTGAGTGGAAAAAAAGAAGAAATATCATACCTGAGTGCGCCTCGTAGACCAGCAATGTAGCGAGAGATGAGTTCCAATGTAGAAATATCTGGGAATAGATAGGAAAGCTCTGCAAACCGTGTCGTATAAGCAGCCAAGTCACCAGTGTGAGATAAACCGCGAAAGATGTCGCGCTGCCGAATAAGCCATTGAGGATCAATCATCGCTAGGCGGAGTGCTGTCATAAACTCTGTCCAACTAGCAAGGCCAGGGTGTGAAGCCGTCTGGCGAAACATGTGCCACCAAGTAGCAGCACGGCCCTTCAAATGTAAAGCAGCCAAATGTATCCGCTGAATGTCAGTCTTAGGAAACATAAGAAAGTAGGTCTCAAGCTTAGAATACCAATTCTCGAGTTCATTCTCATCGGATGATCCAGAATACATAGTAAGCTGAACCTTATCCGGAAAGTCTCGTGGCAAAGGACCAGAAGATGAAGGAGTCTCAGGTGGTGGAAATGTACGATGTGGGGGAACATGTGGAGATCGTGGAGAAACACTGGACTGTAATGATAGTGTAGCAATTTGAGCAGAAAGAGCAGTGAACGTCTCTCGTAACTCCTGGCGTAAATCAGTGCGTACATCACTCATGGCTTCTCTAAGATGATCTCGGAATTCATGTCGTACTTTGTCAAGGTAAGTGGAAGACGATATGCGAGGCTCAGAAGATGTAGGGGAAGTATCCATGGTCAAGGAATGCAGGAAGTGAAGAGAGTGTAAGAAAAGCTTAATATCGGAGGGAGCGGACTTTTGTCGTCACCCCAAATACGCTTTAGGTACACAAACGACACTAAGAGCAAGAAAGGAAATGACAAATGTCAAGAAAATATGTGGAAAGCAAAGAAAAACTAGCAAAGATACCTCTCGATAGAGCTCCAAGCGTGTGCGAAGAGCTGGCTGAAAAATGTGAGCACAAGGAAAATGAAAGTGGGCGTTGTACAGTCTCCAATCAATGCTGAAAATATGGTTGGAAATCTGTGAAAAATGTGATGAAATAGGGCGATGGACAGCCTCCAATCAAAACTGAAATATGGCTGAAACTCTGCTGGAACAATGGCTGAAAAATGTGATGAAGTAGGGTGCTGGACAGCCTCCAATCAATGCTGAAAAGATGGCTGGGAATACTCTCCCTGAATCAAATGGAGGATTCAAAAAAAAAGAGGGAAAAAGATTTGGAACTTGTGCACCGAAAATAATCTGCCCAAAAAAAAAAAAAAAATCCGGCCGCCAAATTTAGCGGAAGTACTTCCGCTAACCATTTGCTAAAGCTCCGTCGAGGGAAATGCTTCGATGAGAGTTGGTCCTCCTCCAAACTGTGCTAAATGTTGCTGAAGCAAAGAGACAAAAGCCCTCAGCAAAGAGAGAAAAATCAGCAAGGAAAATGGGCAATCAGGAAAGTGCTCTAATACCAAGTTATGATCAAAATCTCAGGTGTTGTATCAATGAAGCATAAAAGACAGCAATAGACTAAAGCCCTACAAGCAATAGACAAGACAATAGGTTCTCCCACGAAGAGCCCAAGCAATACCAATCAATAATATGAAAAATGAGTGTACAAATGCCCCTTTAAATACCCTATCAATGAACCCTAAAATAGGAATTCATAAGTAAAGGGAGGCAAAATGTGGAGGGAAAATAGTGCGCCCTCCTACGGGCTCCCACTCCACATATAACCATATAATAAGGGCCCAAGGCCAGTCAATGTCATAAAAAAGGACCCAGTGCGGGTCATAAGCATATAAAAAGGCTTTGGGGCCTGTACATGACTAATATAAAATGCGTAACCAGAAATATACATAACCAACAGTAAATGTAAAGAGGCCTGCGGAATATATGCAGAGTAGCCCAGTAGGCCTGTATCCTGTAGTCCGTAACTGTCACTGCATTATCAATGTATTGCGATCTCCTACATATTAGCATTAATTACGGTTGTTTCTCAGATCATAATTTGGTACTAGAGCATTGTTATAACACAAAGTGGAAGGCACCAACTTTGAAAGAGCAATTAATTGTTTGCTAGGTCTTTTTGGAGAAAAATCTAACATTTTCTTTTGCTGTAGTTCTCTCTATTTTGAACCTTGATGTTTCTTTTGACTTGATGGCCAAGAATATGTAGTGTTTTTTGTTTCCAACTAGCAAGAGGCTGAAAAGCTTGTTGATTTTGTTCCACTTTATCTCATTTTTGGGAAAATTTTATATCATTGATCATTGTGCAGTATTGGGTTTTCTTGATGCACTCTTCATATTTATACATGCATAATACATTCCGAAGCATGTTTTGGAACTTGATTTGAAAATTAGGATAAGGGTTTCGTAGATTGAAATATATATATATATATATATATATATATATATATATATATATATAAAAATTTCCCTAAAATATTTTTGTTTTTTCTTTAAATTTTTATACGCAGTAATAAAAAAATTAGGTAAACTATTGTGAAATTGAATTCTCTGACCACTATTCTTCTTAAGCGTTTAGCAAGTAATTAATTTCAAAGTAAAGGATTTATCGCCTTTATGCTATTGTCTTTGAGATGATTCAATAAAAACACACTTTCTTGTCCATCGCAATGCGGTGTATGGGTAGAGTTGTTGACTACGATCGACAAGGTGTAGGCTCAAATCTCAACCGTTGTTTAGTGACATCTTAGGAGTTTGCTCCTCACTTGGCGTTGCTCACATGTCGTTGCCAGGTTGCATATGTTGTGTATTCGGCAGAAGAAAAACACATATGTTGTGTATTCGGCGGAAGAAAAACACACTCTCACTCAACACTCTATCACATTGTATTGCATACTGAATGTAAAATGTACAAATAAAGTCTGAACCCCGATAGAGAGAGAAACCTAGGAGTAGACTACTAGACTAACCTATGGCTAGTTACAGTTGGTAATAGCTGTTAATAATAAAAGTACATCGTGAACAGTAACTAAGAAGTGTAATAATGAAGTTGATTATTGATTTCTAACACTCTCTCAAATGATAAAATTACATATTTCTAGTAGAGTACGAAACTTTTCAAATTTACATCTACCTAATGACTTAGTAAAAATATTTGCCACTTGATTTTCAGATTTACAGAAAACAAGATCAATGTCTCCATAAAAATTTTTCTCTCGAATAAAATGATAATGTATTCGAACATGTAAAATTGGATTTTTGGCAAGGTGAATGCAGTTTTGATTGTCGCAAGATATAGTAGTTGCATCCACTTGTGGTTGACCTAAATCCACAGGCAAAGTCACTTCAACTATAAACAGTGTTTACCATAGCTTGAGCAAAAGATCTCGCATTCAATTTGTAAAGTCGATTCTCGTTGACTCTAGCTCTTGTAGCAATCACTTTGTAGTGATTTTTGATGTCTTTGAGAAGACATTTGTGTTGTCAAAATCAACCTTGAGTTGTTGATTAGCCATCGTCCCCAGCCATCGTCCCAACAGATAGTAGATTGTTAGCTAAGCTAGGTACATATTGCACATTGCTTATCCGCTTTATCATTCTGCTAGCTAATTTTACTGGTACAACTCCAAATCTTTTAACAAATAGTAATTGGCCATCGGCTTGTCCAACTTCATCACCATTGTAAGTTTCCTTGAGTTCTAAAAACCATTCTTTCCTTGAAGTCATGTGCTTGGACGCATCACTATCAATGTACCAGGTATCTTTGGTTTCATCACTTGTCATTAATGTTGTAATGAACAAGTTTGAAGTCACTTGTATCATCTTCATATTGATCATCATCGATTTGATGTTGATCAGCATAGTTGTCTTTATAATAATCATCATCAAATTGATGTTGATCAACATAATTGCCCGCTTGTCATTTTCTTTTTCTTTGTTCTATCTCCATCTGTTTCTTGAAGCATTCATGCTTCCAATGGCCAGGTTTGTTGCAGCACCTACAATTTTCAAGTTTATTTTGCCTGGAATAGCCGCGTCCTTGACCTCGACTTTGATTTCAATTGTCTCGATCATTGGATTGTTCTTGAAATTGTTGGGATGATTTGAGTTTCCACCTCTCGATTGATACCTTCCACGGCCAAATCTTCCTCCTCGTCATCTAACTGCAAGAGCTTGATCATAGTCCCTGTTACGATGATTCAAGTTCTCTTGACATTGCTCTTTCTACAAAAGCAATCCACCTAGTTTTTCATAGGTTGGAAGGTTCTCTCTTGTGGCTGTACTTGTCACAAACATCTGATGTGACTCACTCATTCAATGACAATTGCACGATCTCACGATCATGTACTCGCTCTCCAACTGCTACTAATTGGTCACGAATCTTTTTGATCTTCAGTAGGTGATCAGCAATAGTTGGACCATCATCCATCCGCACTGTGTGCAGTTTCGTCTAACTTGAGATGTGTTTGTGGTTTCAAACAATGCCTTCAACATATCCCATGCTTCTTTTGGTCCTTCTGAATCCGAAATATAGGGAATAATTGCATCTCTAACTGATAAGTTGATGACATTTTGTGCTTTCCGTTTTCTCCTGTCAAATGTTTGCTGATTTTCTTTAATCATGATCTCCCATAGCCCATTTTTCATCAAAATGTTTTTCAGTTTGAATTTTCAAACTGCATAGTTGCTGGCTCTTTCCAATTTGCTTGACTCATTGAGGACGCTCTCGCTTAGAGTTGCCATTATTGGATAAATGAGTTCGGATTGCAGAAAAATGGCTCTCAGACTGAACACACAATTTGTCTTCAAATTTATCACACCACAAAATTGTATATTCTTGGTTGTACACCTGATATCAGTTCAGCGCGTGGGTGTACTACCCACTCGGGACCTTGGGCTCACGCGCGTTGATTCGATACTGGTATAGATATCCGATATCGGTTTGGCGCGCGGGTGTACAACTGCTCGGGAAGTTCTTTAGCTCGCACGCATTGATCCGATATCAGTACAGATCAGGATGAAAAGTAGAGAGAATATAATTTTTTTTAGAGGAAATATTTTAGATTTCTCACTTCGGAGCGACGACTACGCCACCTCCTCTTTGCAAAGATTTCGAAGTGTGTGATCGTTCAAAAGGCAAAAATCAGTAATGTGAAAAGTATGAAGTCTCATAAACTCTGAATGACAATACTAGACACTGTCTAGTGTAATCTGCAGTTTCTCAAACAGACAAATGAGAGATTTCTTGGCAAATCTCTCTCACAAATGGCACTTTTCACAAAAGCTAGGAAGTATTGTAAAAATCTCCCTACTCAACAGATTTTCAATCTGTCTGATGCTGCCTTGGCCTTTCTGATGCCTTCGGGACTTTGTCTTCGTTTCTCACTAATGATTTTGAACTCTAAAACCTGCAAAATACACCAAGGAAGGATTCCTTCCAGTCGTTTTTGTCTTTCCAAGCTTTCACCTCCTGTGAAGGACTTCCTCACTTCGTTGCGGAGCCTGTGACAAGTTGTATCCACTGATCTGTTAGATTTCTTATGTTCAGTCTTAAAAATCGTTGAGTAATGAGCATCTTGAAAACGGAAGGCCGACAACATGATTTCGGACCTTCACATTTTTTCCTTTAAGTTTTTCCCTTATGCCTTAAACGATTTAAGGCACCTTTGCTTTTTCCGCCTTCAACAGATTGGCTAGAATGACTTAAAAACCATTTCTGGACCACCTTCGTCTTTTTTGCCTTTTTCGCCTCTTTGCAAAAAATGCGACAAAGTATTCAGAATGTTTTAAAACTGTTTTCGTCTTTTTTGGTTTCTACGTTGTCTTTAATCTAAGGCACTTTTGCCTTCTTCGTTGTCTTAAAACTAAGGCACCTTTCTCTTTTTCACTGTCTTTAGTCTAAGGCACCTTCGTCTTCTTCGTTGCCTTCAGTGTAAGGCACTTTCGGCTTTTTCTCCTTTTTCGGCTTCTTCGTTGTCTTAAATCTAAGGCCACCTTCAGGATTTACACACCTTAAGTCTAAGGGCACCTTCAGGATTTGCATACCTTCAGTCTAACGAGCACCTTCGGGTTTTTCTCGTTTTTGCTACATTGGCAGACCGACGTCGCCAACTTATCATCAACCCTAAAACAGCTTGAGAAAAATATCCTAAGGGCGATTACCAACTTTTGTATAAATGCAAAACTAGAGTAAATGAGATATTTTTCTCTCAACACTTGTAAATATATATACTAGTTGAATCACACTATGTAAGTGTTAATTGAATTTCCTTTTCAATCAGAGTTTTCTGTAGCCAGCGTTATCACGCTCAACAAGTTGAAGTTATTACTTCAAGCCATTGTACTCATTGTTGATATTAATTAGAGTGCAATTTTTTGTCTTACTACTGTGTCGTTCATTTGTGCAATCTGTATGAATTCTTATATTTGAATATTTCTGCTACTAACCGTTGCATTTCCGTTCCTACACACCACGCTCAATCCTCGAGCTTCCGCTGTCGCTCACGCACACGCGATTTTACGACATTGTATCAGAGCAGACATTTCAGTAATCTGCATTTTTACTGTGGATTATCAGTCTTGTTTATATCAAGACGTCTTTTTAACAAACGCGCATCCAATAATATTCAGACAATCGTTGTTTCTACCAACGATCTAGTCCAACCAAAATGGATCCATCATCTAGTTCATCTCTCATTGAAAAACTCGATGGACATAACTACCATCTCTGGAAATTCAAGGTCAATGTTATACTTCTAGCCAAAGAACTGTGGGACATCGTTGATGGCACAGAGCTCAAACCAGAAGGTGATGCGGCCGTCATCACCAAGTGGAGACTAAAAGATGGCAAAACATTTGTCATGATCACCCTCAACATCAAGGATACTCAGATCAGTCACATACGTGCTGCTCAAACTGCTAAGGATGCATGAGACATCCTAGCAACTCTCTATGACATTAGAGACGTTACATCCAAGCTCCATCTAAGGAAGAAATTCTTCACCCTCCGAATGTCTGAAGCAGATAGTGTTTCGAGCCACCTCAACACCTTCAAAAATCTTATGGAGCAAATGATTGCAACTGGCTCAGTCATAGAAGATTCTGATGCACTCATGACTCTATTATCGAGTCTACCTGAAGCCTACGAAAATTGGGTAATGGCAATTTCTACCCAAGAGCACCTCACTCTATCAAGAGTAATTTCGCTGCTCCTACAAGAGGAGAGGAGAAGATCAGCATTCTCTTCAGGCTCAGGATCGGATCCTCAAACTCTGTATTAAAAAAATTAGAAGTTTAGATCCAAGAGATCTACAAAGTCAGGCTCTACTGACAAGAAGAGCAACATGCAGTCTGGACCAAATTATGGTTCAGGATCGAATTCAAGCTCTTCATCATTCCAACCAGCGCAGAAACATTTCTATAGATATTGTAAAAGAATTGGCCACGAAATCAGGGACTGTCGAACTTTGAAGTACAACAACGAAAAGAAAAACCAGTTCCAACAACAAGCACATAGTGCTACGACTAGTCACTCAAATCAGCAACAAGAAGAAGAAGATGAAGCAGCTTTCATGACCAAAGAAGGAGAAGAACAGGATATCAATTTCTGATACCTAGATTCCAGAGCAACTCAATACATGACTCACCATCGCGACTAGTTCAAAGACTATAAGTCATTCACCCACTTTCGAGTTGTGCAACTTGGAGACAATTCATCATATTCAATCGGAGGTGAAGGAACAGTCAGAGTTGAATTCAAAAGAGATGAGGTTAAGTTGGTATCCAATGTTCTCCATGTTCCAAATCCGACCAAGAATCTGCTCTCAGTTAGCAAAATCACAGATTCAGGTTGGAGGGTCAAATTTAATACGGACGGCTACGCAATTCGTGATAAATCCCGGAAGGTGCTACCCTACGGAAGAAGAAGTGGCTATCTTTACAAACTCAGCCATTTCTATTCTTCTAACAGTCAAGCTCTTCATACAGCCACTTCTGAATCAACTGATATGCTGTGGCATTTTAGACTTGGCCATCTTAACTTCAACAATGTTCAGCAGATGTCAGCTCAGAGTCTAGTACAAGATCTGTCGTCAGTCAGCAAGCCAACTTCTCCATGCGAAAGCTGTATTATCATCAAGCATGTTAGGAGTCCCTTCAGTTCAGACTCAGTTCATACATCCAAGAACTACTTCCCCAGGGGGAGCTCTCTATTTTTTAACCTTCATCGACGACTTCTGTCGAAGGACGACAATCTACTATATGAAGAACAAATCCAAAGCATTCAAGTTCTTCAAGAAATTCAAGGCGTTTGCAGAAAACCAAATCCAGAGGAAGATCAAGGCCCTACGCATAGATGGAGGAGGAGAGTACATCTCCACAGAATTCAAGGAGTTCTGCAAGGCCAACAGAATACTTCAACAATATACAACCAGCTACTCACCTCAGTCCAATAGTATAGCTGAGGGGAAGAACCGGACACTCATCGAAAGTGCCAAGAGCATAATGGCCCATGCCTCTCTTCCAAAGATATTCTGGGTAGAAGCTGTTACTATAGCTACCTATTTGCAGAATCTATCCATCACCAAAGCCCTAAATGGCAAGACACCTTATGAGGTGTGGACAAGATCAAAACCATCACTCAAACATATTCGAGTGTTTGGATGCATCGCTTTCGTTCAAATCTTTGAGGATCTAAGAAGAAAGCTAGATGACAAGAGCAGAACAACGATCTTCATCGGCTATTTCCCAGACCACAAGGCATACAAGTTCTACAATTTGGATACCGAGAAGGCATTCACCAGTAGAGATGTCATTTTTGTGGAAGATCAGTTCATCGACCACAAAGGAAAAGCCGCTGATAATTCCGATCCAAGGATCGAACAACCAGTCAATCCCGATCTAGAGATTCAACTGTTGAATAACGACGATGACTCAGACAATGAGTCAGAACCTCAACGAGTCAACCCACATTAGAGGACCGAGGTTCAACCCAGAAAGTCGAACAGGTCCAGACAGCCTCCATCCAGATTTATGGATAATCCGGCCTACTACTTTTTGTAGGAACCAGCCACCGCTTCTGAGGCAATGTCTATTGCGGATGCTAACCAGTGGAAAGCAGCGATGGACACCGAATTCGATTCTCTTATGGAGAATCAAACATGGACACTCACTAAGCTACCAAAAGATCGAAAACCGATTTTATGCAAATGGATATTCAAGGCAAAGTACGACGCTGAAGGAAGACTAAATCGTTACAAGGCCAGGCTCGTCGCCAAAGGCTTTTCTCAGATTTCAGACCTGGATTATTCATAAACCTTCAGCCTAGTCATCAAACATGCATCGATCCACCCAATCCTCACTTTTGCAGCTGCAACAGATCTTGAAGTCCACCAGATGGATGTCCATACCGCTTTTCTCAATGGAACCATCGAAGATGAGATCTACATGACGCAGCCAGAGGGATACGAACTCAACGACAAGCAACAACACCTTGTATGCAAAATCCACAAGGTGCTCTACGGGCTGAAACAGTCACCTAGAGCTTGATTTCAGAAGATCAAAGCATTTCTGATAGAGAATGGATTCATTCCAAACTCGACAAACTCGAATGTCTATTTCAAGTCTATATCAGATTACTTCATCATCATCACTCTCTATGTATATGATACACTCTTATTCATTAATAATCTTAATCTGATGAAGGATACAAAATGCATGCTGGCCCAAGAATACAAGATGACTAACATGGGTCCAGCCCACTATTGTCTCGGAATCCAAATTCAACGAGATCGACCCAACAGACTGATTTTTATCAGTCAGCAATGATATGGAATGGCCAACTGCCCAAGTTACTTTCCACTCAACCCTGGACTAAAGCTATCAAAGGAACAGTCTCCTCAAACCGAGGCAGAAAAAGAGGAGATGAACGCTATCCATTTTAATCCATCATCGGCTCACTGATGTACGCAATGATCTCCACGCGACTAGACCTTGCATACTCGATCAATGCACTCAGCCAGTTCCTGTCAAATCTAGGCTTAACTCATTGGAAGGTACTAACAAAGGTCATGAAGTACATCCAAGCAACGAAAACTCTCAGCATCTGCTACGGATGCAGCCACACTGCCAACATCCTTGAAGCCTATGCAGTTGCGGATTGGACAAGAGATGTCGACACCAGAAAATCAACTTCTGGATTTGTATTTTTATACAACCACGGCCCAATCTCATGGAACAACCGGAAGCAGACCTCAGTTGCATTATTATCAACGGAATCCGAATACATAGCTAACACCAATGCAACCAAAGAGGCGATTTGGCTGAGGCAACCAGTTACAGACCTAAACCTTGCACGAACACTTCATACAACAATATATTGTGACAATCAAAGCACAATAGCGCTATGTCTTTATCCAAGATTTCACTCTCGAAGCAAACATATAGAAATCAGGTATCATTACCTTAGAGAGAGTGCACAACAAGGAAGTAGAACTGGCTTTTTGCAGAACAAACTACATGGCAGCAAATTACTTCACAAAGGCTCTATCAAAGGAGCAACATCTCAGATTTAACGATATGTTAAATCTGAAGATCAAAGTTTTTCAAGATCCTCATTAAGGGGGAGTGTTAGATTTCTTATGGTCAGTCTTAAAGAAAAATCGTTCAAGTAATGAGCATCTTGAAAACAAAAGGCCGACAACATGATTTCAGACTTTCACATTTTTTCCTTTAAGTTTTTCTTTCATGCCTTAAAAGATTTAAGGCACCTTTGCTTTTTCCGTCTTCTTCGCTCTTTTTCGTGCCTTCACAAAAAATGCATTACACTGGCCAAAATGACTTAGAAACCATTTCTGGACCACCTTCGCCTTTTTCGCCTCTTTGCAAAAAATGCGACAAAGTACCCAGAATGCCTTAAAACCATTTTTAAAGGCACCTTCGTCTTTTTCGGTTTCTTCGCTACCTTAAAACTAAGGCACCTTCGCCTTCTTCATTGTCTTCAGTGTAAGGCACTTTCCGCTTTTTCTCCTTTCTCGGCTTTTTCGCTGTCTTAAATCTAAGGGCGCGTTCAAGATTTACACACCTTAAGTCTAAAGGGCACTTTCATGATTTGCATACCTTTAGTCTAACGCGCACCTTCGGATTTTTTGAGTTTTTCGTGTTTTTGCTACATTGACAGACCGACGCCGCCAACTTATCATCAACCCTAAAACAGCTTGAAAAACAAATATCCTAAGGGCGGTTACCAACTTTTGTATAGATGCAAAACTGGAGTAAATGGTAGTTAAGGCATGAGATATTTTTCTCTCAACATTTGTAAATATATATACTAGCTGAATCAAGCTATGTAAGTGTTAATTGAATTTCCTTTTCAATCAGAGTTTTCTGTAGCCAGCATTATCATGCTCAGCAAGCTGAAGTTATTACTTCAAGCCATTGTACTCATTGTTGATATTAATCATAGTGCAATTTTTTGTCTCACTATTGCGTCGTTTATTTATGCAATCTGTATGAATTCTTCTACTTGAATATTTTTGCTGCTAACCGTTGCATTTCCGTCCTACACACCATGCTCAATCCTCGAGCTTTCGTTGCCGCTCACGCACATGCGATTTTACGACATGATTAAGCACGCAAGACTATCGCCGCTCTGATACCATGTCAATACTCATATAAGTAACATCAAGCATTCACCATAAGTAATCACCAAAGAAGGCGTAAGAAGAACATGCACTTTCAACAATTTATTACACTGTATTGCATATTGAATGTAAAATGTACAATAAACCCTGAACCTCGATAGAGAGACAAAACCTAGGAGTAGGCTACTAGACTAGCCTATGGCTAGTTACAACTGGTAATAGCTGTCAATAATAAAGTACATTGTGAACAGTAACTAAGAAGTGTAATAATGAAGTTTATCATTGATTTCTAACAAGAGGCCACGACTCATATAAAAAATGAAAAGATGTGGCACTTGAAGAAGATCCATTGTAAAGGAAGTTGATTTTATAACGGTTTGGTAAAGGATTTCTAGCCACTTTTATACCAGGATTGATCCTATGAATCACGTATAATGACATATATGACATCTTGACATACATGTAACTCATGGTGGTAATGATGTACCATATGTGTTAAAAACATGTGCATGTATCTTGTAAGCCTCATTGTCCTAATCTTGAAATACACTACTCTAGCACGAAGTGGCGGATATGAAATGACATGTACTTATATATCTATGCTTTTGGTTGCAATACATATGTTATACATGTATTGGAAAGTCTCAACGTTTCATCAACTACAAGTCTTTGCACTCAATTGCACCTTTGATACTATCATCATGATGTTTTTGGGTTGCTATTGCAAGTTGCCATATGTTGTCCTCAAAGATGTTTGTACTACTCAATTGCAAGTCTCTCATCTAAACAACTATGCCTCTTTACAAAAGTAGTCTCAACTATCTCTACCTATATTTGAGATGCAATTATACATGTAGGGTTTGTTCAAGTAGGCTAAAAGCAATAGACATTAACATATTGAGCTTCACATCTATGAGTGCCAGTTGAAGAAATAATCTAAGATAATGGCATGATGGATAACAAATTTATCAATATGTAGACACGTCACCTAAACATCAAGTCATAAAAGGAAGCCAAGTGAACTTGAGTAGGAAAGAGCTTGATGGAAAGAGAATTTGAAGAGGTATGCACTCCACAAAATTGAAGTGATGAAAGATTCTAAAAATCAGAATGATCTCTCTCACTTTAAGGTGTCATATACAATATGTAGAGAGGGAGTAGAGATAATAACTTGTAGAAAGATCTTACAAAATGTACAAATATCCAAAATTTGATGGAAAAAAAATAGTGAGAAGGTCAACTAAAAGGTCAGTTTACATCATCTTGGCCTATGATAGTCATACTTACAAACTAGAAACTAAGCACTTACTATACGACGAACATTGGTGTGTAAATTTGTAAAATGTTGAAGTGAAAAAAAATAATCTTGAAATTTTGAAATTCCATCCCCTTGAATTCACATTTACAATATGTAGAGTTAGAGTAGCGACAATTTGTTGTAGGAAAATTCAGCATACAAATTCAAGCAAAAAATACAAAATCTGGCAAAGGATATGAAGTGGAAAATAACCCTAAAAAGTGGACCCATGGGTTTTTTATTCCATGCAAAATAAGCAAGCACCTTATTGTAGGAAGAACGTTGATAGATAAAGCTAAAAAAAGAGAACAAAAATTGTATTAAAAAAAAATAAGCCCAAAAAAAAATAGTGAAAATTAAAAAGTTGGATGAACTTCACACATTGAACTTAGCTAGTAAGTGAAATAGAAGTGCCTTTCTCTACAAAGAACAGTTCGAAAGTTTTTAAAAGGAATGACAACAATGTTAGAACAAGACAAGATGTAGAGCCACGAAAGGATATATTTGAATCTAAAATTTCATACTTTAGTATCAAAATCCATAATTGCATCGTTTCGAAACGTGAGCATTTCGATCAGTGGAGTGATGTCTGCAAAAAAACTAAAACATCAAAGAAAAAATAGTAGTGGTTGGAAAAAGAAAATTGATAGTTTAGCTAGTAATTTTTGCTAGTATTATTTATGCTAGAATTACCAATATATAATATTTGCATGCAAAGTCAACTCTCGTTTTGTTGGATCATGAGAGTAATGTACAACCATTGATTTATTTCACTAGTCTTTTGGCTTATGTGGTTTGAGTAGATGTTTATGTTCGTTTGGTGGTTCTTATACATGGCAATTTTTATGGAGCGCTAGAACTTTTGAATTTGGATGAGATTTCTAGATAGAGTTATCCTTTCACATATGGTCTTGGATAATATTGAGGGTTGGCATTGTTGCATCAAGCATGGTCCTTATGTGCGAGTCAATATTGTTCTTCTCTAAGTCAATGATTTAGGTGGATGACCTTGCTTTAGAAGTAAATTTGCCTAGCTTGAGATCATACTACTTCTTAAGAAATGACTTCATCTAACCATAAATCCCATTGATAAGTTGCTGGTCTAGTTGACTCCTCCCATTAGGACTAGTGTCTCAAATAGCAGCATCTATGGAAATTTGATTTCTCTTGATTGGTTGGGTACCTTTTTGGCTCTTTTGGTGTGATCAATTTTGTGGGATTTGTATATTAGATAAATCATTTTTTATATACTATTGATTTTTTTCTAGAGAGAAGAATTGATAATTGGATATGATCTCATCATTGTAGATTTCCTCTAGACAAAACCTTTGAGCTGGAGCCTTTTGTGGCTTTTACATGAGAGAGATATTTGGAGCTAGTACTTCCTACTATAAAGTCTAGATGTTTTGATTATTATTGTGTGAACATTGAAAAATGCCTATAATTGGCTATTTTGCATATTTACTTTCAGAAGCATCAATTCCAACTTTTAGGTATTTGAGAGTTTTTTGTTTTTCTTACTTGATTGGTCATAAATCCATTCAAGTTAATTGAAGTGCTACTAATTGAATTTTTAGTAGGTTATTAAATCAATCATCAATTGCATGCAAGGAATCGAAAAATGAACTTTGTAAGATTAAAAAATTCATAATAATGTTTCAAAGTAGCTCAAACATGAAGTCAAATCCATTTAAAACTTTTGAGCTAAAATCTCAACTAAATTCTACTTAAGATCACTTAAAATAATTAATCTTTGTCATATATTTCAAAGTAGATAAAATTTGGAGCTATGATTTGAAATCCATTCAAAGAACTTCTGAAAATGAAAAATGTGTTGGGAAGGAGGAGGGTGTGTGATGATGAGAGACGAAAATAGCTCGAAAGAAAGACGAACACGAAAAAGAAGAAAACTCAAAACATGAACGAGAAACGAACTCGAACGGAATGTGTTCGTGCGTAGCGGAATGAGCTATATTACTTCTTCCCTAAGCATGACTACGCCTATCAGAAAACGAACAGAACGTTAGTGATAGAAATCACGGTCGCTCTGATTACATAGCCAAACATTAACGAAACACCAGAAGAATAATTTATCACGAACAACTAGACATATTATTAGTCGTAAATGATTCACGAAAGAACTAGACGGAACTCGACTGATAATCAGTCGCAAATGATTCTCGAGATGCAAGACAAAATATTAGTCGTCAACAACAAGACTAATAATTACTCACTATAAACAGATTACCAAATTGAGCAATAAGAAAGTCAGACAAAATGAAAATAAGCATAGCAATATGACACTAATCTGAACGCAGAATAAGAGAGCTGTTATCAGATTAAGTACAGCGAAATGTACATGTCAACAATGCGATAAAGCACAAGACAATAGCGGACGAAATCGCGTGCTCTACAAAGCTTAAGCAATCTGTAAATCAGGAATGAACCTATTACTGACAATAAAGAATCAATGCGCTAGCGCATCTACTTCGTCTATCTCACAAACTTCTGATACGTGCTCTATATTACATACACACTTGGTTTCTCTCCCATTGTTGAATACACAAATGGTATATACATCTCTTTACATGTGTGTAGATGAAGAAAAGTACAAGGTGGATGTGTTGTCTGTAGAAGATCGTGGGTGCATTAGAGGAGTTCTAAATCCAAAAAAGACTCTTCGTAAAGATTCTTTTTATATTTTCTCTCAAATTTTTTTTACACATGGACCAATCAAAACACTCAAATTTGAAATCTACGTAACGTAATTTTTTGAGTCCACATTTTGATTTCATACTAAAAATGGCATAACATTTTAGTGGTAAGTCTGAATTTAGCGGAGTTTGGTGCATTGGAAAGCGCTCAACAAGAGCTTTCCAATGATATGTTAGATGACTACTTCTGAGCTACGATTAAAAAGTTATGGCAAGTCAAAAATATTAGTGTTATAATATTTTAATAATAAAAAAGACAATTCTTAAAGGGTCTTTTTGGAACTCAAAACTCCTCTAATGGCTGCTTCATTGTCAGATTGGTTAGCACAGTTGCATGAGATGAGCGTGAGAAGGCCGTGACATCAACTTTTGCTGAAATGAACGTTGGTGAAGCGTCTGTCACGAAACGCGTGTGAAAACAGAGTGTCGCATTTTTTTCGTCTGTGAGAATTTACTTGTATTTATGCAAACAGTCGTATTTTATTCGTCTGTCTTATTTTACATGTAAATATGCAGACTGTGTGACAATGCGAGTAAAAATACAACATGAATGGAGGCAGATTAAAATGGGATTTTAGGAGAGTAGAGAAGATAAATCCAACACCCCCTCTTAATCTGGATCCATGATTGTCTTGATCTTCAGACTAAGCAATGCACAAAATTTGGTATGTGCATTAACACTTAATGCTTTCATAAAAATATCTGCAACCATGTACTGTATTCTGCAGTACATTAAGCTCACCTCCTTGTTGAGAACCTTGCCCCTGATGTAGTGATACCTGATTTCAATGTGCTTACTCCTAGAGTGAAATCTAGGGTTGGTCGAAAAGGCAATAGCACTCTGATTATCACAGAATAAGATTGTAGGGTTGTACTGATGCAGATTAATGTCTGACAGTAAATTTCTCAACCAAAACGCTTCCTTAATAGATTGAGAAGAAAAAATGTATTCTGCTTCTATAGAAGAAAGTGCGGTAGAGGTTTGCTTACGACTATTCCATGAGATAGGACCGTCGTTGAAGAAGAATGTAAATCCAGATGTGGAACGATTGTCTACATCTCCTCCCTAGCTTGCATCAGAATATCCACCGAGCTGATGAAGATTGTCGTTGTTGACATCGCCATAGCAGATGCACTGGTCCATGGTAGCTCGAATATATCTCATGACTCTTATGAGAGCTTTCCAATGGGTACTGCCAAGATTAGCCATATATTGGCTGAGTCAGCTTACAACAAATGAAATATCTGGTCTTGTGCAGACCATTGCATACATGAGAGATCCAAGTATCGATTGATAAAGATACTCTCTCATCTACTCCTCTTCCTGCTTGGTCTGAGGACATTGGTCTTTCAACAAATGCAGGCCTAGATCCATTAGTGAGTGAGCTAATTTACAATTCATTAGATTGTATCTGTTAAGAACATTGTGAAGATACCTTTGTTGAGTGATATAAATCAGTCGCTGCAGTGGAGACAGCTTCGGCCCAGAATCTCTTGAGAAGCGATGCATGCGCTAGCATACATTTGGTTGATTCAACCAGGGTATGGTTCTTCCTCTCGGCTAAGCCATTAGACTGAGGACTATAAGGAGTGATGAATTGTTGCTCGATGCCTTGGCTTTGGCATTACTCCTTAAACTCGATAGAGATATATTCTCCATTGTTGTTTGAACTTAGAGCCTTGATGGTCCTTCGAGTCTCCTTTTCTACACGCTCCTTGAAGATTCTGAAGCAATTGAAGGCTTCTCATTTTTTCTTTATAAAATACACCATAGTTATTCTGTAAATTCATGAATAAAAGTTATAAAATACTTTGCATCCTTCAGCGAAGGATTTTGCATCGGGCCACAAATGTCTGAATGTACTATGTCTAGCAATCCTCTAGCAATATGCTGATGGCTTGATCTAAATGGATTCCCAATCTGTTTACCAACTAGACAGTCTTGACAGACAGGTAACTCGACTTTTTCGCGAGGATAGTTGAGATCAAGAACAATAGATTGTCTAGACATTTTTGGTACAGTAGTATGATTCAAGTGACCAAGTCTATAATGTCAAAATAAACTTTTATTTGCATGAATAGAAGTATTGAGCGCCTGACTAGAGGCAGAATAACAATGATTTAATTTATACAAGTATCCATGCCTCTTTTGAGTGCTAGGATCTTGTTTGTCCTATCAACTATTTTGCACTGATCACTTTCAATCTCTACTCTATGTCCTAAATCTATGATTTTGCTTACAGAGAGCAGATTTGTAGATAAATTTGGTACATACAACACTTTAGAGAGTAGCTTAGATTGATCATTTGCAAAGCTTAATCTTACAATGCCTTCACCTTTAATAACTTGTGTGCTATTATCGCCAAGGTGAACATATTTCTGGGTACTGTAAGGTGTATAGGACTCGAAACAGCCAATAAGACTAGTCATGTGCTGAGTGGCTCCGGAATTCAGGAACCAAGAATTGTCGTCGAATGCTCGTTGATGGCTGGTCATGAAGACATCATGATCCGCTTCTTGAATAGGCTGTGGAGCTTCTACAACTGCATTTGCCACTTGATTTGACTGCCCCTTGCTGTTGTTCTTCACTTGTAGTATTCGGCAGTCTTGAATTTCGTGGTTATTTCGCTTGCAGTATTTGCAGAACAGTTTCTTTTTCGTCTGCGGATTCGATTGTTCTTTGTGCTGTGCTGGTTTTTGGTCTTGATTTGATTGCTTCGGGCCTTTTTTCTTCTTCTGCTTAGTAGTGCTCTTGTTGGTGTATAAGGCGTGAGAATCAGCTGAGGAACTTGAGGCTTCATTCCTCCGCGTGTCTTCCTGCAACAACATAGTAATGACTCTCGAAAGAGTCAGTTTTGGATATGTCGTGATGATCATCACCCAACTGTCGTATGAGCTTGGCAAGCTTGTAAGCAGTTGCATCACTGCATCTTGATCGTCTATGACAGATCCGACAATGGCCATTTGCCTTAGTAGGTTCTTGAATTGATTGATATGATTTTGCAGGGAATCACCATTTGCCATCTGTCCCAGACTTCTTTCGATGTCTGAACCTCGGATACATGGCCGACCTGAGTATCCATAATGTTCAGGATGATCAGCGCGAAAGCTTTTCCATCCTTCAGCTTCCATGTGACGATTGTTGCGTCGTCTGCTTCGGGTTTCTCTTCTGCACCTGTAACAATATCATACAATTTTTTAGCCATTAGTAAAGTTTTCATCTTAAATTTCCACAGATGGTAATTGGCTCCATCAAGCTTGTCCATGATGGGACTGGTTTTCCCTTGAAAATCCATGTGAAAGATTAGTCTAGGTGATGGGAAAACTATCAGTGACTTAAGTATGAAAATCTAGTACAGAATTATAGAACAAGAAAACAATTACTCTTTGTGAATGATTCGCAAAAGAGCTAGACGGAGCTCGACCGATAATTAGTCGCAAATGATTCGCGAAATGCAAGACAAAATATTAGTCGTCAACAACTAGACTAATAATTACTCACTATAAACAAATGACCAGATTGAGCAACAAGAAAGTCAGACAGAATGAAAATAAGCATAGTAATATGACACTAATCTGAACGCAGAATAAGAGAGCTATGTGTGCGCTAGGGCATCTACTTTGTCTATCTCACAAACTTCTGATACGTGCTCTATATTACATACACACTTGGTTTCTCTCCCATTGTTGAATACACAAATGGTATTCAGTATATATACATCTCTTTACAGGTGTGCAAATGAAGAAAGTACAAGGTGGATGTGCTGTTTGTAGGAGATCGCGGGTGGCTGTTGTCGTTGTCAGATCCGTTAGCACAATTGCATGAGATGAGCGTGAGAAGGCCGTGATGTCAGTTTTTGCTGAAATGAACGTTGGCGAAGCACCTGTCACGAAACGCGTGTGAAAACACAGTGTCGCATTTCTTTCGCCTTTTCTTCGTCTGTGAGAATTTACTTGTATTTATGCAGACAGTCATGTTTTATTCGTTCGTCTTATTTTACATGTAAATACGCAAACTGTGTGACAACGTGAGTAAAAATACAGCATGAATGGAGGCAGATTAAAATGGGATTTTAGGAGAGTAGAGGAGATAAATCCAACAAAATGGTTAACATATGTTTCAATGTAGCACAAACATGAGGTTCAAAATTCACATATGTTCAAGGTTTATTAATCAGATTCAATTTGAGAATTAGATCTTTGTTTTCTAGTCACATCTAGATATAAATGTTAAAATCCAAAAAAACTTCACCTATCAAACATCACTTTCAAGAATGTATCTAAAATAAAAAAATTCAACGAGTATTGATTTTTTGAGGAATGTGAATTCTTTCAATACGTGATGATTTTTGGGTATTGATATTTTAAAGACCCTCTCCAAGGATTGAAAGAGCAAAATGCCAATTCAAGAAAACCAAAGGGAATGGATGGTGGATCCAACCTATCTAGCCAATGTAAATTAGTTGGATCTAGCCCCCAAGTTATGGACCAAGGCAAAGACTAAATATGAGAGATGTCACACTAACAGCATGTAGCTACAACACACCAAATCAAGCTCTCTATCAAGAGTAGCCTATGGGTATTATACCCTCCAAAGCTACCCCAACTAGGAGTAAATTGTGATACCTCACTGGGACACATCAAAGACCTAATTGAATTACCTCAACCACTTCCCTATGAGCCTTCAACCTGAGAAACAAGTAGAAATTGAATTGGTTTCATTTGGATCACAAAAACCCAATGTACATAGTGAAGTAGCTTGAGATTGCCAATGAGCTCCAAAAATATTCTATCTTCTCACTATGGGAGCTTGGAATACATAGCAAATTCGACTTCTTTCTTGAAGTTAGGTGAATTTCTAGCATGTAATAAGGAAATTAACTCACTCTTCTTGCCCTAAAATAAAACCCTAGCCTGGATCCTGAAGTTATGCTTGGTAGGTAGCTAGTTGGTCAAATTTTCACCTTAGACTTAGGTGTAGGTCCTATAAAGTAGGAATGACCACCAAATAGACATGACCAACTCTCTTGACTTGACCTAACCTACATTAGGAGTGGGTTGCCACGTGGCATTTTGGCCTTACATGTGTGGAACCCAATTATACACAATATTTACAATGTTCTACATGGCTAGATTTGTCAAATTAGGCTATTTTTCACATCCTCCACTAGAGGTCACCATCAAAAGGTGGCTCACTCCACTTTCTTTAAGAGGGGTTTACAACATTTATTACCAATACTAGCTCCTACATGGTCATTCCTTCTTTGGGGATCCACCATGAGCCTCACAAGATTTCCAACTACTGTTGTCCTAGCTAGTATATCTCGGCTCTCATGGTTGGCTCTCATTCTTCATCCTTATCGTCCACACAGAGACCTCCTCGGTCTAATGTTTGCGGGGGAAAAGACCCCTTTTTCAAGTTATTTTCAATGAAAACTCGTCGCCGCGTGCTATTACGCTGACGCGGAACTATTAAAAAACGACGCGTAAATGGCTCATAATGGCCGGTTGCACTGCTATTAAAATATTGTTCATTTGTTAATTTACGTTGTATGAATTTTATTTATGTGGCCTATACCCCTAGTTTTCGGGTTTGTCGGGACTAGGAGGTGCCAAGTATTTTCGTAATACAGTTTTAGTAATTAAAAACTTGGCCGTGAGCTTATAAAAACTGAAACCGTAAATAGGACTTAACTTGGCTTTCAAATTGCAAGTTGAGGCCAAGTTAGGTGCTAAAACACGAATTTGGGCCAGTGCCCTATTTTTTGAGTCAATTTTTGAAAAGTCATAAGGAAGTGCCCCATTTTTTGAAGGGGTGCACCTCCAGCCCATTGAGCCCCTACGTATAGGGAAGGGTGTGCACCATTCTCATTGTCATCTTTTTGGAGAGAGAGAGAGAGCTTGTGCAAGGAGTGTGTGGAGGAGAGGAGGCTGTAGCCCCTGGTGCCTTCCACTCTCATCCATTTCCATTTTGATGTTTGATTCATTCATTGCTATTGATCTACAATTTGAATCATTAGCATTGTGTTATTACTATTTGTGGATCTGTGAATTGTTCTTTGTGATGCCTCTAACATTGCAACTGCCTCTAACATTGTAGTTGCAGGTTGTGAAGATTTGAAAGCCTTGTAATACATTTGATTGTAGGCTTTAAAGTGTGTACAAAATTTTGTTGTCATCTCCTTTTTGCAAAGATATGAGTGTGAAGGTTTCTTAAGTTTGTGGTTTGATGCAAGAACAATATTCTTGTTTGCTCATTCACTCTTGCAAATATTGTTTTGATTAAATGTTCATTATAAATGATACCATTCATAGAGTACCATCACAGCAGCTCCGCTTTTTCATTAATGTGTATTTGTGGGAGTTATCTATCGTTGAGACAAGAGCATTGGATTTTCATGCATTGAGGACCACATTCTGAGCGTTGATATTTTGTCAATGCATACTTCAGAGCACTAGCCTCTGCCCTCTACATCAGATGCCTAAGCGCTGACCACCTGATGCTTGAGCACATTCTGAGCACTGGTTCGCAGCTATTCTTGAGCAATGATTTTTGAACTCCTACACTTGATATATGGGCGTTGATTTCTGACTACTACACCTGAGATCTGAGTGATGGCTTTGAAATGACGGGACTTAGCCTGGGCCATACTTCCTTGTGGGTGTAGTTTGTTGGTTTGAGGCCAATCTCTATCCCTCGGATCTGCTGTGGCTCATACCAAAACATGTTTAATTCTCATCTTTACCTGCCTGCTGACCATCCGCTCATCTGATCAGTGCTCCTGCTATGGCCACGCTCTCCTTCCTATGCCCCATCTCCTGCTTGCTCGCTGCCCTGCTATGGCCCGTTCCTCTAGCTCTTCACTGTCTAGCATACCTGCGATTCTGCTCCTTGCTTTCCTGCTCATCACTCACTGGCCCTCACTCTTCATGCTCTCCTATCTTTCTGCGTGCTCTTAAATCTTTGTTGTTCAGTTCTACACACTCTCTTCTCTTCACTCTCTGTTGTTCGTTGCTTCACTCTCTCCCTCCTCCTGTCTGCCTCGCTGACCCAGTGACCGCTTGTTTGCTGCCCTGCCTGGCCACGCCCTCTCTTTCTTCCTACGTCCCTTCTTCTTCTTCCCTCACCAACAGCCTGCTGCTTCCTTCACGTATTGCCCTGCGACCTCCTTTCTTGCAGTTAGCGGCCCTTTTCCAGCCAATTTGCGCTCCTCTGATCATACTTGAGCATACTACTGCTACACATCTTGTAAGGTGTGAAGATCGAGAGCATAATCATTTGTAAGAGGCCAGATTCGATAGCTCCATCTTTGTAAAGTTTGTGCCTTTTCCCTACCTGCAACTTTGGCCTGTGGCCAAATAGGAAATTCCATTCCTTACCTGCGGCTCATTCTGAAGTCCGCATGCCCCATTTTTAGCTTGCGACCTATAGAGGGCCTTGCCCTCTACTTGTGGCTTTGGCCTGCCAATTTTGTGGCCGGTCCCTGTGAATAACCAATCGCCCAATTGTGATCTGTGATCAATCTCGTTGTCTGATTGCTGAACAAGAACTGAATTTTATAAATACTTGCTTCGGCTATTAAGAATCACTAACGAACAAGGTGCAAGCCTATTGATTGGAGGAAATCCTAATAACCCATTTAGCTTTCTGGCTTTCTATAGCGGAATGGTTCTTGACCATTTTAGAGTTCCCTAGGCTACCTAAAATTGTTTGTTGACCGTTAGAAACTTGCCTTACCGATTGCCATTGTAAGTGCCGGTGGTCATGAACGGCCTTATTTTCGACTCCATACCCAATGGAACTTGAGCTATAATTGTGGTATAGATCGACTTCCGTTAGCATTTCCTTAGATTGGCAATCTTTTTGGAGGTCGTTTTATATTCCTTCATCTAAGGTGAGAGGTACTCTTCACATAGCTTTAGCCCAGCATCTTGGGAATTTCATAGAATGATTTACAGCTCACAATTTGAATGGGCCTCATGATGTGCATCTCTAAACATGATTGGTTCACATGTAATGCACCTCTTAAAATAATTGGCCTTGTGATCTACACCTCTAAATGTTATTGAAAAAAATGGATGCATTTCCTAACATTGTGTGACAAATGTCACTATCTCACTAGAACTCAAGTTTGATGCCTATTGACTATTCAAAGTCAATGCAAATGAACCAAAATGATTAGGCCTACCCTCCACATGTGGGAACATGCTCCACACATGTGAGATTTACATATGTACATGAAATTACAAAATAATCAAGCTAGATTTTGCTTGTCTATTCTTCACACGCTTGATCACCTTTTTAAGCTCTGATACAACTATAAAATGCCAATGGTATAACTTTCCATTTCATATTCAAATTCTACGTACAATTTAGAAAATAATTGGGTATATTTGGGACTCCTGAAGAGTTTGAAAGTAATGTTTACCGACAAGCATTACAAATTGTCCGGTCAATATAGGGAACCATATAGAATAACAAAAAAGATTGGATCTTTGGTCTGATGCTTAATATAAGTCGACTAAAGAAAAGTCTATGTGAAGGGGATCACCTTGGTTTTGGAGATCTATTGGACCTATATGAAGACCCATTTTGAACCCGATAAGATTTTGGATACAAGAGCTAAATGATTCCATAATCATATATTTACCAAGCATCTGGTTCATTGGAAGGGTCATACAAATGATGACAACTCTTGCAAACAAGGAGATAGCTTTAGAAAGAACTATAATTTTAAGTTTTGAGGATAGAACTTGATTAAGGGGGGGGGGAGTACATCATGCCCATGATTGAATTAATATCAGATTAATATCTCATAAGGAGGTTAGTAGGCCTATCTCGACCTGTAAATTTTATTATGGTTATGAGGGGTTGGAGCCCTCATGGTATTATATCATAATTAATGGTTTAGAGACTTTAAATCCATGATGGTGGATTTAAATAGAAATAGCAACGTACTACAACCTATAATACACACGTGTGGGCTCGTATTTCAATGTTGATCAATGTTTTTGATTGTTAATGCTTGTTGTTTGTCAAATTGCCAATCTAGATCAACTTTTTTGTGTCTAGTTTTTTGATAGATTGTTAAGCAAGCATCCAATCACTCTTGTGGATCTTTTGTAGATCCATTTATGGTCCTAAAATATAGTACTTTCACATGGTATCAGAGCCAAGTACAAGAGCATTAACCATTGATCTAATGCAAATCCATTTTTAGCAAGTTTTGGTGCTAAAAACTAGTATTGAGAGGGCAAGCTAGAATCTTGATTTTGGTTAGGATATTTGATCCCAAACTTGGTAGGGGTCCAAATCCGTACTTTCCACGTGTGGGAACCTCTGAACCTGCATTTAATGCATGGTATTCATTTGATCCAAAAAAATTCAATTTGTGAGCTTTTGATGTAATTTTTGGTGAAAATCTTAGAATAAGCTACCAAGATTGAGTGCCATTGATTAGATTTGACATAGGGTCATGAGATCTAATTAATCTAGGCTAAAATTTGGTCCTCTAAACTTGTTTTGCAGGTCTTGAAAGTACATCAAAAAGTGTGAGGGAGATTAATCATGTTATTGTCCAATAATAGCCAAAATTGGCAAGATTTAATTGTAAGTAGATTTCACATCATCTTATCTTCATTCCAACTTTGTGAGAGAGTGCTAGAACTGAGATTATAAGTCCATTTGTTGGATTAGAAATCTAATTTGAGTGAAACACTACAAGAGAGATACCTTAGTGAGTTTCTAGAGACAATCAAATGCATTTCTTGGCAAGATTTGTTTGAATGTAGTTTTTGTGAGAGATTTCAACAAGTTTAGTCTAGTTTAGTCATATTTTGGTAAATTGTCAATATGAGGCCAAAACTCATTTTAGACTTAGAGATAAACTTTTTTGAAGTTATATTAGTTTAAAATACATTCAATAAACACTTTTTGAAAGTGTGAAAAAGTTGGTAGTCGAGTTTGAGAGAGATTCAAATTTGAACTTTGGGTACATTGAATCTAGACCCAAAAATAGTAGGTTTACATTTTGGAGGGAAAGCCAAATGGCCAAATAGGGTTTGGACCTGTTATAAAAGGATGTAACTCGTGGAGAGACACATCTCTCTTTTCTCTCTCATTTCATTATTATACATGGTTCTCTTTGGGTTCTACTACTCATTGGTGCACTCCCATGATGTTATCTTGCAATTCTATGTGTAGAATGATTATTTATTGCTATTTTTGATTTCACACATGTAAAATATAGTAGGGTACTGTAATTGTACAGACATCAACTATATTTTATGTTTTGGTTCATCTTTGATCAGTATCTCTTAGAGTTTGCATCTCATTTTGTATGTAGATGCTGATTTTTCTACATTGGCAGGATTGTTGGTTTGCTCCTTATTGTAACCAAAGATCAGGGACATGGATTGGATCTTCAATGATCTGAAATCCTTCACATGGTATCAGAGCTATTGTGTTTCAGGTTATGAAATGATCAGCCATCTTTAGCAAGGATTTTGAGGAGTTACCAATGCTAGAGCATGCTAGATTGATCTCTACTCAAAAATCAGCATTTTTGCATATGTAGGTTGGATCTTTTGTAGGACAAAACTCAATATAGGTTTATATAATTGATCAATTCTGATTTCACACAGTGTTTTTTTTTGTGCATTAGGAACGTCTCATTGGAGGCTACAAGATGATATATCAAGTTTTTAGAAATTGCATGTAAAATTTGAGATATTCAATTTTTTGTGATCTGTTGACATTCAAGAGAGTTTTTATGCATTGGAATAGGTTGAAAGAAGAAGATCAATTCATTGCAACATGGCTACAAGTGGTGGATTCATGTTGGAAGGCAATGATAGGCTTACCTCAAGTAACTATTCATTGTGGAAAGTGAGGATGGAATCACTTCTTGAGATGAATGATATTTTGGATATTGTTGTAGGTTTGGAAGAGAGACCAACAACTCAACAAGATCACGTGAGGTATGACAAGAGAGCAAAGAAACCTCTACATGATTAAGGTGAATGTTATCAATGAACTTCTCAAGGAGATTGGTAAGTGCACATCATTTTTGGAGGCCTGAGAAGCTTTGAAAGTCTACATCAAGAGTGCTTACTCTTAGGAGGCAAATCTTTCAAAGTTTGCAAAAGAAGGATGAAAGTACTCATGCTTTTGTTTTGAGGGTTAAAGCATTCAATGATGAGTTAGCATGTATTGATGAAAGCATTAAGGAGGTAGAACTTGTTCAAGTTATACTTAATGATCATGCTAATCTTGTTCAAAGTTTTTCTATTCAAAATACTTTGCCAAGTATTGTGGATTTGCAAGAGATCTTGCTGAATGAGAATAGGCTTCAATCAAGAGGTGGATCTACATCAACATCTCAATATGAAGAGGAGACTATGTTCATCAAAGGCAAGTGGTCAAAAGAAAAAGATCAAGGTGAGACTTTCTCTTTTGGCAAAAAGAAAGATAAGTCTAAGATAAAATGCTCCTATTGTGGAATCAAAGGGCATTTTGCTAATGAATGTTTGACGAAGCAAAGAGACGAAGGTAGCAAGCAAATCAACTTTACTACTAATGATGAGGATCTAGGTGGTGGTGATTCTCTTTTAATGTGTTCTTCAAGTATAATATCAAGTGAAGGTGACAAAGATTCATGGTGGATTGATAGTGGATTTGGTTCACACATGACTAGTCACAAGGAGTTCTTTACTTCTGTGGTCACTTTTGATGGAGCCAAGAAAGCAATTCACATGGCCAATGGTGGTGAGTGTGTGATTGAAGGTATTGGTTCAATTCCTATTTGTCTCTCTACTAATAGCAAAGCAAGACTTGATGGTGTTATTTACATCCCTTCACTTTCAAAGAATTTGCTAAGTGTTGGTCAAATGATAGAGAAAGAATACATGGTAAAGTTTGGTGGTGATGCTCATTTCATTACAAAGGAGAAAATCTTGGTTGCTAGGAAAAATAGACAAGGTAGACTTTTCAAGCTTGATGCTATTGTTATGGCTAACAAAAAAGATGGAATGGAAAAGAATATTGGTCTCAACTTTCCAAATTTTCCTTTTAGCATCAATAAGATTGGTGGATCTTATCCAAAGTCTAAAAACCTTCCTTATGCTAGATCTAGGTCAAGATCTAATATGCCTCTTGGAGATGTTCATCTTTGTGCTAACTTGGCTAGTTATGAGGATAATGGTTCTTCAATGGTTCTTCATGGCAAGTGCAAGCATGCAAAAGGTAAGAAAAGAGCTAACTTCATCAATGACTTCCTTGGAAAATATTGTTGCTAATGATTTCTTTGATCATATGGCAAAAGATGTTGCTAGGTGCATGCATGAAGGAGGTGGTTCTTCTACATTCTTTTGTGATGAGTCCAAGAAATTCATTTTTGCAGCAAGTAGAGTCACATGTCTTCATAAAGAGAGTAGATAAAATGGTTCTATCAAGAGACTTGGTGAGGGAGATAGTCGCAAGTCAAGAAGAAGAGAAGTATGTGAAGAGTCCAAAGTAGGATGTGCTTTGAATGATGCCATTGTGAATGATAGTGAGGAAGAATCATTATCATATGAGTTATTACCTAAAACATTGAGTAGAAGTTCTTGGTTGAAGAAAGAGGGTACTTCAATCATCCTTAATGTTGAAGGTACTAATCATTTTTTTCATGGCTTCTAATGTTTTTGAGGTTTCTACTTCTTATGATGCAAGGAAAGAGCAATGGAAGTTTGGTTTTTGGGAAGATCCAAGGCATGGATCTCAGATCTCTTCATCAACTCAAAGGATTCTATGATTGTGAATTGATCACTCATGATCAAGATGACAAAAGATTGGTTGGAGAAGACTACATCGAGAGGCAATTTTTTCAAGGCAAGGGAGGTCTCATTGGTGAGCTTATTAAGGCTTTTTATGGACTCAAGAAGACTAGATTTATTAGGGTTGATATTCATCTTCACCTACTCTACTTCATGTTGGATGAAAAGTTTGGAATCTATCTTTTGATTTATGATGGTGCCAGCAATGACGTTGTTTTCACTAACCTTTGTGAAAGATCGAGATCAAACATTGATGAGATATTGTTGGATCTAGATCATATGTTTGAGAGGGAGTATTTCCAGAGATTCAGGTCTGAAGATATTCATATCTTTGATATCTTTGATGATCGAGAGAAAGGCAAGCAAGTGGAAGCGACTCACCTTGCTTTACTCACATGTTTTGGAGAATTTTCTTGTGTAGATGATGTTATGCAAGTGGATATTGGTTCTCATATGTTTATAGCAAGTAATGGATCTGAAAAACAAAGTTTGTTCAATGACTTTGATGGTCAAGAGGAAGATCAAGAGGTTGGTCTCAAAGGGCTTCAACAACACAAAAGGAAAGGTGGCAATTTGGAGCTAGTCAAGAGCATCAAAGTTATTTGGCAAAGATGTTTTGGATCTATTTTTGCAGGAGTCTTTAAACTCAAGAAGGTCAAAGGAGCAGCAAGGAAGTGTTGTTCAAGTTTACTTTACTTGTTCTATCTCATGTTTGAGCTATTTCATGTGAATGTGTGCAAATTGTCAAGATATAGACAAACTAGCTACATTGTCTTGCAATATCTTATTGTTGGAGTTGTGTTAGCATTCTTGGGTGGTTTTGTTGATGGAAATGAAGCTATTGGAGGTTCATTATGTCACTCATTCATGGCCATCAAGTGTTGATGATATCTTGTGGCAAGATGGAGACGGAGACTCATTCATGGAGTTTTATGGTAGAGACACATCAAGAAAGGACAAAGTTGGAGGAGACAAGCAAGCAAATGGTCATCATTCACATTTATGGTTTGGTTGCTGTAATTTTTCAGAGAGTTCAAAGTTTGAAGCATGGGAGAATAATTTCATTTACATTCTATTTGGTTCTTCATGTTCTAGTTATATCTTGATGTGTAAAATTGATGTAAGAAATAGTGAAGCATTCAATTTGGACACTATTTGTTAGCCAAATTTTTGATGACATAATTTGGGCTAAAAATGAGTTATTTGAAGTTTATTTGACTCCTATAAGAAGTTTCATAATGATTATTTAAGTAAATTGTCATGGCATTAGCAATATTGCTATCTTTAGACATGATGCCAGTTTTACTCTATAAAGTTTAGAGATGATATCTGCAGTACTAATTGCCTTCCAATTGGCATAATTAACGTTAATTAGAATTTACGGTTTTTCGGCATTGCCGAGACTGTAGTATGACAATGTACTCATTTTTTCGCCTTTAATAAAAAATGCCTAGATAATTTCAGTATCTGTCTTAAAGTTCAAGGGGGTGTCCTAAGGTTAAGGGTTTGAAGACAATGATACGTTCAGTTGCGGTTTCTAATGGCAAGCAGTTAAAAATTCGAAATGTATTACCTAAATAAACGGAACGAAATTGCTAGTGCAACATTGCCAACTTAAAGTGTTGTGTTGATTTTTGAATTGGAATCGATGTGTTGATGATGAAAGTTTTTACCAAATTTGAAAACCGGTGATCAGACAATTTGCCTTGGTGGAAATTACGATTGCATATACAAAGGTTTAGATTTGAACAGTTACCGAATTCCCAGTGACTTGTTGTTGGAGGTTGAAGTCGAAGTCATGGACGAGAATGACAAGTTCTAAGTTAAAATTATGGATAATTGAGGAGCTTATATTCTACATTGTGAGAAAGAAAAACAAAAATAAACCGACCAAACGAGAAATGGTTATGGAGGCCAGAGTGCCTAAAGAGCCCTTTTTGTCGTGATGAAGATATGGGAAAGGGTCGTTTCCCCTAAGGAGAAAAGGAGGAAAGATGAAGCAAACCGGATTCTTTGCATCTGAGAAGAGTGAAGGTAGCATCAGAAACATCCTCTGAGAGAAGTGATGTCCGAAATGCTTCCTCACCATAGACTCAAGCATTGAGCCACAATGGGCTATTCGTCTAATCTTGTTGGATTAAAGTGGTTGAATGATCAGAGAATAAGGCGTGAAAAACCATTGTTCGTGAATGAATGAGCCGTTAGTTCACTCGGCCTCCTAAGGAGAACATGATAATTTTTTCTTCAGTCCAGATTTGATCTTATTAGCTATCTGTAAAGGTGAGAGATGATTTTGATGCTGTTAATGAAACATGTCGTTGGCTTTTGATGCAGTTCTGAACAACGGAACATGCTTCAGTGGAGAGACACTGCTCTGTGAAGGGCGACCTGTAGAATCCTGAAAGCGATCTGGTTGTGAAGGAAACTCACGCTGCTTTTGTGGAAGAAAGGAATGATCTGCACAGTTTTGAAGTAGCTGTTTTTGAAGAGGGCGACCATCTGTAGAGACCTGAATTACATCCCTGCTATGGACCTGCACCAGTGCGACTCTGTTCCTGAAGGTAGGACCTGACCATCATGACTTCTGCTCGTGAAGAGAACGAAGCAAGAGAGAGAAGAGAGAAGAGGGGAGGAGAGAACCCACGCGACCCAGCCCATGCATTTTTAGAGCCCAATTCCTTGGTTTCGTGGCTGAGTGAAAGAGACGGGCCCGACAAACATTTGGGGCCGCATAAGTGTAAACTTGAGATTTTTGTGGGAGGGAAGCCAAGGGACCGGTAACAGTGACTGAAGTAAAGATCCATTGACTGTTGACTGAGAGGAACCCTTAACCTGTGGACAAATCCTGGAAAGTTAAGGCAGTGATTACCTGACTCTCTAAGGTAAGGCGGCAAATTCTATTTAAGAACTCTTAATGACCGTGATGATTTTTCACTATAATGTCAAATAGCTTCAAGTTTGAAGGCCTGTTTTTAACTTCTAAGAAAGTATTATGAAAGAGCTCATTATTTATTACAATGACTGCAATATTTATGATTCTTGAGCAGTGAGAGATTGCAAAGCCAACAATTATATTTATTGAAAGAAGTAATTGCGGCTTTAAGATTTAATAATTCTGTGAGGCCTTTATATGATTTTGTATAAGGAAAATGAACTAAACCTTATAACGGCCATAACTTTTGCATTTCAAGTCGGATTTGAGTGAACTGAAAAACAAAAAATGAGTAGAATCATGTGATGAATCTACTTTTGTTGAAAGAAATAGTTTTTGAAGGACTAATTGGAAGTTGCTAAGCTATCAGAAATTTAACAAAGAACAAGTCCTACAGTCGGATATATAATAAGTCTGTATTATACCTATATCAGTTTGTTGGAACATACAAGCTGAATATTATCCCCAAAATTGTTGGAGCACACAATTTGGGATGTTACTGTGAAGATAAAAAAGAGGGAACATTGTTGGAACATACAATGTTGATGCTATACTGATAGTTGTACTTGAGTGGTTTTAAAGAACGAAAATTGAGTAATTATACTATGAACTAATATGGAGATACTGGGAAACAAGGATGGGATGTCTGTTACTATAAATTGTTGGAACTTTCATCAAATCCCTGAACATGATCGTAGAAGCATACTCAATTTTCTATCAGAATTATACTATCAAGAATCAATCATCCATCTATATATTAACATTGAGTACACACTAGACGAAGAGTGCTGGGCTACTGTAGATAGTGAGATTAGTGAGACATTACTGAATTGTTATCTGAAGGTAGCTATTCTATTTTAGCCTCGTTACATTTATGAAGAGTTTGGAACACTCTTTTATATAAAATATGGTGTATCCTATAAAGATTCAAGATTGATAGATAGAGAATCATTGATACTCGCGTAAAGTGAGATCTGATACTTGATTTTGCTGATTTATCCTTTGAACATTTCTAGTTAGTTCAATCCCTTGCTAGAAAATAGTTTAACACTATTCTCTATATCAATTATGAAAGATACTTTAGAACCTTAGAAAGGAGATCTATACTTAGGATGGAGATCATTCTAAAGTTGGATCAAAGTAGTATGGTTAAAACTATGCCAAAACTAGTTGAAGAGGGAGTGTGAGAGATTTCAACAAGTTTAGTCTAGTTTAGTCATATTATGGTAAATTGTCAATATGAGGCCAAAACTCATTTTAGACTTAGAGATAGACTTTTTTGAAGTTGTTATGAACCAATTAAGAGTAAATTGGTTGTTTGATCATTGTTTTGAAAAATGTGTTTTTTCTTTTGGAGAGGCAAATTGTAAGCTTCTTATGAGAATAAGTGAAACATCCTTGAAGGACACTTATATTCATAAGCAAGTATGTAGCCTCATGAGTTCAAGATCACTTGTAATTACAAGATTAGGAAAATCATGCTTACTTTTGATGGTTTGTGGACTAGTCATTCTAGCATGATAAATCTTGGTAATAGTAGCAAGTACATGTTTTGTATCTTGGGCATGACATCCTGCGCATATAAGCCCATGGCCCAATGAGCACGCAAGTGGAGTTGTAAATAGAATAATAGACTTGGGCCTTTATGTAATTAAAATAAAACTAGAGGCCACAAAGTCAAGTTTAGAACTTAGTGTTAGACTTTCTTAAGTTGGGTCCAACTTGAGACTCACATGAATCTTGTGAAATCCAATGTACTTTTTAGAACCCTTGGTTCAAGTTGGGTCCAAGATGAATGGATAGGATTGGTGTACATATTAGCCAATAGTATTTTGGGGCAAGGGCCTTCCCCATTTATAAAAAGGCACCTCATGTACTCTATTTGCATGCTTAATGAGAAGGAGGAGACTCTATCAAATTGGAGAGCCAAGCATCCTCATTTGTTAAGCACTATGCTAATACTTTTGTTGTGTGTTTCTATTTGCTTTCCATTTTTATATTGTTGTTTTAATAGTTATGGTTTCTCCATTAGCATGCATCTTGAGCTTTTAATAGTTATGGTTTCTCCATTGGCTTCAAAATGCCATTTTACATCAGTGACAATGTTTGCGAGATTTAGTACAAATTATTGGTGAAGATCAAATCAAAAAAGTGATTCTGAACCCTCACAGACAGTGAATTTTTTACTTCCTACGAGAGTTAACCTTTGCAAAGATTTTCAGAGCTAGATCCATACCAGATGCGGCTCCTGTGATCTCTACGAGAGTTACTTTTCAGTATTTTTTGAAAAATCAAGTTTTTTGACTAAAAATCACTAAAGAATTCTTCTTACAGCCAACCCTCACATGAGTAACCTTCTCATATAAAATCAGTAGATAGATCTGCACTAGATCCAGCAACTGTGAAAATCTCAGGCCAAGGAGCAAAGATCAAAAAGTTATCAAGGAAAAACCACCATAAGAGGCCTAAAATCACATTATCAGCCTATCAAATTGATCTGATCCCTTAAGATCCAGATTGCATTCCACTGTACCAGCAAGATCCAACATCCTTGGACCCTACCGCCAAATAAATTTGAGATCTTGATGATCAATGGCAAGAAGAACAATGAACGAAGCACCAAACCTTCCTAGAATAGCAGCTGGGCATATCAAGGCAGAACTAGAACCAACACCAATGGAACCAATGGGTCAACTTGTACCTGTCGCACCCTTGCAAGCAATCTAGAGGGCACCACAGATGGAGATACCAAAATATGATGGATCATCAGCACGGAGGGATTTTTTTATGGCAGGTCGACTCGTAGTGTATGAGCCAGGGGTATTGGAAGATCTGTAGGGGTAGACCTCGAGGGTCAAGCATTGGATCTAGCCAGGGCATGAGTCAGTCTGCTAGAGCTAGAGGCAGAGGCAGATCTGGGTGGCTCGTGGTCCCCTCACCAGACATTATAGAGAGTTCCATCTTAGCCTCAGATGATGTCTTACCATAGGATCTATTTTCATAGTACTATTTTATCAGACATGACATGTTTCTTTTTGTATCAGATGTACGACGAACACATAACTATTTTATGTCCCATCGGATTTCTCCAAATCTACAAGCAAGCATGCGAGATCTATGGCGATCGGACACCTGCAAAAATATTGATGATGTTTTCAATGTCTCTTGTGGCAATGGCACAAGATTGGTACTTCAACTTGTCGGAGGAAGAGAAAACTACTTGGGAAGCGGTTCAAGTGGCTCTCATCACACGCTTTAAACCAAGGAAATTCCTGGAAGACCCGTTTCTCCTGTTGAGCAAAGTCAAGATGGGAAAAAGAGAAAGGTTCATTGAGTGGGTCAAACATTTGCGATCCGAATGCAATGCAGCCCTAACTCCCAATCATGCGGTGATTATGTGGTTTCTCGCGGGGTTACCACGTAGCATCACAAGAGAACTTAAACGACGGGAGCAGTATGCTACCTTGCAAGAAGCAATGGAAGATGCCATCAAGGAAGAGGATGAGAGTTTGGATGATGAATCCTATCCAACCAACCACACTCCAACTCCTTCGGTAGCATCATCCCATCCAATGCAACCAACATGTCCACTGAGCTGTTGATGGAACAAATGACAAAACTACACAAGTAGCCGATAGAACAACTGATGGTTCAGTTTGATCATAAACTGAAGGCCTTGTAGGGAGCTGTAGCACCAAATCCAAATCCATCCGAGCTGAACCAGTCGCAGTATCCTTGCCGAGAAAATGTATGGTGCTCAGTTTGTACTCAAAACCATATAGCCAATGAATGTCCAGTCCTGAAGCAAAATCTGAGACTGACACAGAGATTCTGCCATCTGTGTAATGCATTATTGCATGAGACGGCTTTTTGCCCATGTAACCCTCAAATTATTCAGCAAAAGAGGAGTCATTATCAGACTTCTTATCCATATCATCAAGGGGCACCAAATGCGGCACCAAGGTATGGCGCGCCGAACAACCAGCAGCGCATGGCTTTACCTGCACCACCAGGGCCAGCTAACAACCAAGTGGCTCATGTGAATTTAGCAGCGGTGGAGCATGAGGCACAAGCATCATCTCAACTTGAGCAGCAACAATGGTATGGGCCAGACGAACCCTTTGTGAATCCTGCCATTAACGAATATTACGCGACTTATGCGGCTCAACCTCAACGTCAAGGGAGTAGAAATTACGGCTGCTACGGATGCGGCAAAGGCCATAGAATTGTAGAGTGTCCTTACAAGGGACAATACACATCCTTTTGTTGAGAATGTGGCTATAGAGACTGCTACAAATATTGTCCATTAAGACTTGGAACGAGTGCACCACTGAACCTAATCATAGTACAATCTATAGTAGTTCCAGGAGGGATGCCACCAGAAAAACGACCCAATGCTAGTAGTCACGCGAGCACAAAAGCGAAAGGAAGTGACACCCTCACCAGCCCCCTTAGTATCAGAAGGTCAACCCTCAACTGTAGGACCATATCTAAATGGAAGGGAAGAAGGAAGACAATATCAAAAGATACAACACTGGGTGCAGAAGGCGCAAGAGGAGGAAAAAGCTCAAGCAAGAGACATACCTGCATAACTTCCTGTCATTGAAGAACCAGTACCACAAGCGAGCTCACCATTACAAACTGATCAGAACGATCGGTTGCATCATCATGAACCACCTTTTCACATGGTGGAGCCCGAGGAACCGCACACTGAAGTGCTCACAAGCTTGCTACTATGTCAATTTGTCCCTCAGAAAATTACTGCGGATTGCGCCACAAGCCAAGAGCCTCCTGGCTAAATGGGTCAAAGCTGAAGTGGAACCAGTAACACCAGAGTCCATATACTATGCAAGCTATGAAAAAAAAAATGTCCTCCACATTGAGGCAGCGTGGGAAAGTGAAGAGCATAATATCACCCTACAGATCAATCACAAGAGATTGGAGGACGAGACAACAATAGTAGATGGAGGATCAGGTGTAAATTTAATCTCCACTACTTTGTACCAAAAATGGAGTGTGCAAGGATTGAAGCCAACGAGATTTGCCATCAAACTAACAGATCAGTCTTGGTAAAACCAAAAGGTGTAGTTGATGACATCCTTGTAAAAATAGCGAGAATGCAGTTTGTGATCACTTTTGTGGTGATGGACATACCAGAGTCCCTATCTGCCTACCATGTTTTACTAGGAAGACCATGGTTGAGGACTGCACAAGTGGTTCACAATTGGAAAACTGGAAAACTCACCTTCGAAAATAGAGAGCAGGCTATAAAAGTTGATCCAACCACATGGGCAATGAAATCTATTGCACCAAAAGCTAATGACGGATCGTCCACCACTGATCATACAATCGATTGCCCAAGGCAAGCCAGGGGAGGTCATTACGATTCTGAAATAGATATCATGAGATGATGGATACACACATTGGCAACTGTTGACTATATGGCTGGGCATGCTTGTCAACATGATTTAGATCCAGAACCCAGCACATCTTCACCCAAGTGCTACACATTGGACACACCAATCACTTTTGGGGTGAACATGATCAATGTCACATAGCTATCAACAGAAGCTATTGAGAACCCTGTGGATGATTATTTAGTCCCTTGGCAACATGCTTTTACGTACAACCAGGAGACTGATCTGACTGATGAGCAGGTCCTGGGTGAACCTCCTTCACTCTGATTGGCTAGCTATTGAAGCTCAATCAGAATCACGATCTTGACCATCAAGATCACTTTGTGTTTCTTGAGAAAAAATTATGTTTCCTAACTTAGGAACTATACACAAGCCAAGTTTATTTAATTTATATTTGTGCTCCATGGCACTTATTAGCCTAAGGCCCAATGTTGGACTCACACACGCAGGATCCTAACTGGTCGCCGATTTCTAATATTTCTGACTCTCTACTTCATTTATGTAGTGTTTGGGCTTATTGTAGGAGCCTCTTGCCATATTTTAAAATATTCCATGTCCTTCTTAAATCGGATAACAATTGGGAAAGGGATTGCAACAAAACAAAATATATATATATATCAAACAAGGGAAAGTAAAACAGCAGGGCAACTTAGTCGAAGAAGATGTAGAAAAAGATGAGACCAATGCATTTTCATCTTTATGTGATCAATCCAAGGGACTGATTAAGTTAGAATATCTAATAAAAAAAAATGCATCAGCCTTAATCGAAACTGATTCCAATTTTCTATCATTGTCCTCTGTGAGTCATCCGTCTTCTGTCCGTTGTGTTGTGCCTTCACGCTGCATGCCTTCACTTTTGCTTAAAGGTCCTTTTTTTTTAGGGGCAGTGTCGTCTTTTGTTTTTTTTTGAGGACACCTTTGCTTTTCAAGGGCACTTGCGCTTTTTTTCGAAAAAGGAGAAAAGGGAGAAAAATGCGAAGGTAGGTCTGAAAACAATTTTAGGGCATTTTAAAGACAATGTCGCTTTTTTCCGAAAGGCGAAAAATGCGACAATATGATAGAAACCTTTTCTAAGAGTAGTGCCCCTATTTCTTAGGAGGCAAAAAACGCTACAGTAGGACAATGTTCCTTTTCTAAAGGCAAGTGTTGTTTTTCTGATGGGCGAAAAAGCCGAAGGGCAAAAAAGCCGACTGTAGGGTAAAAATCAGTTCTAAGGCAAACATCGCTTTTCTAAGGGTAAGTGTCCCTTTTTCTAAGGGTGTCTAAACTAGTATTGGGCGGTTCTCACATATTTATGATACCCGCCGGTTCAGGGTATTGCCTCTTTTTTTTTTTTAACCAAGAACCGCCGGTTCAGGGTATTGGATTACATCTAAAATATTTACACCTGGCGGTTCTCAATTTGAGTGCACAAAACTTTAGCATTCCTCCACTTATCAATTGCTAATAAAAATCTCACACTCTTCAATGCCGATAATATTTCAATTGTTTAAAAAAAATCACACTTCACAACCAAACAACTCAAATAAATAAACACTCTAAAAATATGACTTATATAAAAGCCGCTCAGAAAAAGTCTTGTTGCACAATGTCTTAAGTTTTTAGCATTTCACTTATCAACTAACTACCCGTCAACAAAAATGACAGCCTTGAAAAATGTCTTGCTACAATATTACTATCTTAACATTCTCTTACTCAACCCACTCATTAAAAAAACCATACTCCTCAATGAGGTCTACATTCTCATCTATCATGATGTCCTCATTTGCTAAAAAGCCCTTAATGGATGTTGGGTTCTGATTTATTCTAGGGTCATCAGGCCAATTTTTTAGAATGAGAACCAACTTATCAAGATTATCGATACCAAGTCTACATCTTCGAAGTAAAGTTAGCACACCAGCAATACTAAAAACTCGTCCACACTCAATTTGAGATCCAACAATGCCTAGAATTTGTCGAGCCAAAAAACCAACATTTGGGAATTGGACCTCGTGGTCCTTCCACCATTGTTCAATCTCCTGAATAATGAAAGCTCAGACTTCACCAAACTTCTTGTGGCTTCCTCGTCATCGTTGCTTCTGCTAATGGTGCTCGCTAACGGTGCTCACTGGTCGTGCTCGTTGATGGTGTGATGCTTCTGCTCATCTAAAAATCAAATGACTGATCATAAGTTAGGGCTGCGATGCTTTTGCTCGCGTGGGCGAAATGAAGGATGGGCGTGGGCGAAATCGATGCTCATGAGGCTCACTGATGGGCGTGGGTAGTTGGCAGTTGGCAAGTAAGAGTTATGAGTTATGAGTTATGAGGCTCGTGGCAGAAGGGTGGCAGGTAAGTGTGCCAATTAAAAAATGAGCATGACCAAAGTGAGCTGCCGGGAACCCTAGGCTGACATGGTCCCACAAGGAAGCCTTGACGCATACTCTACACTCCACCCATGAATTTCTCAAGATCATCCCGCGCTTACGAGTTGTAATGGGCTGTCTTCAAAGGATGGCTGCTTCCAAGCCCTCCGAGAAAGGGGTACATGTAGCTCTAGTGCCTACACACCGAATTATTTCCAACTCTATCATACTATATCCAAGGCCTTTTCTAAACTCGACCGAAAGGCTGAGATACAGAAAATAGTATACCTTGCATTGTGAATTGATACTTGGGTTATACCCCCGGCCCCTCCAAATGACGGTCCGGTTCTCAACCTCAATCCAAGGCTCAAAGGGACCCAACGGTTCTCAACCATGGCCGGTTCCTACAAAAGAGCATACCCGCTGGTTCTACATAGAAGTCGGTTCTTGAGAAATAGTGTACCCGCCAGTTAGGGTCTTTAGAACCGGGTTGATAACCGGGTTGAGAACCGTAAAAGAAATCAATACCCGCCCAATACTGGTCCATACCTTTAAGGCATTTTAGGGGCAGTGTCTCCTTTTTCACAAAAATGCGAAATGCGAGAGTGTCAAGAAAAGTTCTCAGAATTATTTTCTAAGTGTTTTAGATCTAGGGATGAATTTTCTTCTTCATGACCCAAAAATGCGAATTGTGCGACGAAACAATTCAAAAATGCAGACTGTGCAAAACCTAGTTCAAAATACATAGTCGCGAGAAATAGCAAAGAAAAAACTAAGGAAAAATATTCAGGCTTTGAAAGATAGAAACACCTGGTTTCTTCAGCTCCCTCTCACAGCTGGTATTTTTTTTATTCCTAAGCTTGTGCGTTGCTTCTCGAAAATCACCTTGTCAAGAGACTTCGTGAAGATATCGGCCACCATTTGCTTCGTTGGAATGAACTCGGTCTTCAGCTTGTGTTTCTCAACCAGATCTCTTATCAGATGATATTTGATAGCAATGTGTTTCGTTGTGGAATGAAACACTGGATCTTTCGTCAGATGAATGGCGGATGTATTATCCATGAATAGTAGAAGCGGCTCATTGGAGTTCTCTCCCAGTCCGTCAAGGAATTGCTTGAGCCATGTGAGCTCGTTCGCCATCTTGGCTGCTACAACATCCTCTGCTTTGCAGGATGATTGCGCGGTCACAGTCTGCTTCCTACTGATCCATATGACAGATGCTCCGGCTACTATCGTGCATTCTCCTGAGATGCTCTTGCAGTCATCTTTCAAGGATGCCCAGCTTGCATCGCTGTAGGATTTAATCTAGAATCCTTCATGTTGAGAGAAACACAACCCATAATTTTTCGTTTGTTGTAGTATTGCAGAATTCTCTTGGCTATCTTCCAGTGCGTAGGGCCTGGATTGACATTAAACTGGCTCATTCTGAAAACTACATAAGTAATGTCAGGACGTGTATTATTTGCTAAGTACATAAGCGATCTGATTAATCTCCTGTAGGGCAGGTTCTACATGGCTTGCTGCTCTTCCGCGTTCTGCGGGCAATCTTGCTTGGTCAGAACCGTTCCAGTTACCATCGACATGTTAGGTTCCTTGCAGTCCGTCATTTGAAAATCATCAATGATTTTCTGGATGTATCTTGACTGGTGAAGATACAGCTTCCCTCCGTCAAGGTCTCTGTCAATCTACAATCCTAGGTAGCATCTTGCTTCTCCTAGTTTGATATTTCAAAATGCTGTGAAATATCATGTTTCACCTGAGCAATTAGCTCATCGCTTCAGGACAGGATTAAGGTGTCATCCACATAGACTGCTATGATTATAATTTTTCCATTTGTGACCTTTGTATAGACATTGTAGTCGGCCATCAATGGTTGAAATCCTAAGGACCTTAGAGTGTGATCCTTCTTCTTATACCATTGCTTGGCAGACTGTTTCAGTCCGTATATGTTGGATTTATCTCCTCTACTCTCCTAAATCCTATTTTAATCTGTCTTCATTCATGCTACATTTTTACTCATGTTGTCGGACAGTCTGCATATTTACATGTAAAATAAGACAGGCGAAAAATTTGACTGTTTGCATAAATACAAGTAATTTTCCACAAGCGAAAAAGGCGAAAAACGCGACACTGTGTTTTTATATGTGATTTGTGACAAGCAAAAAAGATAACACTGCCTTACAGAATGTCAAAGGTGCCCTAAAAAAAGTGAAGGCACCTTGTGAATCAAATCCTAAGATATTTGTCAGAGTGTCACATTTTTTCGCATCTTCACCAACATTCATTTCAGCAAAGGCTGACATTGCGGCTTTTTCATGCTCACCCCATGCAATTGTGCTAACAAATTTGACCTTGTGGGCTATGTGCGCACTTGGCTTGATCTTTTGGGAGGATTTGACTGATGAACCACTCCTGGGACTTGTTGTTGGGTAGCAGTAACGTCTTCGTCTGATTCGCTGTCAAAAAGTGGGTCAACAATGGACACTCCTGAGCCAAAAGCTCGAACAGTCGTGTCAATGGCAGGTGATGAAGGTTCTCCTGGAGCAATATCCTTGTCTTTGATGTCGATGAATTACTCCTCGATAAAGATTGTATCTCGACGATACAAGATTTTTTGGGTATCAAGATCATATAGCTTGTATGTATTATTAGATGAAGTATATCCAATCAGGATGGTCTTGAGGCCTTGGAAGTCCAATTTCTTCCTCGTGTCTTTTGGGATCTGTGCATAGGCAATGCATCCAAACACTATTAGGTTCTTCATAGAAGGCTTAGAGCATGTCCACACCTCGTGGGGTGTCTTGCTTGAGACAAAGATGGAGCATCAAGTTCCAAAGGCAAGAGCAAGAAGGACAAGAAGAAGCTAAAGTGTTTCTTTTGTGAAAAAAAGGGACACTTTGCATCCGAGTGCTACAAGAAGAATAATGCCCAAGAGAAGGACAATCAAGGCAATCTTGTGCTTGAGGAGGAGGAAGAAGGCAATCCATCATTGATGGTATCCTCACCACAAACATCTAATCAAGACACTTGGTGGATTGATAGTGGGGCAAGCTCTCACATGACTCACCAAAAAGACTACTTTTCTAATCTACTTTTTTACAATAGTTCTATGAGATTTATCTTCACTGCAAGTGATCAAGAATGTGAGATTGTAGGTGTTGGATCCATTCCTTTATGTCTAGGATCATCTAAAAAAGTAGATCTAGACAATGTTCTTTATGTACCTTCAATTACAAAGAACTTGTTGAGTGTAGGACAACTTATGGATAGTGGATTAGATGTACATTTCAAGCATGGAGCATGTTCTATCTTGAAAGATGAAAAATGTATTGCTAGTGGTTTCAAGCAAGAGAGGTTATTCAAATTGGATGCTAATGTGATGGTTGGAAGTGTGAACATGGCAAGGGAGGAGCTCACTCAAGTGGAATTATGGCACAGAAGGTTAGGCCATTCTAACTACAAAGCTACGGAGACCATGGTGACAAAGGAACTAGAAAGAGGACTTCCTAAATCCATGTCCAAGTGTGGCAAGCTTTGTGAAGCTTGTGGACTTTCCAAATCTCATAAGCTTCCTTTCAAGAGATCTTTGATAAGATTTAACTCTCCTCTTGACCCTCTGCACTCGGATGTTCATTCATTTTCACATGAATCAAATGGTGGAGCTCTTACGTATGTCACTTTTATTGATGATAAATCAAGATACTCTTGGGTTTATCTCTTGTCTAAGAAAAGTGAAGTTTTTGAGTCCTTTGTAAAGTTCAAAACTCTTGTGGAAAAGCAACTTAATACTAGCTTGAAAGTATTAAGAAGTGATAATGGAGGGGAGTACATCTCCAATAGGATGAAAGAGTTTTGTGAAACTAATGGCATAAAGAGAGAGTTTACTTGTACATATACTCCACAACAAAATGGAGTTGCTGAGAGAAAGAATAGGACACTATGTGAGTGTGCTAAAGCTATGAGATTAGATGCATCTCTTCCTATTTCATTTTGGGGAGAAGCTATTTTATGTGCAAACTTTCTTTGTAATAGAATGACTAATAGTGCCACTAAAGGACTTACATCTTATGAAGTATTGTTTGGCAAAAAGCCAAATCTTAGTGATTTGAAAGTTTTTGGATTACTTGTTATGTACATATTCTTTTAGAAACAAGGAAAAAGGAAGATGCCACTTCTTTCAAAGGCATTTTTGTTGGTTATAGTGAAAGTAAGAAAGCTTATAAGATATATGATCCTATTACAAAAAAAGTTGTTGCTAGTAGAGATGTACTTTTTGATGAATCTCTCCAAGCCAAAGGAAAGGTGACTTCCAACAACACTCAACTTGTCAAAGATCATGCTATGGCCGAGGAGGAGCTTCATGAAGATGAAGACCAAGTGGAACCTACCAAGTCCAAGGGTGCCAAGAAGATCAACAAGGACAAGGATTGAGCCATCAAAGCTCACTTATAGTGACAAAGGGGAGCAAAAGGAAGATTCTCAACTACTCAACTCTTATACTTTCTTGACTACTATGCTTGAAGAACCAACTAGTTTTGAGGAAGCAAATAAGTCTCAATATTGGAGGAAAGCTATGCAAGTAGAGTTTGATGCATTAATGGAAAATCAAACTTGGAAACTTGTTGATTTACCTTATGGAAAGAAGCCTCTTACTTGTGGATGGATATATAGATTGAAATATAATCAAGATGGTTCCATTCATAAGTACAAAGCTAGACTTTTAGCAAAAGGTTTTTTGCAAGTCAAAGGCATAGATTATGATGAAACCTTTGCACCTATTGCAAAGCTTGTGACCATTAGATTAATCATATGTCTTGCAACTTCTTTCAAATGGGAGCTCTTCCAACTTGATGTGACTAATGCTTTCTTGAATGGATTCTTGGAAGAGGAAATCTACATGTGCCAACCCGAGGGCTTCATCAAAGATGGAGAAGAAGACAAGGTGTGTCTCTTGAAGAAGAGTCTTTATGGACTCAAGCAAGCACCAAGAACATGGTACTCTAGGTTGCATTCCTATCTTATTTCCATTGGATTTGTTGTAAGTTCTTATGAACCATCATTGTACTACAAATGTAATGATGACAAGATCATTATCTTAGTTTTATATGTTGATGACACTATACTCACAGGAAATGATCTAGATGGCATCAAGAATGTAAAAGTTTTCTTGTCTAGTGAATTTAAGATGGTAGATCTAGGACTTCTTAAAGCTATACTTGGAATAGAAGTCACTAGAAGTAATGATTTTACCTTCATATGTCAATCTAAGTATGCTAGATCAATCTTAGCAATATTTGGCATGATTGATTGTAAAGGAGTTGAAACTCCTATGGAACTAAGTGTAAAAGTTTCTAAGGAAAGTGATGAAGCATCCTTTGAGGACAACACTACCTATAGAATGCTTATTTTTGATATACTTAACCATCACTAGACCAGATCTTAGTTTTTGTGTTGGCAAGTTGAGTCAATACATGCAAAGTCCATTAATATGTCATTGGAAAGGAGCAAAAAGGGTGTTAAGGTACATCTCGGCTACAAAAGACTTTGGCATAGTTTATGACATGACTAATATTTGTTTGAGAGCATATTCGAACTCAAGTTTTGCAGGTGACAAGATGCATAGAAGATCCATAAGTGCATTTGCTACATTCTTATGTGGAGGAGCTATATCTTGGCTTTCCAAAAAGCAAGATACCATCTCTCTTTCATCAACAAAATCCGAATATAAAGCTATGACAACAACAACAAAGGAGGTTCTTTGGCTTAAAAGACTTTTGGAGGGGCTACATGTGATCAAGGATGAAGACATTCCATGCATATATTGTGATAATCAAGCAGCTCAACAACTTGAAAACAATCCAGTCTTCCATGCTCGAACAAAGCACATCGAGATTGCACATCATTTCGTGAGGGAGAAAGTGCAAGCAAAGGAGATCAAGCTTATTCATGTTTCATCATCAGATTGCAATGCTGATATACTCACCAAGGCATTGCCTAAAGATCCATTTATAAAATTAAAATTGGCTCTTGGAGTCATAGATAGATCTATGCTAGATTTACCAAGCTAGATTTTTGAGGAGGAGTGTGAAAAATGCAAAAATAAGCTTGGTAGAGGCCAAAAATCTTGTATATAGGATAGACGCACATGTGTGGAGCCTGTTCCCACATGTGAAACTAGTGTACTTGTAATGTACCATAATCATATATATTGTACATATGATTTAATTCAAGTTCTAGTGGCTAAAATGATCAAAAACTAGTTTTCTAGAGATATGACACATGGCACCAATCTAATGATCATATGAGCCAAATATTTTGAATAGGTGTCACATCCCATGTGTAGAGGACAGCTCACACGTGTGGAAATAGCTGAAGTAGGCAACTTTTTGCTTCTAGAAGATTTTCATGAAGATCTCCATATAGTAGGAAAATAGACCAAAAATGCCCAAAATGGAAAGTTTTGATCCAAGTGTCAAATTGCATGATGGTGACAAGGCATCCTCACACGTGTGAGATCTGATGCATGATCAGTACCTCGAGCTCCAAAAGTGTATATATAGAGGCTTATTTGGCCATAATCAATGTGAGAGACCAATCTTGGGTTTGGAAGCAATTTTGAGTGATTCTCTTCATTTGTCTACATTTGTTTTGATTGTTTTGAGGTGTTATCAATGTGTACTTGATTTTCAGGTTGGAGTCTGTACTCAGATGGTGTTTCACACATTTTCGTGTGCTCGATTTCATAGATGAAATCTGCATCCACCAGCTTCTGCAACTCCTGCTTGATCAGCTTTGTATAATTCAGGTTGCAGCGGTAGTAACGGCTTACCTTGGGGACTGCTCCATCCACCAAAGATATGGTGTGTTGGACTACTGTTGGTGGAATGCCCTTAAGATCACTATAGCTCCAGGCAAAATAGTCTTTATACTCCACCAACAATGATCATAGTCTCTTGAACTGTGTGGGTGTTAACTGCTCTCCCACATGTACTATCCTTTCTTCTTCACCTCGCTTGGCAAGGTTCATCGGCTGTGTTCGTGCAGGTCCCTCGAAGACTTGTTCCACTGGTGCCTGACTTTGATCAGGTTTTCTTTGGGCTTGCGACATCATGATTAGCACGTCGTCCAAGGTATAATTCTTGAAAGTCTCAGGCATCTCGTGAACTGGCGCTCGTCAAGATTTCTCTTTCAGCATATTGATCTTAGCCCGACTGGTCATTTTTTGGTTTTTCGTCACCTGTGTAGAAGATGACAATGTATTTGAGTCCATCTTGATTGACTTCAAGGAATCCAACACCTTATTTTTGCTCTGTTTTGTCATTTTGGTGGATTCGTCCTTGTTGTCTTTCATCGGAACTGTCGTGACATTCGTCTCGTGGTTGCGAATATCGACATCCACTATAGCTATCGTCTCTTCAGGTAGATCACTCCAACGGATCACTTGTTTGTAGTGTTGCTTCAACTGATTCTTCTTATTTGCAGGTGCCTTGGGTGGTTCGATCCTTGAGACTTTCGCCATGACATACTTTTGCGGTGGTTGAGCTGGTACTTTCTTGATTTCGTAACGATTTGGGTCCATGTGGTGTAGGACCTACTCATCAGTCAGTTCAATCTCCTTATTATAAATTAGATCATGTTGCCAAGGGAATAAATCATCGTCCACTGGGTTCTCAATAGGTTTCATTGACAACCATGCTACATTTATCATATTCATCCCAAATGTGATTGGTGTGTCCATAGTGTAACACTTGGGTGAAGATGTACTGGGTTCAGGATCTGATTCATATTGACATACATGTCCGGCAGTCAATAGTTGCTAATGTATCCGTCCATATCACAACATCCGTCTCCGAATCATAGTGACCTCCCTTGGCTGGTCTTGGTTGGATCAACCTTTACAACATGTTCTCTGTTCTCGAAGGTGAGTTTTCCCATACCCCAGTTGTGTACTACTTGCGCAGTCCTCAACTAGGGTCTTCCCAGTAACACACGGTATGCAGTTGGAGATTCATGTATATCCATGACTACAAAAGTAATCACAAACTGCATGCCTGTTATCTTTACAGGGATATCAGCAACTACACCTTTTGGTTTCACACAGGATTGATCGGCTAGCTTGATGGCGAATCTTGCTGGCTTTAATCCTTATAGACTCCACTTTTCATACAAAGTAGTGGAGACCAAATTGACACCTGATCCTCCATCTACTACTGTTGTCTCGTCCTCGTATCTCTTGTGTTTGATTGGCAAAGTGATGTTGTGTTCCTCACTTTCTCATGCTGCCCCAATGTGGAGGACATTACTTGTTTCTTCATAGCCCGTACAATATATGGGCTCAGGTGCTACTGGCTCCTCATCCGCTTTGGCCCATTCCGCTAAAAGGCTTTTCGCTTGTGGTGCAATCTGCAGTAGTTCCCCGAGTGGTAAACTAACACGACTTACTAGTAAAAGGGTGAGCCTTTCAGTGTGTGGTTCCTCGGGCTCCACCATGTGAAAAGGTGGTTCACTGTATTGGTGCAACCGATCATTCTCATTAGTGCGTAGTGTCGAGCCCACTTGCGGTTCCCGTTCGCTGCCAACTGGAGGTTCCGTGGGATTTGTCAAATTCCAAGGCCTAGCTATGGAGTATCATAACAGCATAGTAAGCACACTATGAAAGCTTCAGAAAACCAGCTATGGAGTAGAACACAAAAGCAAGAGAGAGAGATCTTCAAAGCTCACACAACATGAATGAATATTCAAAGTGTAGTAGGGTGTGGAAACCCCTCCAAAGTTTGGGCTACATATAGCATGTTATGTATAGAGGTGGTGTCTTGCTAATTCTAGCTCTAGAACCCACATGGGTCCTTAACCTACTTGATTTACTTGCCTAATTAGCACAAGTGGGGTGTACTATGTACATAAATGTTTTACCCCCATGTCTTATGCACAACTTACAAGTTACAAGTATACAAGCCTTAAGGGGCAAAATAGGCATTTATTTCAACACCTCCCCTCAATGGCTATTTTGTTCATACCAACACCTAGCATGCTACAAAACTTTTCAAATTTTTCTCTACTAAGTGCCTTAGTAAAGATATCTGTTGCTTGTTCGTTGGTATCACAGTACTCAAGCTGAATTTCTCCGCTTTGTATCTTCTCTCGTAAGAAGTGTTGATCCACCTCAATATGCTTCGTACGAGCATGGTACACAGGATTTTTGGCAAGCTGGATGCAACTCTGGCTGTCACACTGAAGAATAGTAGGACCATCCTGTGGAATCTACACCTCCCCAAGAAGTCTCCTGAGCCATATTGCCTCACAGGTAGCTTTTGCCGCTGCCATGTACTCAGCCTCTGTCGATGATAAGGTAACTGTGGGCTGTTTCTTGCTACACCAAGAAATGGCCCCTGAACCAAGGTTAAAAATGTAACTTGTGGTCGACTTTCGATCATCCCTATCACCTGTCCAATCCGAATCAGTAAAGCCTCCAAGCTGAAGCTTTCCGTCATCTGTGTACTCAATCCCATAGCAGGTTGTCCCTTTGACATACCTCAAAACCCTCTTGGCTGCTTTCCAATGTGCTTCAGTTGGAGAACTCATGAACTGGCTTGCTACACTAACCATATAGGAAATGTCTGGTCTCATAGTGGTGAGATAAATCAGGCTACCCACAAGCTGCCTATAAAGAGTCTCGTCCACAAAAGGAGTGCCATCATCTCTGGATGGCTTACTGCTGGTATCAATGGGCGTGGAAACAGGTTTGTAATCCTGCATGTTGAACCTGTTCAAAACTTCACATGCATAGTTGGCTTGGAAAATAAACACACAGTTTTCCTTTTTCCAAACCTCCAAGCCAAGACAATAATGGATTAAGCCCAAATCCTTCATCTCGAACTCATTTGATAAATGAGCCTTCACCTTTTCAATAAGCTGCCCATTGTTACCCGTGATGACCAAGTCATCCACATAGAGAACTATCAAAACAATGTTCCCATCTTCCTCCTTCACGAACAGGTTGCAATCTGATTGACTCTTTATGAATTGCTCCTTGGCAAAATAGTCGTCAATACGACTATACCAGGCCCTGGGTGCCTGCTTCAAATCATATAAGGCCTTCTTAAGCTTGCATACCATACTTTCCTTGCCCTTAGCCTCAAAACCTTGTGGTTGTTCCATGTAGACTTCTTCAGCCAACTGTCCATTAAGAAAAGCACTCTTCACGTCCATTTGATGGACCTCCCAACCAAAAAATGCAGCCAATGCTAAAACCAACCTGATAGACGTCATCTTAGCTATCGGTGCAAACGTCTCATCATAGTCTAAGCCCGCCTTCTGTGCATAGCCTTTAGCAACCAGCCTTGCCTTATGCTTTTCGATGCTCCCATCAGATTTGTATTTGGTCCTGTAGACCCACTTACAACCAATAGGACGCTTCCCTTTTGGTAACTTCACCAAATCCCATGTATCATTCTTGAGAATGGAGTCATACTCCTCTTGCATAGCATGTTGCCATACCTTCTCATCTGCTGCCTCAACGAATGTATGTGGATCTTGTGAATCCAAAATAGTAGTCATAAGTGCATAGTTTGTCTCCTGGTGTTCATGTTGCTGGGCTTGCCTTTGAGACCTCCTATCCCTTGGATTGTTGCTCTCTCCCTCATCCAATATCAAACCATCCTACACAGTTTGCCAATACCACTTGGGAAACTTCTTCCTTGCAGTTGGTGATGAAGACGGTGAATAGGACTCAACAGATTTGCCCATTTCCTTTCGCTTCCTAGCCTCCTCGGATTCTTCCTCTTGATCACTCATATGATCATCCTAAGGCTCCCCAATATATGGATGTGGGTCATCAAGTATTGGCACAAATTCACTTGTACCATCCTCCATCTCAAGTTCCTCTATAGGAGGCGTTTGATCTTCTTCAAAGATCACATCTCGACTTACGATCCTCTTCTTGCTACTAAGATCGTAAAGTCTGTAAGCTTTGGTTTCTTCACTGTATCCCAAGAAAATACTCTTTGCTGATTTTGCATCCAGCTTCTTCCTGTTATCCTTGGGAATATGGGCATAGGCCGTACAACCAAACACTCGCAAAGCGCCTACCTTGGGCTTAATGTCGCTAAATGCCTCTTCTGGAGTCTTGCCTTCCACAGCTTTTGTTGGACTTCTATTCAACAGAAACACCGTTGTGTGCATTGCCTCGCCCCAAAAAGAGTTAGGCAACTCCTTTGCCTTGAGCATGCACCTTGCACACTCCACAATAGTTCGGTTCTTTCTCTCTGCTATGCTGTTTTGCTGAGGGGTATGAGGAGCTGTAAGCTGCCTTTTGATCCCATTGGCCTTGCAGAATTCCACAAATTATGTCTTAATGAACTCTCCACCACCGTCTGACCTGAGCATCTTTATCTTCTTTCCTGAATGTTCTTCTACCAAAGCTTTGAAATGCAGGAAGTACTTGAATGTTTCAGATTTTAACTTCAAGAAATAAATCCAAATCTTGCGTGAGAAGTCATCAATAAAGGTCATAAAGTAATATGCCCCCCCTGCAGATTTTGTTTGGGTTGGCCCCCACAAATCTGAATGTATCAAGTCAAGTATGCCTGCTGCCCTGGTGGTGCTTTCCTTGGGAAACTTATGTCTTTTTTTTTCCCATAGCGCAAGCCTCGCAAACTGAAGAGCTTGGCTTAACAACTGGAAGCCCCTCCACCATATGATGCTGGTTCAACACCTGCATGCTTTGGTAGCCAAGATGTCCATACCTCTCATGCCACAACCTATCCACATCCTTTCCTTTTGTTGTATAAGCATGCTGACTAGGGATAGAAGTGTATAACCTATATAGATTATCTTCTTGCAATCCTTTGGCCACAACCTTCATATTATCACTCAAGTCCAACACAAGACAAGAAGTAGCATCAAATTCTACTTTCATATTTTGTTGAGTGATAGCTCCTACTGAAAGAAGATTTTTAGCAACATATAAGACATTCTTAATGACTTTGACTTCTCCTGATGGAAGCTTTACAAGTACTGTGCCCTTTCCCTTGACCTTGTGTGTTGAGTTGTCACCTAGGCACACCTCTTGTCCATCACTAATCCCCACAAAGGTATCAAACCAATCCCTATGAGGGGTCATGTGCTTTGAAGCACCTGAGTCAATGTACCAACCACCTGTTGTAGCTTGTGAAGCCAATGCAACAGAGAATAACTCAGCTTGCCTTATGTCACTCTGCTCCTCTCTTGCAACACTCTCAACAACATTTCCTCCTTGTTTCTTTGTGCCCTTCTTTTGGTCTGCAAGCTTCTTCCTGCACTCAAAAGCAAAGTGTCCATATTTACCACAGTAATTGCAATTCCCCTTCCTTCGAGGTGTGGAAGAAGTATTCGAGGAGAGTTGTGCTTCTGACATCTGCAAGTTCTCCATTCCTTGATCAAGTGTTTGTGGTGTTCCTTTGTTCTTGCCTTTACCTTTCTTCTTATCCTTAGCTGGATTTTGCTTCTTTTTAGAAGCAAAGGCATGCTCCTGGAAATCTTCCCTCTTGGAGAGATTAACTCTCCTCATCTCCTCCTGTAACAAGAGACCATAGACTTCTTCATAGGTAGGGATCTTCTCTCTCACTGATATCATCATCACAAAGTTCTGATAAGCATATGACAAGCTATTCAGAACTATTGACACCAAGTCTTTGTCAGCAATAGACTCTCCAAGTACAGAAAGCTGATATCTAATAACCTGAATCTTAGTAAGATGATCAGTAATTGTCTCCCCTGTCTCCATTATGAGAGTATACAACTTGTTCTTCAAGTAGAGAAACCTGGTTGTACTTGTTGTCTCATACAATGCACAAAGAATGTGCCATACATCCACAGGCCCTTTGGCTGACCTGATTAGAGGAATCACATTATCCCTCACTGACATGTTGATGATTCTGTGTGCCTTTTTCCCTCTCTTGATATAGTCCTTAAGTTCAAGTTCAGATGTTGGAACAGGCTCCTCACCTGTCACAAGCTTCTAACATTCTTTGTCTTCAAGAATGTTCTTGATCTTGAATTTCCATATGCTAAAGTTAGTGCCATCAAGTCGGCTGGCTTCACTCAGCATGCTCTCTGCAAGACTAAACATAGCTGGATAGAAATAAAACACAAAAGGCAAAATGGAATTTTCACCCAACTAGGGTATGCAACCACTTGCTCAATAACCCTCAGCTTCTGGATTTGAAACTATCCCCACGTATGGCTGTCCTAGCCCTTGTCCAAGATCCACTCAAAACTTTCACTAAGGTATCCACTGTAGAAAGCGCCCTCCTACAGTCCTGGCTGTCCAAAAAGACTCAAAAATTTTTGTCCCAAATTAGAAACTTTTTGGCTCCCTGTACTCCCCTTGCCAACAGTACTCCAACCATGCAGATAGCACAGAGATCAGATGCCCCTACAAAAAGTGCTCCCTCCTCAAAGGTAAGCTGCTCTCCAGGAATGGCAGGAATCTGATCAAAAACAGGTCCAAGCTTTCACCACACCACAGGCAACATAACCAGCTCTGATACCATGTCAAATTCCAAGGCCTAGCTATGGAGTATCATAACAGCATAGTAAGCACACTATGAAAGCTTCAGAAAACCAGCTATGGAGTAGAACACAAAAGCAAGAGAGAGAGAGGACTTCAAAGCTCACACAACATGAATGAATATTCAAAGTGTAGTAGGTCGTGGAAACCCCTCCAAAGTTTGGGCTACATATAGCATGTTATGTAGAGAGGTGGTGTCTTGCTAATTCTAGCTCTAGAACCCACATGGGTCCTTAACCTACTTGATTTAATTGCCTAATTAGCACAAGTGGGGTGTACTATGTACATAAATGTTTTACCCCCATGTCTTATGCACAACTTACAAGTTACAAGTATACAAGCCTTAAGAGACAAAATAGGCATTTATTTCAACAGGATTGTCCCTTTCTCGCTCTTTTTCTTCCGCTTGTGCATTCTGTACCTAGTGTCCTATTTTCTGGTACTGTCTTCTTTCTTCTCTCACATTCAGATATGGTGTTGAAGTTGAGGGTTGGTCGTCAGTGACCGAGGGTAGAGAGAGCCACTTCTTTCCTCTTCTGTGGCGTAACAGCTAACACCGGAGCGTGGAATTGTTGCCTTTGTGATGGCATCCCTGCTGGAACTATTGGTTGTTGTATTGCAATGAAGTTGAGAGGTGCACTGGTTCCAGGTTTAAATGGACAATTCTTGTAACAGTGTCCATAACCGCATTCTCAATAGAAGTATATTGTCCCTTGTAGGGACATTCCACAATTCTGTGTCCTTTGCCACATCCGTAGCAGCCGTAATTCCTCCCGCCTTGACGCTGAGTTTGAGCTGCATAGGCTGCAACATATTCATTTATGACAAGATTCATAAATGGTTCATCTGGTTCGTACCATTACTGCTGCTCAGGTTGAGGTGGTGCTTGCATCTCTGGTTCCGCTGCTGTCAGATTTACATGGGCCACTTGTTGATTGATTGGCTTCGGTGTTGCAAGTAAGGCCATACGTTGTTGCTAATTTGGTGCGTCGTATCTCAATGCCGCGTTGGGTGCCCCTTGATGATATGGATAAGAAGTCTGATAAGGACTTCTCTTCTGTTGAACAATCCGGAGGTTAAACGGGAAAAATGTCATATCGTGCAATGTTGCATTGCACAAATGGCAGAATCTATGTGTCAGTCTCAGATTTTGCTTAGGACTGGACACTCGTTCGTTATATGGTTTTGTGTGCACACCGAACACCATACATTCTCTCGTCATGGATACTGCAGCTGGTTTGGTTCCGGTTGATGTGGCGCTACTGCTACAGCTCCCTGTAGGGCTTTCAGTTTCTGGTCAAACTGCGTCGTAAGTTGCTCCGTGTAGATTTGTCATTTGCTCCAACAACAGTTCTGTGGATAGAGCAGATGCGTTTGATGATGATGATGCTATCGAGGGAGTAGGAGTGTGGGTGGATGGATATTCGTCATCAGATCCCTCGTTCTCTTCCCTAATGGCATCTTCCATAGCTTCTTGTAGAGTAGCATACTGCTCCCGTCGTTTCAGTTCTCTTCTGATGCTTCTTGGTAATCCGGTTAGGAACCACATGATCACCGCATGATTGAGAGTTAGGGCTGCACTACACTCGGATCGTAGATGTTTGACCCATTCAATATAGTCCCTGACCCTTTCTCGTTTTCTCATCTTGACTTTGCTCAGTAGGAGAAACGGGCCTTTCAAGAAGTTTTTTGGTTTGAAGCGCGTAATGAGAGTCGCGTTAACTGCTTTCCAAGTAGATTTTTCTTCCTCTGACAGGTTGAAAAACCAATCCTGAGCCACTGCCAATAAGGACATGGGGAACAACACCAGCTTTTCTGCAGGTGTCCGTTCACCGTAGATTTCACAAGCTTGCTTGTAGATCTGGAGGAATCGGATGGGATCTGATGATCCGTCGTATTTTGGTATTTCCATCTGAGGTGCTCTCCGGACTGCTTGCAAGGGAGCGACAGGTACGGGTTGGCCCATTGGATCCATTGGTGCTGGTTCCGGTTCTATCTCTTGTTGCATAGTTGCTAATCTAGGAAGGTGTGGTGCTTGATTTGCTATCCTTCTTGCTATTGATCATCCCGATTTCAGATTCATCCGATGGTGGGTTCCAAAGTGGTTGGATCTTGCTTGTACAGTGGAATGTAGTCTGGATCTTAAGGATCTGATCAATCTTATCGGCCAAAAGTGAAATTTAGTCCTTTTACAGTGGTTTTTTCTTGATATCTTCTTACTCCTTGCACTGATTGACCTAAGATTTTGAAAATAGCTAGATCTGATGCAGATCTTTCCACTGATCTAGTTTGCAAGGTTTCTCTTGTGTGAGGGCTCTTGAGCTGTTTTGCAGATAAAAAACTTGATATCTCTCAGATCTTTGGGATTAACTCTCTCAAGGATCACAGTAGCTGGATCTGGGTCAGATCTCACTATGGAATTTTCTGTGAGAGTTAACTCTCGCAAGAAGTGAAAATTTCACTATATACGAGAGTTCAAAACCACTAATTTGTGCTGATCTTCACCAAATCTCTGTACTAACTCTCGCAGTCCTAGAATATCAATGATGTATTGCATGGGATTCCATGTATGGCAAACATTGTCTGCATAGAACCAAAACTGTTGTTCTTTTATTCCAACAGGGGTATTTCTTCTTCCTTTGAAACAAGGTGTAAGCACACCTAAACCTTTGGACTCAGTAGTAGACAAGATCAAACGGTTGCACTTCGCTTTGGTTTCTTGCGAATAACCATTGCACCTTACCTTACTTTTTGGTGTAGTTCTTCTAATAGCCCGCAAGGCCTCGTTAACACCAACTTCCAAAACTTCACCTCTTGGCAAGACTTTGTTTGATTTTCCATCATCCCCTTTTTGTCGTGTGATATATTCATACTCAGGACGATGACTCCAAGTCAACAACCATTTTTGCTCCACTAACACCATGTTTTCGCCTGACTGTTTGCACATCTCCCTGCAAACTTATGGTCCACCTAATTCCATTGCGTTGGTTAGCAACTGCATTTCAACAAAACGCACTCGTACTCCACACTGGTGACACTTGTGGATCTTTATGGTCAGTGTACTTTTGTGTTTGAAAAGTGCAATCATTTTATTGCCGTGTGGATATGTCATCACAATGTTTTTTTTTTTGCTGGATATGCCACCAGTGCTCCCAAGAATCATGGAAGACCCATTTTTAAATCATGAGGGCTCGAGTGAGTTACAAAATGAATTACCTTTCGTCATGTTGGCCTTCTAATGCTTCCATAATTGTCTAGAATGCTTCTATAGATTTTATACTTGATTGATAGCTTCCTCGAATGTCATTATCATTTAATGTTGCACAATATTGATAGGATAAGGTGCAAGATCAACACCAATTGTGATACCCCTAACCAAACATTAAACTTGCAAGAAAGTTCTAATGTGCAGGGTGTATACAAAGCATGAACAACCCTACATTTATTTCAATGTGTTGAACTGAACTTGAAAGCTTGTAGTGGACTACTTGTAAGAAAACCTAAACACAGTTTTTATAGTTCAAACATGCTATCTCCATCATGTAAGAGCACTAAACATAGTTTGTAAAGTTCATACATGCTATCTCCATCATGCATGACTTTTTCAATTTGAATTGTTGGAGTGCATGACAATCAAAATATTTTGAAAAGCTTTCAAATATTCTAGTTTTTTTTGGAATAAAAAAACAAAGTAGTGAAACTTCTAAAATTGTCTTTCTTGGACAATAGCAATGCCTCGATGGTTAGATGGTTCCTAGACAATAGCTTAGAGGCTTAGACAATGTCCTACATGTCCTTCATCGAATACTGCATTTGGACAATTCAAATAGTTGGTCGGCAAGTGCATTTGAATAAAATGCACTTGGCATCCACACTAGTGACACTCATGGATTGAATCAGCTAATGCAATACCTAAAATTTTCAACTTTTCAGTCACTACCTCCTATAGAAAAACCAGAGAAAAATGCATTTCATGCCAAAATGAATACCAAGATCAAGGATCAAACTACCAATCACAAATTTTTAGCAGTATTTAAATATATGAATGACCTATGCCCCAAAAAATTAGAATGGCAGTGGTCATTTGTAGTTTTATATTGTGATACATCAATTGCCTATGTTCGAAAAAAGTTAGAAAGGTCCATTCATACTTCTATAATCGTATTGTGATATATCAATTACTTATGCCCAAAAACGTTTTGAGTGCTCATGCATAACAACTTCATATGCCCAATCCAAGGCCAATTCTCATCAAGTTATTTTGAGAAATGCTTGCATGATGTACGAATTGATCTGCATGTGGGTCGACATGAAGTTCGTGAATAAAAACATAATATATATGTTTTCAAGGGATATAATCTTTTTTCTTTGATGATCTTGTGGTGAAATCATCACAAGAACATGATGGATTTTGAGATATGTTGATTGTGTATAGCCGTCCCTTTTCTATTGAGCCCATGGTTTGCAGTTGGTAGGAAATAGCCAAGCCAGGATCACCCAGTTGTTTTCCAATGACTTTTGCAAACATATCTTGGGCTTTGGCTATTCTATCTTGTGTTGCTTTGTTACGACCATGGGTGAGAAAGGGAGATTGCCAATATTGGATGGTTCAACCCCAATACAAGCTTGAGTTGTAGTTAGTCACAAGACAAAGGCAACCCTCTTGAGTGAACCGATTTCTTGAAGGCTCAGACTATTGCCAATATCCCCTCCCACTGGCCAGGTGCAAGTCTTGGAATACCAATGATGCATTGCATGGGATTCCATGTATTGCAAACATTGTCTGCACAGAACCAAAACTGTTGTTCTTTTATTCCAACAGGGGTATTTATTCTTCCTTTGGAACAAGGTGTAGACACACCTAAACCTTTGGACTCAGTAGTAGACAAGATCAAACGGTTGCACTTCGCTTTGGTTTCTTGCAAATAACCATTGCACCTTACCTTACTTTTTGGTGTAGTTCTTCTTATAGCCCACAAGGCCTCGTTAACACCAACTTCCAAAACTTCACCTCTGGGCAAGACTTCGTTTGATTTTCCATCATCCCCTTGTTGTCGTGTGATATATTTATACTCAGGACGATGACTCCAAGTCATCAACCATTTTTGCTCCACTAACACCATGTTTTCGCCTGACTGTTTGCACATCTCCCTGCCAACTTCTTTTTTTTTATGGTCCACCTAATTCAATGCCTGTATACTTGATGGAGATGGAGCAGGAGTAGGCGTACTCAAAATAGGAAATAAAGGTGCTTTACCATGACGATGAAGAATGTCTGGGGGGGTGGTATCCCCTCGTGGTAGGATAGTCTCAAGGCTAGAAAGAATACGATCGATACGACTCTCAAGATGATCCATGCGGGAATCAATATGTGTAAAACGATCATCTAAAGAGCTCTACGGAGGGTCTTCTAATGAAGAAGTCACCATAGGGACTAAGGAAGAGACAAAAACCTGAGGGAGAAGATGTTTGTCATCACCCCAACTTAGTCTAACTTCCGAAATCACCAAAAATGGCACGTAAATAGTCAATCAAGATGGATAATAATCAGAAAATGAGAGGCTGAGAAAGTAGAAGGTTTCTAACAAAATGGAAAAATGGAAAGATGAGGGTGTGAGGTAACAAATATGAACAATAATAGGGGGCTGGAAAGAGCAGTATATGAGCAGAAAAGACAGCAAGTAGGTGCAAAAAGGAGGTGCAAAAAGAGCGCAAGCAATACCTGGGTGGGTGCTAATCCGTCGTTCACTCGGTAGTGCCAACAAAGAGAGGTAAAAGCTGAAGATAATAGGGCACTGGGCAGCAACTACCAAGATCCACAATATGCTGAAGAATAGGCTGAAAAAAGGTGCTAAAGTAAGGTGCCGAACAGCCTCCAATCAATAGCCAAAACGGACAGCAAGTCGGTGAAAAGAATCGCTGAAAATGAGACGGTAGTAGGGCGCTGAAAAATAGCTACCAAATCTGCACATTTGCCAAAAAAATCGACGGAAGTGATGGGTTACCGCTAAAAAATGAGATGGTAGTAGGGCGCTGGACAGCCTCCAATCAATATAAAAAATGGACAGCAAATCGGTGATGAAAAGTGTCGAAAATGATGAGGTAGTAGGGCGCTGGGCAATAGCTACCAAATCTGCAAAAACAATGAAATTCTGCCAAAAAAATCGAAAAGTGATGGGTTAGCAGGGCGCTGGATAGCCTCCACCAAAACTGCAAAAAATGATGAAGAAATCATCGAAAGTGATGGGCAATAGAGCGTTGGACAGCCACCACCAATATGCAGAAATGACGGAGAAAAATTGATGAAAGTGATGGGTGGTAGGGCACTGGACAGCCTCCACCGATCTGTAGGAAGGTTGACGGAGAAAGATCGATGAAAGTGATGGAAGGCTCAACACCACACAGGCTGCACCATGCGAAGATTTTGTAAAATCTCATTGCGCCTGATACTCTGAAGTTGCTAGTTAGAGACCCTGCTCCTGCTAGGCACATTTGTTGTTTGCTTTGTCCTAGCCATGTGCTTACTTTGGAAAGATAATGGTATCATTTCCCATCTCCAATGGATGGTTGTTGCACCACCGTTGTCATTGCAGTGGTGGTGCAAAATACGCTGCTCCATTTTAGAAAATGATTATATTTCTCATCTAGATTGAGGATGTAGACAACTCCCACCATTACAATTTGAGCAAGTCGATGAATATGACACATAACTACATGTGTACTCATCGAGACACCTATCGAACGCTCATGGAATGTGAGCGAGCGAGGAGGAGTGAAACGGAGAGCGATGGCGATGGCGATGGCGATGGCGATCCTGGTGGGCGATTTTGTCCACAATCAAGGCCGATATGAGGTTGACGATCTGTGTTGATTCTATCTTTTGATGTATTCTTAAGGCAAATGTCCTGATCCCCGTTGCTGTTGCTCTTATATAGCTAGCCCCTCCAGTGCTTGTGGCTTGTGGCTTGCAGTTTTTGTGAGATTGCGGATCTGGGAGAGGTAGAGAGATGGGGGGTGCTTTGATCCATCCGCGTAGCAGCGGTATCTTGAGTAGGCGATTGGGAGGGGGGGCTGAATCGGGCAAGCGCTGGCGCCTTTGTGCGGAGCATCATGAGGAGCAATCGCAAGTTTTTCCAGGACTACCTGATGAGTAATGTTGGTTTTCTTTGCAATGTGTCTAGGTAAACAAGGAACACTATCCACATTTGTCACTCTTTTCCTAAGCTCTTGAAACCCCCCCCCCCCCCTCCCCAAATGTTGTCCTGTCAAAAAAGCATTGTAGCGAGATGATTACAGTAGGGATGTTGACATGTCACTTATGGTTGCTGCATAAAGACCAATTTTCTTTCTATGAATTTTAGCTGCCAGCCAACTGCGTATAACATATCTATCATCCATCCCCTGCAAAACAATCGGGACATAAAAGTTTCAAAAAATGACAAGAAACAAGACTATTTATCTGGCAAAAAACAAGAATTTATTCAACGTTGAATTTAGACTGACACCTTCACCATAAACTCACCCCAGTGAGAAATTCGTGAGTGCCACCATTCCATCCATGTATGGAGTCGAGAAATTTCGTTATTCTTTGCATGATCTACATTCCACCACTTTTGGATAATCTCAAACTTCTGATCAGCTGCTTCTTTGGTTGGAGCATTTTTCCATTGCCTGCATTTTCGCTTGTGTTACTCTTGAAATTGAGGTTTGATACAGGAGCGTGTGTGTTGAACCATACTTTGCTCCCAATAAAAAATGCACGATCTTTCTTTCTCTGGCACAACAATGTCCGGGCCTCCATTGAATACCATCCTGATTGCTCTCCAATTCGCTTGCGCTTCATCAGCCATGAAACCACGAAATGTTGGCTTACCAGTTCCTCCCATCATAACCTTCTCTGGACTCAACCAAAAAAAAAATCACAAAAGTAGACTAACATACCATTCATAGGAAGAAACTATGCAATGTCAGATCCTCATTGTCTTCTAAGTGCATACTACATTCGCTGTTCTTACCGCTCTTACTGTGCTGTTCCATGCATGAATAGCAGCGCTTGCGAATAGAAACTCCTATCAATGGATGACAGAAACTCCTGTTGTTGGCTGCGTGGAAGAGAATGAGCACGTCAGATAATGTTTCCTCTTTCAAAAAAGAGGCTTTACAAGATTAAGGCCGGCCTTAATCTTGAATATGCCTATTGGCTATTACTAAGGATTTAGTTGAGAGGAAGCGCATCCTAAAATGCAAATGGGATGTGGGAGATGTCCTTGAATGGAAGCGCGTGCAGTCAATGTGTTTAAGATGCAATCAATGTGTTAACGATGCCTCTCTTGATGTGCATGATGTAAAGGTAATCACCACCTTGAGTGGAGAGTCTTGCAAAGCCCAATGTTTAATTCACAACACCTAATTTATTGTGGGATGCCCATACAACAATTAAGGAATAATCGATATTGAATGGCACTCTTTGAATGAAAGCACGTGTAATTAATGTGATTAAGTTCCCATGTAATAATTAGTTGCACAAGTGAACGATGCAATATCTAGTGCTCACTTTACAACAACTAGTCTACGAACTATGGATAGGTTGATAAGTTCTCATGTAATCATTAGTTGCACAAGTGAACGATGCAATATTCAAAGCTCACTTTACAACAACTAGTCTACAAACTTTGGATAGGTTGATAATTGATAGAATTTTGGATTGCCAAGCAAGTGCATGCAGTTTAACTTTTAGCAGGCCTATTGATAGCATCATTACAGGACCTCCAAGGTTCCATGGAATTGCATAGACTTTTTTATGTAAACCAAATTGGGTGTCATTTGCACTCACTGAACATGTGTGTTAGTCATAGAAAAAGCTTGAGAGTCTTGTTGCATGTTTGTTTATTATCGATTGAGCAACTGTGGATAATTCTGATTCCAACTTATTTTTTGATATAGCCTCAACATCGTCTGTTCCTTGCGAATCCATTATTTCATTGAAGGAAATAATGGTTAAAGCTTCAGTTGGAAAGGATCTCATGATACGTTTGCATGGAAGTTGTCTAGATCTAGAAGAAGAAGTTATATCTAAATATTTTGGGTTCAAGGCAGGTTCAGTGACACTTGAAGACGTAATTGAGCAAAATGGTGAGAACCGTGTTTCTATTGTTGTACCTAAATTCCAGAGGCCCATCAAATGATTTTTCAACCTTGCAAATATTGTGGTAGCTTTGTGCTTGCTTCAGGTGACCCAATTTCTTCCATGGGAGAAGACAATACATTTACCATTCTGGATTCAGATAGTGATGATAAAAAGGAAACTGTACAAAGAGGTGTCCTAGTTCACATTGCACGTCATGAAGGTCTGTTTGTTATTGAAATACTGAAACAAATGTCGTCACGAAGCAAGTTGAGAGAGACATTTGAATAAATTACCACTTTTTTTTTGGTTGATGTCCTGCCTCCTATTTATGATGGTAATATTCTTTTCAAATTACCCGCTTCCTCAGGTGGTAATTACATGATGGATGGCATGCAACCTTCAAGCGATCAACATCATTGGCAACAATATGTTACAACACATAGAGTCTTCCCTGGTGTTGTCAGAAAAGCTAGTTGTGTCGGTCATTTGATATGTGGAAATGAATCATGTTCATATTCTTTATGGGTGGGTGAGAAGAATGAGACTCAATGGGAAGGAAAATATACCCATAATAAGTTACTACGATGTCGACATTGCAAGGGTGATGCAAATAGAGTTAGCAATTGCTTTGCAACAATATTTATTGCATCCCCGAAGTCGAAGGCAAAATATACACAAGATGTGTAATCCATGTTGATGTTCATCACCATCCACTTGGAGCTCCAGATATTTCCAAAAATGTTGATGATGTAAAAAAGTCCGTTTTGCAAAAGGTTAGACAGAATGCATTTGTTGGAGGACCAAGACACCTCCAACAATGTGTCATAAAGGATATTATCATGGGGAGTCTACTGAGCAAGGAGTGTGAGGATGGGAACTCAATGGGAAATGAAGAATTGCAAGAGATTTTTCGAGCCATAGAACCTCTCACTAATAAGAGAAGGTATGTGATTCTAATTGGAGGTGCATGTTGACTCTGTGTATTGATGTTGTATATACTAAAACATTGATGTGTGATTTTCTAGGATTGGTCGTTGGATGCAGTACGAGCACTTACAACGACTAGGAAGTGATGATTTGTCAAGTATTGTGAAATTGAAAAGAAGACCAACGTATGAATACATCCCTGGGGTGTTGTTTCCAAGACAATTGGAGAAGCATGATATTACAAGATGTCATGTTTTCAAAATGTCCACGACGGGACCTGCATCAAGAGTTGATTTGGTTAATAGAATGCAACCAGGGGGTGATCTAGAAATTTTTTGGATATGCATTGATCATTGTCATCGAATAAATGGTTCAGCTACAATGGGAGCACGTGTATGATCCTTTTATTCAAGAGCTGTTAACTATAGCTGTATGTGATTTTAAAGTAGAAGACATTGAGGCCCAAGTTTTTTTTTGGAACATGTTAATAAATGTCATGTGAGTTTTGTGGTAAAAGCCACTGCACATCACGATATGTCTGTTTAAGATGCATGAGAGACTACAGGCACCATTTTGCCAGCAGAACGGTGTCCACAGTCAATATTTTCAATATTTTCACGATGGGAACATATTGGTCTGCTGCTCACATATTGGTTTGAGAACATATTGATATGCTAGGAACGTGTGTTAGTAGATTTGGGGGAGAGAGAGAGAGAGAGAGAGAGAGAGAGAGAGAGAGAGAGAGAGAGAGAGAGAGAGAGAGAGAGAGAGAGAGAGAGAGAGAAGAAAGCCTCATTAACGTCTTTTCCATGCCAAAGGCGTATCAGACAAAAAGGAGTACAACAGAGTAAATGGAACTCGGACGGGACAATGCCGTCAACAGAAAGGTAAACTAAAAATGTAAATCGCTATGTAAAAAAGCTCATTTCTCACGTAGGAGAGGAAATAAATGATCATAGCTCAAACATCTCTCACGTAGGAGAAGGAGAAGAATATGAAATTTTAAGTTCTGCAATTTTAACCAAGACCGGGCATCCGTCTCGAAAGAGAGTCCGGAAGCCGTTGGCCTTAGCATCTGCGATAATTTTCTTTCTCTCAGTTCATTGAATGGGCGTCAAGTCTTCATCCATAAAAATAGTAGATCCCTTCAGGCAACCTCTTTTACGTAGAACCTTTTGACGAAGCAAAGCATCCTTGAAACACAGAAACACTGTGGTGGATTGGAGCTTACCCACCCAAGCAGCAGATACGACATCCTCTTTGAGACCAAAGGTGGAATGAATAAAAGCATTTGCCTCAGCCACGAGGTCCTTACCCACAAAATAAGCTTCCCTAACCCTGATGTTGAGGGCCTTGAGATCTCGGTTTTTATGTTCTTGACTAGATTCAGAAATAACGTGCTTAGATCCCTTGAGCACGTCAGCCCAAGAACTCTTCGATTGCTAAAATTGCTACTCCAAGGAGTGAACCCGCTCTTGAAGTTGTTTTGCCATGTCTTCTGAATCTGCATTGCCGCTTCCTTCTGCTGCCTCTTCATCTGATTCCAACTCCTTCTGGAGGTGAGTAACATCAACCTCAAGAATGCCAACTTAAGTCTGGAGAACCAAAACCGTAGAGATTTGAAATGCTAGTTGCTTGATTAGCGCAAGCAAGGATACATTGGTCTCTTGAAGAGACTCAATAATGTGGGGGAAATGAGACAAACATTCAGCAGAAAAAGACGGAGACAAGGAGGATGAAGATGAAGGAGTGAAAGAGGGAGAGGAGGAAGAAAAGTAGAGGGGGTAGTGGCAGTAGGAGAAGGTGTAATCCTCCGTGCACCTGTATTTTGCATACATGTTAACAAGGGTGCTTCCCACAATCACATTGGATTGAAAGCTTCTTTTTATGATGTCGGAGTGGTGTTGTCTGCCCTGTTCCAGGCCTGCTAGGCTGGCACATGCTTTTAAGACAACAATGAACAGAACATTGTCTGGTGCTAAGCCTATCTCTTGCATTTGCTGAAATAAACTAATAGTCTGCTCAACTTCTCCACTATAAGCATATGCTGAGATGATAGTAGTCCACAAATACACATTGTGTCAATTTTGAAAGAGCAAGAAAAAGGAAGACATGTGGTAGTCTCACACCCGGACCTAGAGCCATCTTTTCTTTTACCCAGGAGGGATTCAGTGAACCATCAACCCACAGGCCCTAAAGCGTCCTCTTATGTTTAAAGTCCGGGTGCTTTGGAGTTTTCTGCATAACATTATACAGATCATAGTCAAAGCTTTAAACTAAGGAAAAACGACTACACTAAGCAATCGGCCTCATACCCATAATATTATAGCAACAATAGGTGATTAGCCAAAGCGAGTGCAGCCTGAAATGAGGCGCACCTTAGTCAATCTATTGTCCCCCCACTTAGAAGGATCTGAGAAAAACTCCTGCCAGAGCTGCTCCGTTCTAAGTAGTCTACCTGCATGCCCTAAGGGTAAACCAGAATGCAGCACACTACCGCATATGCAGTACATGTGAACCAGTATGCTAATTCATGGACTGCAAGCACCATTCTGTCGGCAGAATGGTATCTGTAGTCAATATTTGGATATACATCGACACTTGGTTAGCAACTTCGATCTAGATGCACCCAGGCATTTCCTTCACACCTGCATGTTCCATTATGTTTTTGATCTTTGCTAACTGATCCTTCCTACAAGCAGTTGCATAGATGTTTGATAGCAGCACATAAGGTTTCTAGCAACACCAAGCAAACTCATCCAGGTGTTTGCTCTGGGCCTTCAATCATCTTTTCAACTGCAGGCACCATATCTACAGTCAATATTTGATATACGTGAGTTGTTTCTAGCCGCTGCAAGTGAACTCGCCCAAAACACACCATAAGGCTGAACTGGTCTTCACTCGTACAGAGCAGTGGTCTTCAATCATCTCATTCCATGAGATCTGAAAGAACAAACGTGACATTGTCAAGCCACACATCCTCCTATTTCAATTGCTCATACAATGCTTTTTTCAATGTAGGCCCTATTCTTTCTTTTTGATTGCAGGCCACATTTTGCCGACAGAATGGTATCTGCAATCAATATTTGATATACATGAAATGTTTATAGTAGTTGCAAGCGAACTCGCCCAAACGACACCACAAGACTGAACTGGCCTTCACATTCTGCAATCATGACTGAAAGTCTCTTTGTGATGTCATAGTAGAGGTATTTGTGTTGTTCCAAATGTGACATTGTCTAGCTGCATACCCTCCTGCTTCATTTGCTCATACAGAGCAATTGACTCCTTGCATATCTTTGGTGGAAAATGCCACTACTTTTTCACTACCATACAGCCTTTTTGACTACATGCCCCATTATATCTTTTTGACTGTAGGTACCGTTCTGCCGACAGAATAGTATCTATAGTCATAATTTGCACATTACTGGAATAAATCCTTTGAAATGATATCCTATACTTATGTTCCTTCTCCAATCTCTTGAAATACTAGGAGTAGTCATGTGTGAATAAGATGTTTTAAAGTAGCATGTTATCTCATGGCTTCACTACATCTGTGTATAGGCCAACCTGTATAGGGAGTAGAAGTTGCTAATAAGGAATTTTTTGATGTTTTCTTGAGTGAGATGACATTTTTGGCTTACTAAGCGCTTTCTAACTGCAGGCACCATTCTGCCAATAGAATGGTGTTTGCAGTCAAAATTTTGGAGATGCCACATGTGACATACAAACCGTTACTACGTGTAGTGCTCACTCAAAGCTCTTGTTCTCTATGCAGACAGAAAATGGTATGTTCAAGAAAAGTAGAAGCTGTTGGAAAATAAAAAGGGGGAGTACTGGGTAGAGGGTGTAAAGAGAGTCTTTAATGCAAATTGAAAATGTTGATCAGGAACCATGGGGGATGAAGATGCTATCGAGGTAGATGAAGAAGGTCCTACCAAGCTTACAGAAGAGCCAACTGTAAATGTTGAGAGAGGAGAGTCAAACATAGAAAATCTAGATCAGGTTGATGACGAGTTGGGCCAACAGTTGCCTGCTGCGATTATAGATGGCCATGCTGAGGACCTCTTGGAGAGTCTAGCTTTATTTCAAGGTAAACCTCTGTTGTCCATCCCTTTGTGTCGATGTAAATTGAACACAAAAGTTCAGCCACTAAAAAGGATCTCAAAGATCTGAAGGCTGCTTTCGTGGAGGAAAAATAGGTGAAGGAGAAAGGTTTATTTGTGTTGTCAGTCGCAAGGGTAGATGGGCGATGTTGATTGATTACATGGACGATCTGATGTCAGTTTATAGGAAAGTGTTATATTCACCTTTGCAAAAGATGATGAAGGTAGTAGATAACGGGCCCCGCAGGGGCCCATTATGTATTTTTGGGGGGCAAGCCCGGGAGGGCGAGCCCGCCCCCAAAAACTCATAACGAGCCCTGTGGGGCCGATTATCTTACGTTATTAGCACTTTTTTTTAAATATTGTATGAATACGTTTTGTACTGTATTCATACATCGCGACATCGCGAGCCCGGGTTTCTCTCTGTCTCTATTCTTGCGGTAGCCAGAAGAGGAGCTGCCTTTGCCACGATCACTCCTGCCGCTTGACATGGCATTGCATTTCTCCTCTACTTCGTGACTTCGCCTATAACTAGATTTGTAATTGCCATTACTCCTGGTGGTTACTGTAATGAATTCCCAAGGTCTTTCTTCAGCTGAAAGCACGATCTTCCATAAAGGCGTAGAACTGCAATGTTTGATGAGCAATGGGATCGATATGAAACTTAGAACAACTAATCATCCCCGCTTTTCTGATCCCAGGTGCTACGAGCATTGGATGTTGTAGCGAAAATCAGAAAGCACAATTAAAATAGATGAAGAAAAAGCAATGGAGCAGATTGGTCATAGATCAAGTCTATGTATATATTATTAAAATCAGTGCTTTCCATTTTGACATAGCCAAGATGAAAGCGTGCATTATCAAGCTTCCCCTCCGCTGGTCTCAAATCCCTCATAGTCTTTAGTTATGCTTGCAAAGCTCCCACACCACTATAATTACGAGCATTCAACCTAAAAAAATCTCTTATCCTCAACAGGTTATCAAATGATGTGTTTCCAGTTTTTAGTGCATGGCCAAGAGCACAAACATCACAAGCAAATGCATCAACTTCGTAAGAGATGTCAGCAACAAGATGAGATGGGTATTGCAATTTTGATAATGATATAAATGCTGCCTCAATGGTATGCTTTTTTGTTCGCACGTACATGGGACGAGAGTTAGTTTGAGAATCTGTACAATAAAAAGACAAACAATTTTATTTCTTTCATGAGTCTCCCTACTATTAGCACATCTGAAACAATAGGACCCTTATCTTTTAATGTTTTGAGCATGTTGTACTGCTCAACAACATTGTTGCTGTCATTTTCAGAATCCAATTTTCCCACAGATAGCTCTCCCCTTTTGTTTTTGTGGTATAAGTCCTTCTCTTCCTCTATGCAACTCCCAAGCTCCATCTCCAACCACCATGGACAATTCTTTCGCTCCCATTCCGTGAATGATGCCCTACCACCACGCAACTGTAGTAAAGTTTCTGAGTACATGCAAGCATCACTGTCCATGGTTGTCCCAGCTCTTAGAACGGAGGCATGGAGTCTACTTTGCCTTCAGAATGTAAATGTGTCAGATATTTGTTCAATATGCAAGTTACGTAATTAGTGACACATCATGCAATGCAAATAAAATCATACTTGACATCGCACAAACTAAAATTTTGACATAATCATCATATCAAGCCATACCTGAAAACCACACGCCGAGAAGCACAATACATGTCAACTTGCTATGATATATCATAATGATTTACGTTATTAGCACTTGGAGTTTCTAACGAAGCAAAAACTGGCAGATTAAATCCCGTAATCCACCGTATCTGTCTAGTTGCATACCATATCATATATGTTTAGTTGGGACTGTACCGTATCTGTCTAGTTGCGAACCATACATTATACGATATTTATATTGATCGTGGCGTTATAGGCTTGGCAGCAGTAGCAGCGGTCGCTCCTTGCTCTCACCTTTCCAAGCCTTCCATGAGCCTTGGATCTAGATATCTGTCAAGCGCGGCTTCAGATCTGCTACTCCATCGCTATAAATCCGTGTTCTTCTCATTCTCCCAAATTCCTCTTTGATCATCTGAAAAGAAGCATGAGGAGGTGTTGTTGCCTCATGGTCTGTGGATTTTGTGATGGTGGACATTCCTACAGACATGATATTGGATTCCCGATTCAAATATTCCAAACCCCACATACTGGACATGGACGTAACAACTATGCTTGTGGAAATTGGTTGCATGGTGATTCTGATAATAATTCTGAAATGCATGTTAGATCTACAGTTGTTTAGAGTGATCATACGCATGTACTCTACCAGTTTTGTCACAAACTGCTGGAAACTTTGAGGGGCTCCGCTCTGATACCACTGATGGAATCATTGATCTTGAGTCTTTGAAGAGCTCGATAAGGCCGAGCAATCGGGTTGCTCTGAAACCATCGTTGTTAATATAGCGGGCTCTCTGGCTGATTCCTGTTGTCGCTCATATGGAACCAATCTTCCAGATAAGGTTACTGCCTCAAGCCGTGATCGGTCATCCTCCGAACAAGCAGGTAGCCACTGCTAATCTAACTATGTGTTTATGAACAGCAGATAATGTCTTAACGACAATGGAAATATATCTACTGATGAATTTGAACAAGCATCACAACATTCACAGATTACACACTGAGTAGAAGAGATGTACACGTTTGTATTATAAAAACGAGTGTACATGAAAAAACTTTCTTGAGCGTTGTCTGTTTCCCAGATCAATGCGCCGGCATGAGGGAGGTGTTCTCTTCTCACGCATGGAACTAGCTATTGCTAGAACTATTTTTCTCCCTTGATACGCCCCTCACTGAATGATGCATTTTTGGGATTATCTTTCTGTCTATCTCCATATATGTTTGTCTCTGATCCACAACAGGACATATATTATGCTAGATTAGATTACAAGATTGATTAGCTAAGCTTAAGCTAAACATATGTTTAAGTACGTTTCCATTGATGTTGCATGGCGGCCAAGCGTGATAGTTTGAAAAAACTTCACGCCCGAGCGGCTGAGGTCCGATAGTTCGTCCGTGCCCGATAGTTCGTCCTCACCATTGATGCTTGGAAGTGTCGGCCTAACCCAAAATGTCGGCCAACTGAGTATGTGGCAAAAAAGACAAATACAAGAAAAAAATACTAAGGCTTTAAAGTAGAAACACAATGTTTCTTCAGCTTTCTCTTAAACCGTGTATTTTTCTGATTCCCAGGCTAGCTCTTTGCCTTTCAAACATTGCCTTATCTAATGCCTTTGTAAAGATATCAGCTACCATATGCTTTTTCGGTATGAAGACAGTCTTCAACTCGTCCTTCTCAACCAAAACCATGATCAAGTGATACTTGATGGCAATGTGCTTTGTTCTGGAATGAAACACTGGGTTTTCAGTTCTTACTGTTGTATAAGATTCGATTGCTAAAGAACTAAACATTGCTCGTTGCTAATAATGAACATTAACGCATTGTCGATGGTGTAATTTCTTACAGTCGTATGTTACTATTGTGAACTATTAGATGGATAAACCTAGTATGAGCAGAATCTAATTTCATTTATCGGTCATATCAAATGAGATTAAGTTCCGAGTCTTTAACCTCTACAACAAGTCACAATACCTGTTTGGAAGAGAGATCCAATTTTTAACGTAGAACTCCATCTAGAATGTCGATGTTGTCGTTCGCTAATAACTATGATTGTTGGTTTGAGCAATGCCTTGACAATTCACGGATCTGAATGTGAGAACTGCTTATTCTGAATTAGTAGAATAGACCCTCGTCTGAATCATGGTCGATTAACTTTGATAGGGATGTATTTGGTTGTTGATGGAATCAAAATTATTCGACTTCTGTTGTATCTATGGAGTCTAATAATTTCTTAGAGTTCTTTTGAGACTTTGTTTAATGTTAAAGTTTGTTTTCTGTGTACTATATTAAGGGTAGTACTGGCTGCAGGTTGATCAAATATCTGTTGATAACCAAGATACTACTATTCATAACTACACAATGTGCACTAATCTCCAATATTCATCCATTTACCATCTCTGTGAAAATGATAATCTTTTATACTACATTAAATCTGTGTAATTAAGGAGAACTTAGTTACGACAATGTGTATATAAATTAAGAGGATCCTTTAAATAATGGAACCTAAACATAGGTATAGCAACTCTCACACATGTGAAAAGTACACCTATAGCCTACTATCAAATATAGATCTCAAACTTTGAAGCAATCGCTTGGTATAGGCTCCCACTCAAAACTAGATTTTTAGCATCAAACTTACTAAATATGGATTGAGTTTTGATCACTAATTAATCTCTTGTACTTGGCTCTGATATTATGTTAAAAACTAGTGATTATGACCCTAAATGGATCTACAAAAGATCCTCAAGAGTGATTGGCTACTTGTTCAATCAATCTATTGCAAAACTAGCACTCAAATCTTGATCTAGATTGGCAATTTTGATCTACTCAAGCGAGAACAATCAAATTATGATCAAAACACTTGAGGGAGACTTCACACGTGTGATGTATAATCTATAGTATGGCCTGATATCAAATAATTGATTACACTAAATTTGGATTGCATTTACATCAAAAAATCAGAACACAAATGGAGTGAAAACTCAAGATTAGCAAGAACTCCAAAATCTTGATCTCTCATCAAATTGAATCAATCTTTGCAAGTACAAGGATGATGTTATCCTTGGCCGACTGAGCAGGTTTTGCATGTGTTCAAGTGCCATGTCATAATTAGGTTTACCTACTCATGTCTATTTGACCTAACTATTAGGTATACCATCTATGGTAGTTAGATCAAAACCAACTTCCTTGATTTGTGGAGATAGGTCCCTAGATTTTAGAAATCTTGACCAATCTTGCTATCTAACTCCCATGAATGGGGTCTAACTAACCTATGCCTATTCTTCACATGTGGAAACATGCGCACACACGTGTGAATTACAATATGTACAATAAACTATATGCTTATCAAGCTAATATTTGTCAATTTTCACAATTGGTACTAGCAAAGCATTGAGAAAATCATAAAATGCTTTGTATTTAAGAGTCTTGCAAATGAACAGTATTGTTGTCTAGACCATCAGTCGGACAAAGGAGCAATGGAGATGAAAACAACTACCAAAGCTTATATGCAATCTCCTTAAAAAAGCACCTAGATTATGCATCTCTTTCTCCATCTCTCCGTGTCTCTCTCCGGAATTTCGAATAATATCCAACAAATCGGTCTGTTCTTGCAAGTTTCTCTCAACGTTCATGAGCGTGCAATCAAAATTGATCCAATCACTTGGAAAATCAAGCCAGTTGTCCAAAAAGGGAATGATGATTCATCAACAACGGATCATACATGTGATCGACAAGTAAAAAATTTGGGAGCTCATTATGACTCTCAAATAGATACTGTTAATTGGAATCAAGCTCTTGCAACAGTGGGATTGTACAGCATGCTATATGTGTCAACGCGATGACCAATCAAACTGAGCGAGATTCCTTTACCTGATCGAGCTTTGGATACGCCGATCACATTCCCAGTAAATATGATGAATTTAGCTTAGATATCAACCGATCCAATTCCAGATCCTATTGAAGATGAACTCATTCATGTCAGTCATGCCTTGTCTCATGATGAGAATGCAGAACTTACTGAGAGCAGAATTTAAATCACATGGATCCTACAAGGTTTGGAGTTTGCGAGATTCCAGATGAACCAACAATAAAATTGTCGAAAGCAGTTATATTGAAGGAAGAAAAGACGCAAGACCAATGACAAAGAAACAAGCTAAGCAACACTATAAATATGGTCCCTGAAATGAGAAGATCACCACAAGAAGCTGTTCCTAAAGATATGTATTGCCTTTATTGGATAAAAGTAAAGAGAAGATCAAAAATGATTCTTTAAGTCAGAATTCTCGCAAGACATTATCGTCTAGGAAGTCGTCACCTTCTAAGAAGACCACGTCTTCTAAAAAGTCATTACCTCCTCGAATGATTCCTGCCAAGAAAGCTAAACGAAGATCCAAGAACAATCCTTTTGAAAAAGAACAGTCAGATGCAGTCCAACATGACATGCCAAAGCATTTCAATGCTACACCTTGGATGAACCTGAGGAGCAAGTGATAGAAACAAAAGAGGGTTTACGATGGACCACAACTAGAACTCAGCCTATGAATCTTGCTGAAACCAGGAGAACCAGAGAAGATTGTTCAAGTTGGAATGCAACCTACCCCAGAGCAGTTTCAAGCGTTAAGGAAATTGTTGATCAAGTAGCAAGATTGTTTTGCTTGGACATACAAGGATCTAAAGGGATTCCGACATCAGTGATTGAGCATACAATACCTTTGATGTCTGATGCAATTCCAAAAGTTACAAGTTTCTATCGTTGTAATCAAATGTTACTGACTTATCAAGAAAGAGTTACAAAGATTACTTGGAGCATACTTTATTTATGAGATTGAGCATACTAAAATGGTTTTCACCAATTGTTGTCGTTCCTAAGAAGAGTGGGAAGATGAGAATTTGTGTGACTATTAAAGCCTTGAACAAAGTGACGCGAAAGGATCGCTTTCAGTTACCTTTTATGAAAGTCATAAAATAGCTTTTGCAATGGAATGGGGAGCATATGCTTATAAAGTTATGTCGTTTAGACTTTGTAATGCACCTAGTTCATTTCAGAGAGTGATGCAGTTTGCCTTCAAAGACTACTTGCAAAAATTCTTTGAAATTTACATGGATGATCTGGGAGTTCATAGTGCTGATACAAACCATCTGGATCGTTTGGATAAAGTATTTGAACATTGCCGCAAGTACCAAATCTCCTTAAATCCAAAAAAATGTCAAATTTGGGTTACCCATAGAGTTGTTCTTGGACATGTGATATCAAGACATGGCATTGCTAAGGATTATTCCTGCCACCACCAGGAACAATTTGCGGAGTTCATATTTTCATGGGTCATGCGAACTATTATCGGATATTCATTTTATTCTTTGCGGACTTAGCACGACCTATTTATAAGTTGACCATTGTACCTATTTGGACGATTGAGGCGTTGGAAGCATTTGAGAAATTGAAGAAAGCATTAGCTTTTACACCGATTGTACGAGCTCCAAATTGGACAATTGAATTTCTTGTCTCCTCCTCTCTATTAAGCATGGAAATAGGTTACAAATAGTGCCTTTTTATCTTTGGGGTGGCCCTTGTCCCTTGCTTCCTATTGGCTACTTGCAAAAGATGGGATTGTAATCCACACCATTCACAAGAAACACAAATGAATCTATGGTGTAGGAATAAACACACCCCACCCCACCATTTGACTTTTGACTAATCCCAAAAACTTATTAGCTATTGAAATATCTCAAGAAGACGATCCGAAGCAGTAGAAAAGCAAGGACATGAAGTTGATTCAAGTGTAGATATTGTGATCTCTGATCTAAATGATACTATTCTGACTCTTCCACACTTCATAGGACAATGAACATGATGCTTTAGATTCTAGCATGGAAGTTGAAATTTCTAACGAAGCTAATGAAACTGCTTTTCCATTCTGCATGTCGTGCCCATGCACGTGTTGCTTTTTTGTTTTCCATTGCCTATGCTGATTTTACACGTGGCATGGTGGCTCATGCTTGGAAAATTTGAACTGTAATAAATCATTGACATGTAAAAACTTCATTGACCAACTTGAACACCTAGTATTGCCTTGTGCAAGACAAGGCCAAAAAGCAAACTTTCCATGCATGCACGCTATTTCAGCCCTCCACGGTCCAAACCTTAAGTGTTTGGACCACCACCCAATTTGACCTTTAATGTTGACTTCTTTCCAAACTCCATTGATCTACCTCAACACATAATATTAACCTTTGCAACTCAATGCAAGGCCAAAAAAGCTAGTGATGTTTATGGCTTTATCCCCTCACCAAATTTATTTTAATTTTTTTAGATATTAAGTGAGTGAGCTTTACCCCTTTTTCTGTTTCCACCTATTTTACTTTTTCTAGAACAAAAACTTCTTCTTTTGCGTCCTGTCCATGGAGGAGCATTCTTCCACTCCTGCGGAGCTGCAACCACCACCATCTCCTCCTCCTCCTCCTCCTCCTCCTCCTTATGTTATAGCTCTCCAGCATCACTCCCACCTTCGGCCCTTTCTTGCTCCCTATCACCCTGCCCTTCCCCTTCACTCTTTCCATCCCAAGCAACACCCTCATTTGCACCATCTTCCCCAGCCTGCTCAGGGTTTCCAGATTCATCTCGATCAGCTTCAGGTGCAGCGTCAGCAACAGGAGGAGCAGCAGCGGCATTATTACCCTCAGAGGGAATTGGAGCACCGCGAGGCTATCAGCGGGAGCGTGCAATCCTGCGAGGAGCATATCAGGCTGCAGGGTGGGGCAGAGCAGCCGCAAAGCCTTTCTGATGCCGGCGAAGAACGGCGTGGGGATGGCGATGGGGCTCAGCTTGGAGGTGAGGTTAGCTGTGATGATGATGGCGGGGATCCAGTTGAGGTCCAAGATGGTGGAGCCGCCCCTGACAGTGGTGCCTGCAGTATTGCAGTTCTTGCAGATTGCGGTGATGGGCTTTCTAGGGTTACGGCCAGAGAAACAAAGGGCTTGTCGATCATGTCAGCTTGTAGCAATTGCTCAAATGTTGCAGTTGCTGGTGAAAAGAAATTTACTATTGCAGGCATTCTGTCACCGATTCTAGATTCAATGCCAAACTATGTGCTTGCGCCTTCGACGACAGTTCAGCATGTTACCCTACCAGCCCCGTCGCTTGCACTTGCTGTGGATTTGACGACAGTTCATTGTCCTTTAGTGCCTTCAGTCTTACACAACCCATTTCCAGACACATCACAAGCTATCGGCATCCCAGGTAGCGACCTCTCAGGTAGCGTTGCAATGGAACCTTCTTCAATCTCCTCACGCATAAAGTCCAAGAAGAAAACAAGGAAACGGAAGCTCAAGCTGGTCCAAATTCAACTAGATCCACTTGGTGAGGCAATCAAATTAAGTAGCTCTTTAATATGAGAAATTTGCTTCGTTTCCATAGGGCGACAACTGCATTCCCTTAATGAAGAAGTGTAATTTGACCAGATATGTCTGATTTTCTTGCAGCACACCATAAGCTTATGAAGCTAGTTAGTGAGCAGCATGAAGGAAGCCTTGAGAGATTCGTCAATTCTGTAGTCAATGCCAATGGGATGCCAGACAGGCCAGGAAATAAATTAGCAATCCGGAAGCCCACTCTAACGAAGTGGAAACGTGTCCAGTATGTTTCCCCTGCTTCAAATTAATCATAAAACTTTCGTCTTCTCTACTCTTTGTATATTAGAACTCATACGAAGCTCATAGAGTCCTTGATGCGTTGTATCGATTTATTCTCGATTTTGTGGCAGATTATGGGTCTACATTATTTCCCATAATCTGCCAACATAGCCTCCATGTCAAGCTCCAGCTAGTGGCTTCTAGACGAGTCATGAGTCATTTTAGGATCAAACTCAATGTATTTCATGTTTAATAGATAATATTGCTTTGGTGTCTTGGGGGCTAATTTCCTTGTTGGGTTTATGTTTTTCGATTAATGAAAAAGAACGATACCTTGTGCCCTTTTGCTGATAGACAAATTGAGGGTATGAAAATGTGTAAAATTCACCTAGTTATTTGTGTGCCACATGAGAAGGATGGATGACCAAGTGTCCCATCCCATGTGCTTGTGATTTGAGATGTATGAGGCTTATTAAGAGCCAAGGTTAACATTTCCCATGTGCTTATTTAGGGTTTCAAATGTAGACAGAGCTAAGGTCCTATTTCCTAGGAGCATGCGACAAGTTGTCAACCAAGCAAGTGACTTACCTACCCTTTTGGAAGCATTAGCTTGCTAGGGCTTTAGATGTGGGATTTAGGGTTTTCCTCCAAGTGTATGATTAGGAGATCCAAGCCGGAAAAGCTTGTGATTGATTCATTATACATTCACTTGAGATTAAGCAATTTTTGACATTGGGAATCCTTGGGAAGTTGAGTGGTTATCTAATGCTTGTTTCTACTTGTGTTTTGCATCTAATTGAAGCCATATACTTTGATTCATAGTAGCATACGTGCTATGAACTCGCCCATGTGTTTGAGTGAACAAGATCAAGAAGATAGTGGAGCAATTGCCAAGGTGACTAGCATTGGAATTCTGAGTTCCAAGAAATGCATCACCTTGATGTACAAGCTCCAAAGGCTATACAATCTCTGTGATTGTTATGTTTCACATGGTATCAGAACCTGATCCAAGCTTTAACCGATTTAAATCTTGCACTTTATGTTTTTGGGTGGTAAATCATTGATTTGAGTAGCTAGGGAGGTTTCGATTGATTTATAGGCTCCAAATTTGTTTTGAGGGCATTACCAAAGTGTCTTTATGTTCATTGGGTTTCATTTTACTGTAAAAAATGTTCAATGAGTCAGTTTTGGGCGAAGCTAGTAAGTTGGACAATGTCTCTAACTACATCATTTGGAAATTCGAAATGAAGAGCATTCTCATGGAGAAGGAACTCTGGGACATCGTGACAGGTGTTGAATTGAGGCCAAACACCACTCCAGCTGATATGAGGGCCTATGACAAGAGGGCACAAAGGACATTATCTCTGATCATCCTATTGGTGAAAGACCATGTGATCACCCACATAAGTGATGCGGTTACGATAGATGGCTTGGGAAGCATTGAGAGCCCAAAATCAAACTGCGAATCCATCTCGCATGATGTTTTTGAAGACTAAGCTCAATACCATATGGATGGAAGACAATGAGAGTGCGGGATCCTTCTTCACCAGGATCAAGGAGCTGAGAGATCGTTGATCGACATTGGAGAGCCCATCATAGATGTTGAACTTGTCCACACGACCACGAGTGGTGTATCTGAAGGAATGCAAATGTTCGTGAGCGGCATTGCATCAAGGGAGAGATTACCCACCTTTGAAGACCTGCACGAGATCCTTCTACAAGACGAATAGAGGTGCTAGGTGGTTAAATCGAGGCATGCTACTTAAGAAGATTAGGCATTGGTGACCAAAGGCAAGCAAAAGGGTTGGAAGCACATCCCTAAGAAGGACAAGGATGATGAGGACGAGGGAGAGTCATCGTCGAACTTCAAGAAGAAGGGTAAGTGCTATTGTTGCCATAAGCCAGGTCATTGAGTGAGAAACTGCTATAAAAAGAAGGCGGTTATCAAGCAATAGAAAGTGAAGCATCAGGGTAACATAGCTGAAGATGATGCAGAGGAGGATGAGACCAATGTGCTCTCATCGGCACTAGTGTCACAAATTGACGATGGTGCGAGGTGGTTCATTGACTCGGGTGCTACTAGGTACATGACTGAGAAACGTGATTGGTTTGAAAACTTCTCACCAATCCATGATGGGGAAAAGGTCACGCAAGCCAATAGGGAAGAGTGCCAAATTCAGGGAGTCGGCAATTTGCTAGTGCAATTTCCTGATGGTAAGGTAAAGAACATCTCCAATGTAATCTACGTGCCAGGACTTACGAAGAGCTTACTTTCTGTTCGGATCATATCAACGTTTGAAAGTTGAGTTTGTCAAGGATGGTTGCTTGATGAAAGGCATGGATCATGACTACAAGGTAGTGGCGACAGGATACCGCGACAATAAGTGTGGTCTCTACAAGTTGGATGTGACCAAACCTGGAGAGTAAGGCTTAGCTTCATCAATTGCATCTCAATCAGAATTGTGGGCATCGCAGGATGGGCCATTTGAACTATGGGAGCCTACGGTTGATGGATAAATTGAAGATGGTAAGTGGTTTACCAACATTACAAGATGAGCAACACTCTACATGTGAAGGTTGCGTGATGGGAAAATGCCCTAGGGGGAAATTCAAAAAGGTTGGAGTAGTAAGGGCAAAGAAGGCACTTAAGTTGATACATAGTGACCTATGCGGCTTAATGAAGACCATGTGATTAGGGGGAGCCTATTATTATATGACATTCATAGATGATTACTCCAGGAAGACATGGATCTACTTCTTGAAAAGCAAATCAAACGCATTTGCATGCTTCAAGGAATTCAAGGCTTTGGTGGAGAACCAACTGGATGCACGAATCAAAGTGCTAAGATCTAATAGAGGGGGCGAATACAAATCATGTGATTTTGAAGCTTTTTGCACGGAGCAAGGAATCAAGAGACAATTTACTCAAGCTCATATGCCGCATAACAAAGGAGTAGCCAAAAGAAGGAATTGCACATGCGCACGATCAATGATGAAGCTGGGATTGGCAAACTTCTATTGGTCGGAGGCATGCAATGCGACAAACTTCTTGCAAAATAGGAGTCCAACTATCGTGGTTCCCAATGTGACTCCCGAAGAGGCGCTCACAAGTATGAAGCCAAAGATTGATAAGTTTTGCATTTTTGGGTGCAAGGCCCCTGGCCTACGTGCATGTGCCAAAGGAGGAGCGAAACAAGCTCGATATGAATTCTATTGAATGTGTCTTTGTTGGATATGACGAGAAGACAAAGGTGTATAGGTGTTTTGATCCAGTGATGTGGAAAATCCGTGTTAGAAATGATGTCATAAGATGCACAAGTTTGATGAGAGTGATTGTATTGATGGTGATGGTGACATTAAAAGGCTTCCTACTATCTTGGAAGAGGACGAAGATTTCATTCCACAGGGAATTGAGCATGAGGATCAAAAGATTGGGAGGATGATTATGATCGAACTCCACCGATTCAAGAGCCAAGGGGGAGGTACTTGCCGATTGGAACCAAGAAAGTAAAACTTGTGGGAAGCAAAAGGATATATCAAGACACTCCTTGAGATACTTATTCGCCAAGAAGCCTATCACCTAAGTTGGTACCAAAGTGGTATGAGACTATCATGAAGGATGCGAGGACGATTCAACCAAGATCAAGCTTGCAAGGTGGGGAGAAGATCAACGAGATAGAGGAAAGCTCCTGATCGCTACCATGTGAACTACACCCTTATGAGTGACATCTTGAAGTGTCAAGAGCCAACAACAATTGAAGAAGCGAAAGATCTTAAAGAGTGGCAAGGGGCTATGCAGGACGAGATGGACTCGATCCAAAGACATGGTATGTGGGATTTAGTTGATCTTCCATTTGGCAACCCATTAGTAATAAATGGGTATACAAAACTAAGTTTCCTGCTGCTGGATCGATTGCGAAACACAAGGTGTGACTAGTGGTCAAAGGCTACGAGCAAGGCAAAGGTATTGATTATGAAGAGACATTTGCTCCTGTAGTTAAGTGGACTACTTTACGCTTGGTGATCGCACTAGCTTCATTTTTTGATTGGAAAATTCATCAAATGGACGTGAAATCAGCATTCTTGAATGTTGACTTGGAAGAGGAAGTTTATATGCTTCAACCACAAGGATATGCAGTCAAAGGCCAAGAGGACAAAGAAGCTGCGAAATGCATTATATGGTCTAAAGCAAGCACCGCGTGTGTGGTATGGTCGCATAAATAGCTACTTTCTCTCTAACGGTTTTGTGAGGACAAATTCTGATCCTAATCTTTATGTGCTTACTGGTGATGATTAGCATTGCTTTGGTAGTGTTGTCTGTAGATGACATCATCATCACAAGAAATGATGAGGACTTGATAAAGTCTATCAACGTCAGCTTTTGTAAGCATTTTGGGATGATAGACTTGGATCTGATTCATTACTGCCTAGGCATAGAAGTGTGGCAAAATCTAGACAATGTTAAGCTTTCGCAAGCTAAATACGCTCATGAAATTTTAGAGGGATTTCATATGTCTGATTGCAAGCCCTTGTAACGCGTCTTGATGAGATGGTCCAGTTGATAGTACTTTGTATCGTCAACTTGTTGGTAGTCTTATATATCTCACCACCACTAGACCAGATATCAGTTATTCTGTAAGCTTGATGAGTCAGTTCATGGCAATGCCTACTATGGAAGGGCACACTTGATCTTGGTCTAGTCTATTCAAGACAATTTGATTTACCGAAGCTGAAAGGTTATGTGGACGCTGACTGGGATGGTAGTATAGATGATAGGAGATGGCATTCTGAGGTACGTGAAGGGCACACTTGATCTTGGTCTAGTCTATTCAAGACAGTTTGATTCATCGAAGTTGAAAGGTTATGTGGATGCTGACTGGGGTGGTAGTATAGATGATAGGATATCAACCACTGGTTATGCTTTTGATGTTGGCAATAGTTGTTTCTCCTGGTCAAGCAAAAAGCAAGACACCGTTTCACTTTCCACCACAAAGGCTGAATATAAAGCTTTATGCTCAACAACACAAGAAGCAATTTGGCTGCATCAGCTCCTTAGAGAAATTGGCATGAAGCAGATCAACGGTACAATTATTTCTTGTGACAGTCAGAGTGAAACTCAATTGGCCAGGAATCCTGTATTTCATGCTAGAACAAAGCACAAAGACGTAAAGTATCAATTCATACGTGAAAAGCTTTTTTCAGAAGACATAGATGTGATTCATTGTAGTATCGCTATACAAGTGGCCGATATATTCACAAAGCGCTAAGCAAAGACAAATTTGAGGATTTTAGACTAAAGCTTGGCGTGGAAGCGATATCTTGAAGTTGAGAAAGATTGGAAGACATGTTTGCTATATCTTGTTTATAGCATTTTGGTAACATATTTTTTCCTTTTTAGATTATGAGCAACTATGCTATCATGGAGGCATGTTCCATGAATACTTTTCTTGTTGATAGCATGCAAAACGTTCATTATTGAGGGAGAGAGTTAAAAAAAAGGGCAATAATTATCTTGTTTTGCAGTTACTTGCCGGTTTTCTGATGGCTACTTTCTCTCTTTTAGTTCTAGATGGTGGGCAAATCTTTCTTGAGCCCCTTATTTGTTACTTATATACAATTCTCTTATACTTTTAGTTTAGTGTGAATATACAGTGTGTTTGGAGAGCAATTTGTTATCGTCTTGTCTTGAAGCGCTTTGTGATGTGCTAGCATGATTGAATCGATCAACATTTGTTTATTGTCAACTTGAAACCCTATCAAAAGGTTAAAAGTCTTTTCAAATGGCAGGGATGAAGCAGGCTGTATATAGAATGGTTCGGGAATGTACTTCATGTTAGATCAACAAAGCAGATCATTTTAAAAAACCTGGATTGCTACATCCACTATCTGTTCCTTCCCAATGGTGGGAACTAGTTATGGTGCAGCACATGTGCCACAACTATTTCTTAAAAATGTTTGCAAATTGCATGGTTTACCAAAGGAAATAGTGTGCGATAGATTGGAGATTTGCTAAACAGATTTGGAAGGGGATGATGGATAAGTTAAAGAACAAGTGATGTTTGAGCACTGCATTCCATCCAGAGACAAATGGACAAACAAAAAGAGTGAATAAATGGTTGGAATGTTACTTGCAACATTTTGTAGCAGATCAGCAAACAAAATGGATTGATTGGTTGAATTTAGCTGAATTCAGTTACAATTCAATGCCTCACATGTCTACTGGAATGACCCCTTTTTATGCATTGTATGGATGTCAACCAATAAAACCTATTGACATGGAATCAATAGATGTAACAGTGGCAAATGAGTTGCAGAATATGCAGAACATCCTCAAGTCTAATCAGGATCATATGCGAGAGGCTCAACAAAAGATGAAATATTATGCTGACAAGCTTCGGTCATTTCGTGAATTCCATGAAGGTGATTACATGTATTTACGAATACAACCTTATTGTCAATCAGTATTGAAGAAAACCCAAAGTGAGAAGTTATGTCCTCGATTTTATGGGCCATTTCAAATCGTCAAATGTGTGGGAGAATTAGCATATGAATTGGACCTACCAATCATAATAAAAATGCACAATTTGTTCCATGTAAGTTTGTTGAAGAAGCATATTGGCAAGGATGTTCAAACAGTGGCTGAATTGCCATTAATAAACAAAAAAAGGGAATTTGGTAGTTGAATCAGAGGCAGTAGTTGGGTACCATGACAAAGAGTTACGGAATGGAAAGCGAATACAACAGTACCTACGTTATAATTCCGGTAGATTTAGTACTTTCGCTGACTCGGCCATGCTTTTATTCCCGTCACCGTAAAGTATGGTTGTGAGGCACCACGCTTTGTTTTCGCTCGTTGGTTGATCCACTACTTGTCGACTTAGTTGGTATTGGCGCTCCCGGTATATTTGTATTCTAGAGCTCCCTTGTTCATGCTTAGTCGATGCTCTCTGCTGTAGTTCGGTGGCTTTGACTCCGCTTCTTGATATCCTTCGTACGATTATTATAGCCGGAATCTGTTAGAAGAATTTGCATGGGAATCTTCTAACAACACATGGGCCATTCCATGCACAGTCGACTCTCGTCACTTTATAATACTCTGACACATAGGCAAGCACATAGGTCGACATGTGTCACTCATTCAATGGACCAAATGTCCCAATGAGCATATGACGCGTGTTTTGTTTGACTGGTTAACCCTGACATGTGTCACTCATTCACTGGACTAAATGTCCCAGTGAGCATATGACAAGTGTAAGTTGACCAATCAACCCTCTCCTACAAAATAGGTGGTCAGTCCAGCCACTCCTAATTAATGTCCCAGTACCCCATACCAAAGCTCAGCATGCGACTCAGAGACATCGTAACATAGATACCATTTTATTTACATTTCTTTTACAAGTGTCACCACAGGCCGGTCCCGTGACACAGCCATTTACAAATGTCACCACAGGTTGGCGACTTAGCCAATTCACTTTCTTACAAAGGTACATCTGTAAGTAAAAACAGTAAACAACTGGGACAGGGAGTAAAAGCTGTACCACTTACCCAAAGACATAACACGACCCAAATAAAGTAACCTCCTTATGTAATCTTTATAAGCAAACGTTCTAGAGACAACATTACTAGGGGCCAAAAAGTTAAGAGTATTAAAAGTATGACGAGAAGAAGGAAGGGGAGGAGGTGTGATCACAACTTGTGGAATGTAGCAATTTGTAGGAGGGGGTAGATGATGTGATATAGGCTTCCAAACTTTTAGACCATTGCGAACATAAGGTGTTATGTTTTTAGGTTTAGAGTAGGTTCTCCACAACATGGAAGTTTATTTGGCAAAGTAGAAACTCTTTCGTAACTTGGACTTACCCTCAAGATTATAACCTTGAGGAAAAAGGGAGTAAAGAGTTCTCATCCAAAAAAGTTCACGAAGCCACGCTACCTTGAAAAACTCTATAGAATTAGAAAAGTTTCCAGCAATGTGCTCAATGGGAAAGACCCTAAAAAACTTAAAACCACATGTGGCTATAGCAATATACAAAGGTTTTAACTCTTCTTTAGGAAACTTAGAGCTATGCACTCTTCTAGCTTCTTGAACATGTTCTTGAAAATGTCAAAAGCAAAGATGAAGGCAACTTCTTGGTAACTTCATGCATGAGGGTTTGGCTAACATAATTTTTACAATACCTAGAACAACTATGGGTTTGAAGATGGATAGCGTACTTTTCTACCACCCAAATTCGCAATGGCCCAAACTGTCTTTTGTTGTTTTTGCCTTTTCTGAGCTTCTGCATGAAATATGGCATTAGTTTTTTATCTTTGTGAGGATTTCCTATTCAAAAGGACCTCCTCTTTTACTTCCATTTCATGTAGTGGGTTGCATGGACTCTAGTTTCACTGATAGTCATTGTGTCTCTGATGTTTTGTTAACCGTGCCTGTTTTGAAGATTTAATCAGCTAAAAGGAAATGAAATGGAAGAGTTAGCACTGGCTTTCAGAACCTTGGCTGAATTGAATTCAGACATCGATGTGACTCCTGTATTGATGGACACACCATGGCAGCAATTAACCATGGCACAATTGGAGAAGGTAGTATGGAAGTTTTCTCACAGAGGCTTACTTTCGTCAGGTTGTTTATTATTTTTCCTTTCCATGCTAAGACGTCAACTGAGAGAGTAAAATTCATTGTAGCATGGGTTTCAAATTAACATAATGTTCTGTGATCTAGTGGCTTTCAGATGCTCGAGGAGACAAAGAAGCTGCTATTATCCAATGAGAAAGTTCATGATTGCCTGCATCCTGGATGTGGTCGACATTTTTCTACGCCTGGCAATTTAAGAGATCATCTTAATGACCACAGGTGACATGCCTGAAAAATACTTAATTCACATTTGTTGTTTATGTCTACCTGTTCATGTATTGCAAATTTTGGCTAATTTAAAGTGCAGTTCTCTAAGTAGGCTTTTTAATGATTTTTCTGTAAACTATGTTTCTTTACCAGTGGAGAGCGCCCCTATTTGTGTGAATTTGAAGGATGCATATCGCATTTTCCTAGCAGGCAGATGCTTTGTCGGCATATGAAAAAGCATGAGCGAGCGCATAGGTGCTCATTTGACGGTTGCAACAAAAGATTTGCTTTTCGTGAGCGCCTGGTATGTTCCTTTTCTGGCATTTACTTCATAGTGCACGTGTTGGAACTTGATTCTATGTTGGATGTAGTCAACAAGTGCAAATCCAGCTCCATTGACGATGAGCAAGAGCAGCATACCTAGTTTGTTGGGTACGTTTCAGTGAATGATTTGATCCTTGTAGGCACCATTTTACTTCTTGTCTGATGAACTATCTTCTGTATAGATTGTACACCAAAAAACTCATTGTGACGAAAGGCCTCTTATCTGTCCTTGGGAAAACTGTGGCAAAAGTTTCAAGTGGGCCAACTCTCTTCATGGACACATGAGAACTCACACCGGAGAGAAGCCCTTCCAATGCATGTGAGTTAGCAGTTTCTGTTGTAGCAGGGTGTGCTTAAGTCTTCCTCTTTGGTTTATAGTTTTGTTATAAGCATAGATTGTAGAAGATGAGTGTGTGACCATTTGGCTTCCTGCTAGATTCTTTCTTTTGGTTCTTGACTAAATATTACCTTGTGCCATGAATTTCTGCTAGTTAATCAATCATTGGTTATGAGCTGATGTCCTTGCTATTAATGCAAGTTTCCATAGTAACGTGCTTGAAGTTTTCAAACTTTTCTGCTGAGGTTTAAAGGCAAACAACCCTGGAGCAATGCAACAATGCTGAGAATGTCCCAAGACTACAATGTTCAAATATAGAAGCCATAAAATGCGGGAAAAAACAGAATTAATCTATATAAAGCTTGATCAGTAAGCTCTTGAATAGTTACTTGATCAGAAAGTACCAGAATACAAAATTTGGGTCCAAAGTCCAAATCCAAGAATTTTATGAATAATTAACACAAAATATTACAATATTTCATGTTGAGTTGGGACTTTCTTGTAGTTACATCATGCATAAGCTGCCAGACTTCTGCCTCCTTGAGTCACTTTCAAACTTGAGGGTTCAAGGCCATTTATAACCTTTCCCCACCCTAACATTACCTCTGGTCGTGGTAGGTTCCACCGACCTTTCGTAGGTAGAGTAGCACTCAACAGATTACTAGGACACCTAGGTACATGATTAATGAAATTGATTTTTGATTGTGGTCATCTACATAGGACTCGGCAAACTACAATTATTTCATAAATACATGTCGTGGTGCTATGCATATTACCTATAATAGCTCTAGTAGGACCCTCCACTGATGTTACCTGGTAAATGAATAAATAGATTTTATAACGTGGTCACGGCATCTCACCTGACAATAATATAATAGTCACGTGAATATATCTGATCACGTGAACATTAGCCATGGTGGTTCAAAACATTACAAGTAGGCATTACTTTCAAGATCTTCAACATCTGATTCACTTCAGTATTTTAGAATCTAATCCTCCCATTGCTTTGATTATGCATCACATGCTGCATGATCTATTATTCTCCTCTCAAGTCTATGATGTCACAGTGTACAACACAGGCTTATGAGTGGAGGCAAAAGAATAGCTGTTTTAAAAAAACTACAAGTATTTATGTAAAGGGACAAGATTGGTGATGCATTAAGTAAAAGAGCTTGTTAGAGGTTGGAAAATGATGTAAGTGCTCATGGGGCTCTAAAGGCCTTAACGAGAGTAGATTGTTGTTGGCCATTCTTAGGCTACTGAGTGCTATTTAGAGTTGTAGCCATTTTTGTGGGGAATTACTAGCATAGGAACCTAGTTAAGTAACCTGGCTATGGAAAATTGCATCAAGGCTGTATAGAGGCCAAACTTGTGGAAAGTGATATATTGTGGATTTTGGGCGATCTCTCCATCTGCTGTCAACATATTTAGATCTCAAGTGGTTTATGTGCCCACTATCACAGAAGAGCTTGCCAAGCTCTAGCTGTAGGCTATATCTGTTGATGGCTACCATTTGTATTCAATTTTTCGAATGAAATAATCTACTTGCTGTGTTTTGTGTCTTTTGTGATTTCATTGATTGCTGTACATTTGATTCTATCGTTGTTGCACTCCTTTACTTTTGTGGGATTGTGGGTATATCACAAGTTCTGTTGAGCATACACCATAGAACTTCTAAGTGGAACTGAGACATTTTAAGCAAAACAATTGAAAAGCTACACAATGGCTGTTGGACGATGACAATGACCCTGCATTTTGTGGCACAGGTTTAGTGGTTGTGGACGCCTTTTCGGTTACAAAGTGGATTTGACAAGACATGTGCGAACTCACTATGGTCAGCCAGCACGACTTCCACACTAAGCTTTTGGAGTGCTCACAATCTTGAAACATGCTCTTGACGCTTGATAATAAGTCACTGGCTTTGTTGGCTGGCATCAACTTTCTTTACACAATTTACCACCTCATTGTCACTCGCTTCAGCTACGGTTGAAGGACTTGCGAGGAACAGCTGTGCCAGATGAGAGAATTGCCAGATTGTTACTGTGTAAATGCTGTGAATTTCTACACTCTTTTGTTGATGGTAAGCCCCTGGCTTGGTTGATTCACACTGACGCTGAAAATAGAAACTTCAAAAAATTCCAAGCATGTCACTTGAAAAAAATCTAATCTCTAGCTGGCCGCCAGAGTCAAGCGTGGCATGCTTGACTTACATTGAGCTTGATGCTAGGCATCAAGTGAGCTTTGATTTCTTGCAGTGCTCAAATGGAGTCACAAAAAAAGGTTCGACATTTTTGTATATTTGGTGGCAATTTTGGAATGTCTAATCAAGTGACCAAGCTTCAGACCAATGAATTTCATTCACTTTCAGGCTATTTATTCCGTGATTGAAAACCACCAAGTGAAACCATCATTTAAGATGATGTGTCTTGTTAAAGGAAGAGAATTTTTAGCAATAACTACAAATTTCAGAGTCCAGAGTCTAGACCATACTTCATGAAGGTTGTATAATGCCTTGAGAGGCAATAAGTGTGCTATCTTTGCATGCATGTCAGCATTCTAGGACTAAGTGTTTCAAGACTCCAGCTTTGGTTATTAGGCTAATGAGTCGTGAGGCTCTCATTGTTGTAGATACAACCCAAGAGTAAAGAAATTTGACTTCTTCAAGAACTTATAACTATCTCATGATCTCCAAGATCACCAAGCTAGAGTCAAATTTTGTACACAACACAAAATTAGATTGTTGACTCAACCATCCCAAGATGAAATCCATCCCGAGTCCCGACTAAACTCATGAACCTTGGAGCTATTAACTATGCACACCCTTGACTTTTGCTCAAGACTTGGGAGATTTTGGCATCCCATGCCACCAACATCTTCCCTCATCTATCACTAGCTCTAGCAAGCATATGACATACTATCATCTTGGCATATAAAATGTCCATCTTGGTATCCACTTCTCCTTGCTACAATGACGACTGACGGTAGGTGATGCACATCTCCCATGGACACATGATATAAGGCAAACTCTTGTCCTCTTTGAAGTATTTCTTTCCGTTAGGAGCAAATGAAAGAATTTCAGTTTCTTTCTCCCAAGCGTTTCATCTTTTGATAGATTCTCCACTAGAACTACTTTGACATTTGAGATCATGTCATATTTTTGGTCAAGTCAACTCAATTGATTCACATGGAATACACGAGGCACTCTCACCCCTAATAGAAGTTCCAACCTATAAGTAGCATGATCAAGTCTCAATAAATTACTATACCTTGGAGATTGCTGTAGTGCTACCCTCAAAACTCTCTGAAGTGTACTATAAACTTTGTATCGTCTGAAGTGTTTTTACACGATCCTTTGCAGTTGGCAACATATTTCACTTCTCTTGCAAGAGATTTGACCACAACCAGAATTTAAGTGGGGAGGGGTAGCTTTTCCAGTGGTGGCTGGAGCAGATGCAGCACTAGAAGAATACAGAACAAAGCATTTACAGCATCAAAAACCAAGGAGATCTTGTTGGGAGACCACAATGCGATGGGTGGCTAGGTGGTTGGGGTGGGACAACCAACATGCGGCCCACGCGCGTGTGTCCACGCGGTGGCGTGCGAGGTCTAGTTATCCTACGGATCTACCACTTGGAGGCTGTTGCTGCTATCCCGACCTCTAATACAGTCTCACTATCTTGGCCTACCCAGGGTGGACTCTGGTGAATCTGCGTGCACTCAAACGTTGATCAATTCTAGAACTCTGGAATTTTACTTGATGTTTCCAGAGTTATTGCGAGTTCTGTGAAAGCAGGAGCCCTGATTTTTCTCTTCATCTTGTACTCCACCTTGGACAAACAAGCTATAGTGGAAGAGATCAGAAATAAACTTAGACTTGAGCACAAAGCAGGCGGGAATTTAAAAATTATGTGCATTCTACCCTAGTCTTTATCAGTGCTCCCAACAATATTCCTTTGTCCTAAGAAGGTATCCTTCCCACCCCTAGGGGAAAAATTACTGGCATAAGTTACTCTGACATTTCAAACGTTTAAAAAAAAATCATAAGAGACTCTCATATCTCGTTGTCTGATGATAGATGGAAGACATGAAGGAAGTGCAGGCAATTGAGGGCAGCTCTTTATTGTCTTTCACCCTGATCTACACTGAAAGTCCACAACATATTGTTCAAGACCTTAGTGATTGTATTCCTCAGAAATCTTAAACCGGACCTTCAAACTCTGAAAAATTATATTAACAGCAACATAGTCGCTCAGATCAAGTAGTTTCTTGGCTTGGAATTTCTCGGAGATAACGTCATTGTGCTGCATCTTGGCAACTGTCAAGATGCAAATTAAGATGCGAACACAGTCCTCTCTGAATCTTCCTTTAAATAATGAAAGCCATGATACCTACTTTCAAGTACACCTAGGACTTCTTACTGAATGATGCTACCTAAATATTGACATCGGCTAAAGTCACTCTTCATTCTTCCCTTCTAGATTCAAATGCGTGCTATTCAAGTTACTTGTTGGGGCAAGTACCGGATATCTCTGCTGATTTTGAGGCTAACTTTTTCCGCCACATCAAAGCTTGTATCTAATGGAAGGTAACTTATGAGATTCCTAGCTTTTTGGAGATCGATGGTGAGGTCTATTACAAGCAGCCCATTTTATATGATGAACTCTCTCAGACTATTGCAAAACATGCACATGTATGAGAAAGATCAAATTCTCAATTAAAAGATCTAGTGATAGGATCTAGAAGCAATTTGGCCCCTCTACATCCTCACTTGTGCAGCTTTTGATATGTCAGATCATCATCTCATTTGGTTGCGTTCAGAAGTTATGTTGGTATGAAGTTTGTGCACGGGTGGTTCCAATTGGGACTGGTTTCTGTTTGGACATCATGTGGCATTCCCATTTGTTGTGATACATTATGGTTAGGTGTCGATGTCTCTAACAATGCAACATGCCCATCTCTTAATGATTGGTTTATATATTTTTGGGTGTGCTTGTTAACACTATCCATTAGTGAAACAAACAAGCTATTTTCTTTCCAATCAAATAAATGTCAGCACCTGTTCTATAAATTATCCTTATAGCATTCCAGTATGCTTGAGCTTCATCCACCATAAAATCCCTAAATGTGATAGACTCATCCAAGTAATTTCACATGACTGGATTCAATAGAGTCCAAAACAACACTTGCACATCCTGAACCTTTATATCACATATTATAGTTGTGTGCATTGATTGATTCTTGCAAAAAATTAAATATTAAGGAAAATATTAAAGGTCAACAACAATTTTTTAGATTGTGGTTAGAGATGAACCTTGTAGAACAGCTAGAAAGAGAATTGACCCCTCCAGTGATGGTTTTTGAAGAAAATTTGGAGTTGAATTGGACAATGAATGTCTAATTACCTAATAATAAATTGTACTTTAATGGGTGTGTTACCAGTTTGTTAACTTTACCTGACCACGAGATCAAAAAGCAAGGGACATAAAATGGTTGGGACTAAAAGAGTAGAGATGCCAAAAAATCTACAAAAAGTAAATATGAAATATTAGGTAATTTGGTCAAAAGCTTTGTCAAGACCATGTCTAAAAGAGCAGAGATGCCAAAAGAATTACAAAAAATAAAGATGAAAGCTTAGGTAATTTGGTCAAAAGCTTTGTCAAGACCAATTTTAAGAACAATTGTAGAGTAATCAATCCACAGAGGAGTCAATAACCAACCAAACATTGAGTATGTTGTGAAAGAGAGATCTTCACTTTAGAAATCTTTTAGCAATGAGAGGGGAGAAGAGAAGTAAGTATTTGGCAATGGAAGTAAGTATTTGGCAATGGCTTTGGCCAATATTTTATAAGATGTGTTCAACATAGTAAGCAGGGTAGTCGAAAAGAAACAAAAAAAAGTCGAATTTCAGAATGAGTTTGATGAGTTCATGGAAGAGAGCAAAAGGGAAAGAGCTAAAGTCGGTAGCAAAGTAGACGAAATTCAGAAGAGGAAAGACCGACATAGTTCCAATGAGCAAGGAAAAACTTTGGGATATCAAGGCCAAGAGTCTCGTCTCTATGTAAGCATTTCGATGATGAGTACAATTCTTCAAGGGAAAGAGAGAGGAAATAGACACGGATTCAACAATATAAAGAGGAGAGGAAAATGAGCAATAAAGATCAAGACTTGCCAAGATGGAGAGGATGGGGGAGTGGAATTAAACAAATGACAGAAGTGGGAGAAGAAAGAATTACTAATCAACAAAGGTAAGACAAGAAGGGTGCCATCACCAGTGAACCAATAAAAATCTTTTCTGTGTTCTTGAGCTTAGGATTTTTTGAAGAAGAAGGCGAAGATAAGCATCTTTAAGCCAGTTGAGGTGGGTGTTCTTTCGCAAGATGGTTGCTTTAGATTCATCAATAACTCTTAACTGATAAGACTGAGAGAGGAACTCATTAGCACAAAGGGCAAGGTCACAACACACAAATCTAGCTAAAGAAATATCGAAGACAATATGCTTGATGGAGGTCTCAGTTTAAGTATTAAAGGAGATTGTTACGTACTCATAAGGGCACATAACAAATTACTTGAGGTGACGGTCCCATTTTATGGGATAGAACGCTGGTTTGGAGTTATAGGTCTTTTGGATGCCATGTGTTAATGTCTAATTTGCGCGAGGTGACCCTTTGTTTTGGACCACCGTCAATGTGCACAACTGACACGTGTCGTTGGTCATGTGTGACCCCTATGGTCGAAGATGATTCCACTTGGACTATGTATATAGAGGTGAATCTTCATGAGCTGAGCATTCATTCTCTCCTGGAGAATGAAGAACTCTTCCACTGGTGGTCAGGTCAGGACGATTATCTAGGCCTCATGATGTAGGTAGGCGAGGGTCAAGGGTAAGGTATGGTGGTATGGGACAACATGGCTTATTGAAAATCTAAGCTTGCTTGATGGTGGTCTATAGCTCTAATGCACGAGGGAGAAATGGCAGTACCTCTATGGATGGGCGGTAATGTAGTGTTCGTCACATGATTGTGTCTTAACAATGACCGGATTTGATGATGAGGATTCTAACATTTGGTATCAGAGCCACCGATCATTGTAAATAAGGTGCAATCGTTTCAACTTAAATTTTGGTTGGTTGAAACTTCTTGTTGATGTACCAGGACAACTTAATATTCTTGGTTTGATCGCTATTTTTTTAGTTTTCTAGTCAGAAAACTTTTGGTTTCTGACTGTTTTTTGACATTTTGGAAGCCAAAACAAAAAAAAAAACAAAAAAACTAGGCAATTTCAAAATCTTAAAAAAAAAATGGTAAGAACCAAAAACAAAATTCTGCCAAACACCTGAGCGCGCCCACACGTGGCCGGCGCGGGGAGGGCCCTTGTCCCCTTTATGGATGGAGGAAGGGGCACAATCCAAGTGTAGCCTGCCTGCAGCCCCCTCTTGCCTCTATGTTAGAAGAGTGAGAGGAGAGGGAACTTCCCTCATCTTCTTTTGTTTAATCAATTTGAAAGTGCTTTGTACTTTTCAAAGTACTCTTTTGACTTTTTTTTAACATATAAACCTTTTTAAATTTTAAGGTTTATACCAATTTTAAAATTTTCATGAGTTTTATGATTTATGAACTTTATAAGTTTAACTATTGTAACATAAGTTTAAAACCTATGAGTTCAAAACTTATAAACCTTATAACTTAAAAGTTTAAGGTTTTAAGCTAATTAAAAAAAAATTAGGTTCGTAATTTAAAGAAAAGGGGAGAAGGGAGGATTGCAAAAAATAGGCAAAATCTAGCTTAATCTTTTGCAATATCATGTACATAGTGAAATCTCACATGTGTGGAGCATGTTCCCACGTGTGGAGGTTAGCCACAATCTTTTTAGTTCATTTATGAAGAGTTTGAATAGTCAATAGGCCTTAATCTTGAGTTTGAGGGGTACTTTGACTTTTCTACCCCATGCACTGTTAGTAGGTGATTAGGCCAATTTTGGTGTGTGGTGTAGCTCGAGGTAGGTTAGGCTTCTTACACATGGCATGATAGTAGAGGGCTAGTGACACTTTCCTATATGTTGTCATGAAGTCATGTGACCAATCAAAAGTGAAAGATCCATGAAATTGGTCCAATCATAATTAAGGGTCCTTATATCACTAAATCAATCAAACTAGGAGGAGATATGCAAGGGGTCCAATCAAAATGATGTTGACTACACCTTTTTGATATCGGATTTCTATTTGAGAGAGGGAGAAGTGATTCTACACTAAGTTCTTTGGAGATTTTGTGTGATTCTACACATTCACTATTAGTTACTTTCTCTCTCTACTCGAGAGCTATTGCATGGATTCTCTCTCTACTCGAGAGCAAGCCTTTTCTATACTTAGTTTTTTTTATCATGAGTTGTCTTGACATGTGAATGTACTTTGGTGAATGATTTACGCATGTTCTATGTGCTCTTGCTTTAGATTTTTGAAGATAGATCTTAAAATCCATCAAGTGCTTGATCTTGTGCAATCACCCACATCTTAGGAGATCAATCACACATTTTGGGCTGTCCTCACACGTGTGAAAACTTCACATGGTATCAGAGCCTACCTAAGATAATCATGCATACATCAAGAGTGATGAAAAGTTTGGCTTGAAATCTTGATCTAGTGAGTGCAGCTGCATCTCTATGGGCTATCAAGGGGATTTATGGGTCAAAATAGATCAAAAACACATTGGATTGATCCATGATGGGTACTGCTTAAGCACGCGTGAGATCACCAAAATTTTGGGGTTTTTCCATGTTAGAAATCGAGTGCTTGATAGCTTTTTGGAAAGCTAGTGAAGTGTAGTTTTTAGTGCAATTGATTACATGCCAATTGGATGTGTCTTGACGAAGTTATAGATTTTCAAAGTGAGGTGGGTAGGGCACCCAACCTGGTTGGACACAACAATTTAGGCTCACATCTAGCTTGTTTCATCCAAAATCTCAAGAAAAAGCTTGCCAATTTTGTCTACGTGAGATCTAAGCATCATTTTGAGGTCATAGCCACAGAGTTTCATACAAATCACTTGTATTTGAGTCTTTTGTGGATGTTTTGAGTGCTTTTCACGTGCTTGAGTAAAGGTGGCCCAAATTTTGTCCTTTCTTCATCTTTGGATGAGAGTTTGATCTAGTTTGAGAGAGATTGGTAGAGCTAGTGGGATTGATCTCACACCTTGTTGCAAGATCAAAAGTTGGAATTGGTAGGACACCATTATTGAATCCATCATTGAGAGAGAAGCAACACTTTTTGATTCATTACAAGACAATTTCTCAAGTTTGCATGACTTCCTTGGGATCATTTCTCCTGGAGCATAGTGAGAGATTGACCACCTCCAATTATGCCATTTAGAAGGTGAGGATGGATCAATTTTAGGACTCCAAGATGTGATGGATATTGTGCTAGAGGACAAAGATGACTACATATCATCAAGATGAATGTATCCAATGAAGTGTTGAAGACGATTGGCTCTTGCATCTTGGCCAAGGAGGCTTGGGACACACTAAAATCCATTTATGAGACAAGGGACACATATAGGTTGCTCACACTAAGGAATGAAATCTTTCAAAGCTTCCAAAAGAGTGATGAGAATGTCTCAAATTATGTTTTGAGAGTGAAAGATCTTCATAGAGAGCTTGCTTGCATAGGAGACCATCTCAATCCAAGAGAGTTAGTGCAAGTGATCCTAAATAAATTGAAGGATGAATTTGACAACCTTGTTCAATCTTATGCAATTAAGGAGGAGCTTCCAAGCTTGGAGGCACTACAAGGAGTTCTCATTTCCGAGGAGTGTAGGCAAGAGAACAAGATATTGAGGATCAATCAATTTTCTTTGAAGGATGATGAAAAGCTTTTTTCTCAAAGGACAAGCCAAGAGGAAGGGGCAAAGAGCAACATCAACATTTCAAGAAGGACAAATCCAAGGAGGAGAGTGATGAGGATTCATCACAATCATCAACAAGTTGCAAATCCAACAAGAAGTGTTTTTTTTTTTGGTAAGAAAGGCCATTTTGCTTTTAATTGTTCCAAGAAGAAAGAATTTCTTAAACAAGCTAATCTTACTAAAGAGAGTGAAGGTGAGGTAGAAGGGAGTTATGATGAAGGTGTGAAAAATACAGATCCTAAGTGGATCTAAACTCCAAGATCATTGGCTTGAATGCTTGCACTCCAAACTACATAAGCTAGGAATTGGCAACACATTCTATGCTACCTAGAATGCAAAGAACTTGATCAAAAAGCATTTATCACAAATGGAAACTTTCATAAACATCAAGTGCGGCCCAAAATAGCATTATACAGTCCATAATACATCAGCCTATCACTTTTGGAAAGCACCTAAGATCATACACAATAACTTGAAGACAATACACACAACAATGCTCTCAATGGAGGAAGAAACAATGACAATGATCTATTGATCTCAATGAAGCATACAAAATGTTTCTCCAACCTGTTCTCCACGACTTCCCTACTATTTATGGATGAGGAAGATGACTCTCTCTCCTCTCTCTAGAAGGTACTTGACCCTAGATATTCCCTATATAGGAAAAATAGCTAAAAATGGCTTATATGACCAAAATACATCAAAATGGTCTCATTTTGAAGGGTATGAAGTTTGACACTTCATCATACTGAAAAAATACAGTAAATAAAAACATTGTGGCCTGGTTCACACGTGCAAAACTCTAGAACCAAAACTATTTACAATTTTAGCCAATTTAGGCCTCAAACTAGCTAGGAAATGTTGACAATTTTCACACTCCCTCTTCAACATTGGATGCTAGTTTCAACATAGTCTTTGAGCACATTCCAAGATTAGATCTATGCATTAAATATAGGTCCTTTCCCAATGGTTTGGTGAAGATATCAGCCACACACTCCTTTGAAGAGACATGTTGAAGCTCCACCTCTTTGGCAATGACTTGATCTCTCACAAAATGGTGAGCAATCTCAATGTGCTTGCTCCTTGCATGAAAAACAGGATTGCTTGCCAAGCTTTGGGCTGAAAGGTTATCACAAAGTATGATTGGAGTCTTCTCTGGTTCCAGCAAGTGAAGATCCAATAACATCCTCTTGATCCAAAGAATCTCCTTGGTGCATGTTGTTAATGCCTTGTACTCGGCTTCGGTGGAAGATAGAGAGATAGTTGGTTGCTTCTTTGATAGCCATGAGACCACTCCATCTCCAAGATAGATTGCAAAGGCACTTGTTGACTTCCTATCCATTTGATCACCTGCAAAATCTGAATCTGAAAATCCACAAAGGTTAGGTGTAGTACCTCCATACAAGATGCCAAAATCTCTAGATCCCGAGATGTATCTAAGTACTCTCTTTCCTAGCTTCCAATGAGCCTCACTAGGATCTTGCATAAATTGACTTAGTTTACCAACCACAAAGCTTAGATCAGGTCTTGTGATGGTTAACCATATAAGAGATCCTATTAGCTTTCTATAGAGAGTAATGTCCTTGAAGGATCTTTCATTACTTCTTGTAGTTAGCTTTACATTTGATTCCATAGGAGTAGAAACAACTTTACAATCTTCCATATGAAACCTTTTTAGAATAGAGTTAACATACTTTTCTTGACATATGAATGTAGATTTAGAAGTTCTAATAATCTCTATTCCTAAGATATAATGAAGTTTACCAAGATCTTGAATTTCAAACTCTCTTTTGAGTGCCATCTTGATTTCATCTATATCTAGATTGTTACCACCACTTAAGATAATGTCATCAACATAGATCAAAAGTAAAGTGATATCATTTTCATTCAATCTAAAGTAGAGAGAATGATCATACTCACTCATAACAAAGTTTTGAGAAAGTAAGAAGGAATTGAGCTTAGCATACCAACTCCTTGGTGCTTGCTTTAGCCCATACAAACTCTTTTGGAGATAGCACACATGATTAGGCTCATCATGTGAAACATAGCCCTCGGGTTGCTCCATGTAAATATCTTCTTCAAGATCACCATTCAAGAAGGCATTAGTAACATCCATTTGCCACATATCCCAATCATAAAGAGTTGCAAGAGAGATTAGGATTCGAATAGTTACCATCTTTGCCACGGGTGCAAAGGTCTCATCATAGTCAATACCATATTCTTGAGCATACCCCTTTGCCACCAACCTTGCCTTGTACTTGTTGATTGATCCATCTTGATTTGTCTTGATCTTGAAGATCCACTTACAACCAATTGCCTTCTTGTCCTTTGGAAGCTTTACCAACCTCCATGTGTTGCTTTTGATGAGTGCTTGATGCTCATGATCCATGGCTTGGATCCATTCCTTCTTTTGAATTGCTTCACCTACACAAGTTGGTTCATCAAAAGAGGTAAGAAAAGCAAAGTTAGAGTTGTCCACCACTTGCTTTCCTTTTTCATCATAGGTTAGCCTTGATGGCTTAGCCCTTTGCCTTTGAGTCTTCCTTGAAGTTTGCTTTGGAGTGGCATCTCCATCTTCATCCAAGACATCTTGCACATCATGATGATTAGTAGGCACATCAACATCAACATCAACAACATTGGAAACATTCTCTTCATGAAAGATGACATGCCTACTTATGACAACTTTCTTTGTAGAAGGAATGTACACTTTGTAAGCCTTGCTTACTTCACTATAGCCAACAAACACACCCTTCTTTGATGAAGGATCTTCTTTAGTTCTATCATCAAGTGTGATATTGACAAAACATGTACATCCAAAGATCCTACAATGCTTGACACTCGGCCTTCTACCATAAAGAACCTCATGAGGAGTTTTACCATCCAAGGAAGCACTTGTCCATCTATTACATAGATAGTTAGCACATGCTAAAGCTTCCCCCCAAAAAGACTTAGCAAGATTAGCATGTAGTCTCATTGCCTTGGCACATTCACAAAGGGTTCTATTCTTCCTCTCGGCCACTCCATTCTGTTGTGGAGTCCTAGGACTAGACATCTCCCTCTTAATCCCATGTGCTATACAAAAGTCTTTGAACCTATTTGAGGTGTATTCCCCTCCATTATCAGATCTTAAGCATTTGATCTTTGTATTGAATTGGTTTTCCATTTCATTCTTGAACTTGACAAATGCAGCAAACACTTCATCCTTACTTTTAAGAAGATAGATCCAAGTATACCTACTAAAGTCATCAATGAAAGTTGCATACATCTTTGCCCCACCATTGCTAGTTGTACTAGAAGAATGAATATCAGAATGCACAAGTTGAAAAGCTTCTTTAGATCTAGAAGTAGATCTAGAATAAGCAAGTCTATGAGATTTGGACAAGGCACAATGTTCACAAACACTATTGTTTGCAACAAGACTTTTAGGGAGACCATTCTTTGCCATTACCTCCAAAGATTTGAAGTTGGGATGGCCCAACCTCTTGTGCCAAACTTCTTGGTTTGTCAATTGCTCCCTAGCCATACATCCTTCATGATTAGAGATCACACATGCATCAAGCTTGAAAAGTTTACCATGCCTCCTACCTTGAGCAATCAAGGATCCACATTTACTTATCAAACATGCATCTCCAATGAACTCCACATCAAGTCCTTTGTCAATCATTTGACTTACACTAAGCAAATTCTTAGTGATTGAAGGAATGTACAAGACATTTTCAAGATTTGCTTTCCTATTTGTTGAAAGGGAAATAGGAATAGTGCCTATGCCTTTGATGTCACATTGACCATCATTTGCAGTGTAGATGATGTTACCTTCTCCCTCATAAGACAATAAGGATGTAAAGTATTCCTTATGTCTTGTCATGTGAGATGAGGCTCCACTATCAATCCACCAAGGATCATTATCATCTATGTTGGCTAACAAACTTGAAGTCATAACAAGTGATTCACATGTGTTATGTTCTTCCTCATCTATTGTAAGATTTCCTTGCCTCTCTCCTTGCTCTCTTTTCTTTTTATAACATTCATTTGCAAAATGACCTTTTATCCCACAATAAAAGCACTTGAACTTTGACTTATTGTTCTTAGTAGAAGAGGAAGAGGAAGAGTGATCATCATGATCAAAGTTATCACCTTTGGATCATTTTCCTTTGCCTTTACCTTTGCCCTTGAATTTGCCTTTTGTGAAGAAAGCCTCTTCACCTCCACCTTGCAAGGATGCACCATCAAGCTTTGATTGCAACCTATGTTCTTCAGCCAATAAGATTTCTTGCAAGTCAACCACACTTGGCAAGACTCTTTGAATGGCAAAACTTTGCACAAGGTTAGCATGTTCATTTAGCAAACCATTCAACATAACTTGGACTATTTCACCATCTTTTATGTTCTCATCAATGCATGCTAAATCATCACTTAGGGACTTAACTCTCAAGATAAATGCATGAGCACTTTCACCCTCTCTTTGCCTACTAGAAAATATTTGTCTCCTTAGGGTCAATACCCTAGATGTGGACTTTGATTCAAAGAGCTTCTTTAAGGCATTCCATGCCTCACTTGCACTTTGACACTTTCCAACTTCCTTGAGAAGTTCATTTGTAACATTCATTTTAATGATATGAAGAGCGCTTTTGGCCTTCTTATCAAACCTTTGTTGCTCTTGAAGTGTGAGAGGTCTCTCTTCAATTTCTGCAACTATGTCCATGAGTTCATTCAACTCAAGTAAGGACTCCATCCTCACTTTCCAAGTAGAGTAGTTTGATGAACTCAACCTTTCACTAGACTCTAGCATGATCCCACCATTGGAAGCCATGATTCTAATGTTTCTTCAACTTTTAGGTTTTGTCCTAAAGCACTTAGCACTCACTTTTCTCTCAACAAATGATAGATAAAGAGATCTATGAAGATTTAGGACCCTAAAACACTTCTATCTTGAACCTAGATGGTTTCCAAGCATAGAAAGGAAGATTGAAACACATGCAACACTTTGCACACACTAAGAATGGATTACAAAATCAAACCAACCTGAACACACTCTTGCTTAAGCTCTCAAACTTTCCAGCAAGTGACCAAATCAAGTTATGGTGTGAAGAGTTACTTGCATTCTTAGAAAATACCCAAAACTAGGATGCCAAGATTACCTAGTAATGAACAAACTTGATCAACATATGATCAACACACTAAGATATTGATTCAACCTGTAAAACCACATGTAAACCACACTTCTAAAAGTTTATAAACTCCAGCAAGTGATAAATACAAGATTTAGAGGTGAATGAATGAGCACACTTAGTGAATCACAAGACTAGCTTCACTATCTTGTCAAATCTTGGTGTTTAGATGTAGATCTAAGATCACTTCACATGAGAATGTTCCTCAACCTGTTAAGAACGTGAAAACACACTTGCATAATGGTTAACACCTTCCAGCAAATGCTCCAATCAAATTACATAAGGAGAGTTACTTACATGCTCAACAAAGTACACCAAAAATTATGCCAAAATTGATGACAATCTTTACAATATGCTCTTCACAATGGAGCTTACAATATGTTCACCCAAAAAAGGGGATCTTTCATCCAAATGGGAGCTTTGCTCAGCCTTTAGGAGAATTACAACTCACTCAAAAGAGCATTTGTCATCCACTTAAGGAGAAGTTTCATCCACTTAAGGAGAGTGTTCATCCAAGAATGGAGATTGTCAAAAATAGGATTGAAAAGAACATTGTTAGTATTGAATATGCACAAGCCTCACAATCACAAATGATTAGGTGTTATGATCTGATCCAAAATAGTTTCTTTTCAGCCTCTGATCTTCAATAGACCTGAAATATGCTTTTGATCCACAAGTTCAACTCACAAAACAAAGGTTAGTAAGATTTGATCAACAAAGCAATGCAAAATCATGCTAGAACTTGATCAAACATCCAAATATCACCAAAAATGGAATACTTACTGTAAATAGAAGCCAACCAGCTCTGATACCATGTGAAAAATACAGATCCTAAGTGGATCTAAACTCCAAGATCATTGGCTTGAATGCTTGCACTCCAAACTACATAAGCTAGGAATTGGCAACACATTCTATGCTACCTAGAATGCAAAGAACTTGATCAAAAAGCATTTATCACAAATGGAAACTTCCATAAACATCAAGTGCGGCCCAAAATAGCATTATACAGTCCATAATACATCAGCCTATCACTTTTGGAAAGCACCTAAGATCATACACAATAGCTTGAAGACAATACACACAACAATGCTCTCAATGGAGGAAGAAACAATGACAATGATCTATTGATCTCAATGAAGCATACAAAATGTTTCTCCAACCTGTTCTCCACGACTTCCCTACTATTTATGGATGAGGAAGATGACTCTCTCTCCTCTCTCTAGAAGGTACTTGACCCTAGATATTCCCTATATAGGAAAAATAGCTAAAAATGGCTTATATGACCAAAATACATCAAAATGGTCTCATTTTGAAGGGTATGAAGTTTGACACTTCATCATACTGAAAAAATACAGTAAATAAAAACATTGTGGCCTGGTTCACACGTGCAAAACTCCAGAACCAAAACTATTTACAATTTTAGCCAATTTAGGCCTCAAACTAGCTAGGAAATGTTGACAATTTTCACAGAAGGATCTATCACAATGTACTCTTCTTCTAGTTTTGAAGATGGAAATGCATGGTGGATAGATAGTGGATCTAGTTCTCATATGACTAGTTCAAGAAAATCTTTCACTCATCTTGCACCTTACAATGGATCTAGTAAGTTCATCTTCATTCCTATTGGTGGTAAACACAAGATAGAAGGAATTGGTAGTGTACCTGAATTCACTATGACTCTTAATGATGTACTTTTTGTGCCTAATCTCACCATGAATCTCATTAGTGTTGGTAAAATGCTAGATGATGGTTTCCAAGAAAAAGATGATTGTTTGATTAAGAGGGATGGTGAAATGGTAGCAAGAGGGACTAGATGTGGAAATATTTTTCAAGTTGAAAACTAATCCTTGTGGAAGTGTGGTCAAGAGGAGTTTGGAATCATCTCAAGGAGGAGAAGACAAGTGATTTACCTCAATCTATATTCCGTGATGGTAAGGCTCATGAAGATGGTGCTTTGGCAAAAGCACTTGGAGAGTTATTGCCATGGTGTTCTACTTCTCATCAATTTTTTCATCTTGTTCATTTGGATGATCTTGTTTGATCAAGTAGAAGCAAAGATGGTGCTTTCTTGAAGACTTCAATTGGATGTGTTTCTTATCAATGGTCCTTGATAGGAAGATTGCAATAGTTGATACTTTGGAGATCTTTATATCCATATGCAATTGCAGTTTAGGCATTTTGGAGACGACGAACATGGGAGAGTCCATTTTGAGTTAAAATAGCAATTGGACGAGATTTCTGACTATGCAGTGTGGAAGTTCAAAATGAAGAACATAATAATAGAGAAGGAGTTGTGAGATGTCATCATAGGCGATGAGAGAAGATTGTCAAATAAAATGGACATCAAAGTGTTTGACAGGAAGATGAGAAGGGCGTTGACCTTCATCAACTTATCGGTAAAGGACCACATCATTATCCACATCAGTGATGCCGTGACACCAAGACAAGCCTGAGATGTACTGAAAGATTAGTTGCAGACTTCAAATCTGTCAAGGATCATGTTTTTAAAGTCAAAATTGAATAGTGCTCGAATGGAGCAAGGGGAGCACATTCTAACTTATATGATCAAAATAAAGACAATCAGGGACAAATTGCATTCCATAGGCGAGCACATACTTGATGCTGAGTTGGTATACATTGATTTGTGTGGCATTGTAGACTCTTATCAAATTGTTTGTGAGTGGAATAGCGTCAAGAGAAAGACTACCAACTTGTAATGAGCTCACATGGATCTTGATGCAGGAAGAACAATGACAGGAAATGGTGAAAGCTTGTCGTCAAAATACTAAATATCAGGCACTTGCAACACGCCAAAATCAAGGCAAGGGCAAGGGCAAGAAAAAGTCTAAGCAGTAGTATGCTAAGAGTCAAGAGGAAGAAAGGTCATCTAGCAAGACCAACAAGAAAGACAAGTGCTTCTACTACGACAAAAAGGGTCATTGGAAGAGAATGCCAAAAATTTTTGGCAGAGTAAAGAAAGGGAAAGCCAAAACTGTGAAGAATTGCCAAAAATTGGCAAATCTAGCTTGATAAAAAACCATGTAGTACAATGTAAATTTTGTACATAAGTGGAATTCACACATGTGAGGCCAATATATCACGTGGAAATCCACTTCTAATGTAGGTTAGGTCAAGTCCATAGGGTTGGTCATGTCATTTTGGTAGTGATTCCTAGTTTATAGGACCTAAATCCTAGATTTAAGGTGAAAATTGACCAACTAGCTATCTACCAAGCATGACTCTAGGAAATAGACTAGGGTTTCATTTTAGGGCAAAAAGGCCGAGTTAACTTCCTTACTACATGCTAGAAATCCACCTAACTCGTCACAAAGGAAGTCGAATTTGCTATGTATTCCAAGCTCTCATAGTGAGAAGATAGAATATTTTTGGAGCTCATTGGCAATCTCAAGCTACTCCACTCTGTACATTGAGTTTTTGTGATCTAAATGCAACCAAATCAATTTCTACTTGTTTCTTAGTTTGAAGGCCGAGTGAAACACTGCAAGTGTGAGACCTTTGTGAGTTTCAAGTCAATCAAATCTATTTCTTATTTGTAGAAGTCACTAGTAAGATGGGATCTGCTAGAGCATACCTTCTAGAAGCTAGTGAGAGATTGAATTCTACAAATTATGCTATTTGGAAGGACCTCTAGGTGCACAGGAATTAGTGAGATACAAAAAGAGATCTAGGCTAGCACTTCATTGTGTGAAAATGAATGTGAGCAATGATCTTTTGAGGGAACTATCATCATGTAAAAGTGCTAAAGAGGCTTGGGAGTCCTTAAAATCAATCTACGAGGGTTCTCATGCTTAGAAATCAGATTTTGCAAAGCATGAAAAGAAGTGAGAAGAGTGCATAGGATTATGTACTCAGAATCAAGTCTCTAAATAGGGAGTTGGCTTCCATTGGAGAGAAGATTCATGATGAAGAGCTTGTACAAATTGTTCTTAATGGTCTAAGAGATGACTTTGCAAATTTGGTCCAAAGTTTTGCCATCCAAGACACTTTGCCAACTATAGAAAAATTTTGCAGTGTATTAGTGGCTGAAGTGTGTAGGATGCTCCATGCAAAATCTAGGATGAGTTCCTTGTCTTTGCAGGATGGTGATGAGAAAGCCAATTTCTCATTCAAGGGCAAAAATAAGACCAATGGAAAGAAGAAGCATCCAAAGGAGGCCAAAGAAGAGGATGGTGCATCAAGCTCGAAGGGCAAGTCAAAGCAGAAATGCTTCTTTTGTGGAAAGAAGGGGCATTATGCATCTGAACGCTACAAGAGGCTAAGAGCACAAGTGGAGGAGGACAAACAAGGAAACCTTGCAAAGGAGGAGGAGGAGGATGGAGTAGATGTATTCTTGATGGCATCTACATCCTCACCAACAAGCAATAGCAATTCAAGGGACAATTGGTGGATCGACCATGGGGCTAGCTCCCACATGTCTTGTGAAAATGACTTTTTCTCAACCTTACACTCATTCAATGATGCTAAATTTTTTGTCTTTATTTAAATGATGAAGAGTGTAGGATAGATGGTGTTGGCACCATCTCTTTGTGTCTAGAATCCTCAAAATGCATGGATCTAGATAATGTCCTTTACATACCATCAATCACCAAGAATATGCTTAGTGTTGGTCTACTCTTAGAAAGTGGTTTGGATGTCCACTTTAAGCATGGTGTTTGTTTCATCTTGAAGAATGATGTTTGCATTACAAAGGGATTTAAAATGGAAGATTGTTTAAGTTGAAAGCTAGTGTTGCTTTTGAAAAAATGAGCTTGGCAGAGGAGGAGATTACTCAAGAGGAGATCTTGGCAAAGTGTGAATCTTGCATGCATTGACATCAAAAGGAGGAAGATCTTGAGGATCAGCCTCAAAGCATGAGAGTTCCAAGGGAGTCCTCAATGACGATGGCCGAGTCATCAAATTGCATGCAAATTGTCCATTCAAGTGTGCATCTTGCAAGGATGGTGAGCATTGGAGAGTCTACTATCTTTGAATACTTTTTGGATAGTATTAGTAGACATGGAGTGACTTGTTGTTAAGATCTATGATGTTTAGTACTTTGTATGACAAGACAATGAAAATTGATGCTTTCAAATCTCCATTTGTTGTTTATAAAACAATTCATTGGATAACTATTTTTGTAATAGTTTGAATAGTGTCATAAAAGATGAAACATCATTTGTATTGGAAATCTTTGGGTCCACATGCTTTGAGCATGATCATTCCAATGTAAGGACCAAAGATTATCCTATTTCAATTATAGGAATAATGGTAGTATTTTGCTCTTCAAGTAGAGATTGTAGAATCTACTTGTTTTCCATCAAAGAAGTTGTCAATGGTGGAAATGTGATCTTTCAAGAGTGGAAGATCTGTAAAATTGAAGAAGCACCTTTGGATCAACACCTTATTCAATTCATTGATGGTTTGGAGTCAAGTCAAGTGGAGAAGCAAGCTCAAGACCCGAGGACTCCAAGAAGAACCTTGAGTATCAAGTTGGAGCCATCAAGGCTCAATCATATGGATCAAGCAAGGCAAGTTGTCTTTGGCAACATTATGTATGCACTTAATAGTTTGATTGATGTATCTTCAAGTGCACAAAATGCCTTGGAATCCATGGCTTGGCATGATGTATAGTTTTTGAAGTGTGCTACATGTATAGACATTTGTGGAACATCTTGCAAGGGATTCTTTAAGAGGTGGTGAAAGATCCTTCATGGACATCATTCTCTATTGGAGTCTCAAAAGTTCCAGGTTTGTAGCTGGATCTTTTAGACACTTCTAAAAGCTTCATTCATCTATCAAGGGAGTTGTAAATAGATCAAGCTAAATTTGAGGAGTGTAAAAAATTGCCAAAAATTGGCAAATCTAGCTTGATCCAAAACCATGTAGTATAATGTAAATTTTGTACATAAGTGGATTTCACACATGTGAGGCCAATATGCCATGTGGCAATCCACTCCTAGTGTAGGTTAGGTCAAGTCCATAGGGTTGGTCATGTCATTTTGGTAGTGATTCCTAGTTTATAGGACCTAAATCCTAGATTTAAGGTGAAAATTGACCAACTAGCTATCTACCAAGCATGACTCTATGAAATAGACTAGGGTTTCATTTTAGGGCAAAAAGGCTGAGTTAACTTTTTTATTACATGCTGGAAATCCACCTAACTTCACAAAGGAAGTCGAATTTTCTATGTATTCCAAGCTCCCATAGTGAGAAGATAGAATATTTTCGGAGCTCATTGGCAATCTCAAGCTACTCCACTATGTACATTGAGTTTTTGTGATCCAACTACAACCTAATCAATTTCTACTTGTTTCTCAGCTTGAAGGATGTACTACAGCCTGTAGTACATGATAAATTTTACAGTTTTTAGGACAATAATGATTGTACTTTACAATCATAGAGAGTTATTGGTTGCTTAATCAATGAATCTATCAAGTTCTACACATTAGATCTTGATCTAGATTCACTACACTTGGATTTAAGCAAGAGCAATGGATCAACACATCATTTTTTAGTGAGAGCGGCTTCACACGTGTGGAGTACTGTCCACTGTACGGCCTGCACCTGAAACAACAAGTACAATGATACTAGATAGCAATCATGCATAAAAATCACAAGACAAATGACTAGAAATCTCACAAAAGTGTAGAGTGCAAAAGTCTCATCAATTTTCTTAGCAAAATGATGATCCTTTTATGGATCAAGTACATCCATGAGTCTGGTACAGTCCAGCAGGCCTTCACACGTGTGAAGAGTGCCACATCACTCATATCTATCCATTTGATCCATCCTTGACCCTTATCCAATAGTTGACCTTCTAGAATATGACTAAAATCCAAAAAGCTAGTCTCCTAGAATATAGGAATATTCCCTACAAAATAGGATCTAAGGAAAATGGTCAACTCTTATCTTCTAGTACTCTATACACACATGTGAACATCCACTTGCCATGTGGGAGCATTTACTCATGCACATGCAAGGAAAAGCTAATTTGTAGGTGACTAGTCAACTTGACTAAAAACTAGTCATTTCATGTTCACACTAACTAGAATGATACAAAATCAATTTGGATATATACAAACATGAAAAGTACATCCTTTCACACATGGGAACATGCTCCACACGTGTGAAATCATATCATCAACATATTCTAATGTTTGATCAATATTTACATGAACCAATGTCAAGTGAGAAGTGACAATTTTCAACACTCCTCCTCACTTCTAACTTGGCAAATCTAGTGTACATCTATCTACAATTCCAAGAGCATATCTTAACTTAAAAAATGGATCTTTGGACAATGGTTTGGTTAAGATATCAGCTATGCATTCGGATGATGGTACATGATGTAGTTGCACTTCCTTGGATTGTACCTTCTCCCTCACAAAGTGGTGAGCTATCTCAATATGCTTTGTTCTAGCATGGAAGATAGGATTTGAAGCAATTTGTTGAGAAGCTTGATTGTCACAAAATATGTAAGGGATCTCCTCGGCCTCTAGCACATGTAGTTCCATCAAGAGTCTTCTTAGCCATAAGAGCTCTTTGGTTGTTGAAGTCAATGCCTTGTACTCGGCTTCACAAGAAGATAGTGAGATTGTATCTTGCTTTTTGGAAAGCCAAGATATCACTCCTCCACAAAGAAATGTTGCAAATGCACTAATGGACTTCCTATCCATCTTGTCACCTGCAAAATCTGAATCCGAGTAGGCTCTCAAGTGCAAGTTAGATCCTTCATAAAGTATACCAAAAAATCTAGTACTAGAAACATATCTAAGTACTCTCTTGGCACTTTTCCAATGATGAATTAAAGGAGCTTGCATACTTTGACTCAACTTGCTTACACAAAAACTTAAGTCAGGTCTAGTGATGGTTAAATAGATTAGAGAGCCTATAAGCTTCCTAAAGAGAGTGATGTCCTCAAAGGATGCTTCATCACCTTCATTAGTTGCTTTCACAACATGCTCCATAGGGGTGTCAATCCCCTTACAATCTTTCATACCAAATCTTTCAAGAATGGAAGTAGCATACTTAGATTGACTTATGAAAGTACAATTGCTACTTCTAGACACTTCTATCCCAAGTATAAACTTTAGGAAGCCTAGATCTACCATCTTGAACTCACTAGATAAGTCAACTTTTACTTTGCCTATGCCATCATCATCATTTCCTGTCATAATGATGTCATCAACATAAAGAACCAAAATGATGATCTTTCCTTCATTACATTTGAAATATAAAGAAGGTTCATAAGCACTTAGTACAAAGCCAAGGGAATAGAGAAAATCATGCAACCTAGAGTACCAAGCTCTAGGTGCTTGCTTCAAGCCATATAGGCTCTTCCTTAAGTAGCACACCTTTTGCTCCTCACCAATCTTGATGAAGCCCTCGGGTTGCATCATGTAGATTTCCTCTTCTAAGAAGCCATTCAAGAAGGCATTTGTCACATCCATTTGGTAGAGATCCCATTTGAACAAAGTAGCAATGCAAATGATTAATCTAATAGTTACAAGCTTAGCTACAGGTGCAGATGTTTCTTCATAATCCAATCCTTTTATTTGAAGAAATCCCTTAGCAACAAGCCTAGCTTTGTATTTACTAATAGATCCATCTTGATTGTACTTAATTCTATAAATCCACTTACATGCAAGTGGTTTCTTTCCTCTTGGAAGATTTACAAGATTCCAAGTATGATTTTCTTCTAATGCATCATACTCTACTTGCATTGCATCTCTCCAAACTTTAGATTTACATGCTTCTTCAAAAGATGATGGTTCTTCAATCAATGTAGCTAAAAAAGAGTAAGAGGTAGAAGATGTAGAGCCTTCCTTTTGCTTTCCCTTGTCCACATAGGTAAGCCTTGAGGGCTCGGCCTTGCTCCTTGATGATCTTCTTGGCCCCTTTTGACTTGGATCCAAATCTCCATCCTCGGGTTTGTCATGATCCTCCTCGGGTTTGTCAAGATCCTCCTCGGATTTGTCAAGATCTTCAATGCACAATGGGTTAGATCCATTTGACAAGCTCTTAGCAAATTGTGACTCATCAAAAAGTACATCCTTGCTTACCTTTACTTTCTTGGATGTAGGATCATATATCCTATATCCCTTGCTATTTTCTCCATAGCCAACAAAGATTCCTTTGAAGGAGGTAGCATCTTCTTTCCTTCTAGTCTCCAAAGGAATGTGTACATAACAAGTACATCCAAAGATCTTAAAATATTTTACATTGGGTTTCTTATCAAACAAGGCTTGATAAGGTGAGATCCCATCTATAGCACTACTAGGAAGTCTATTACACAAATAATTAGCACATGTTATGGCTTCTCCCCAAAATGAGATGGGAAGTGATGCATCAAGCCTCAAGGACTTTTCACACTCACATAGACTCCTATTTTTCCTCTCGGCCACCCCATTTTGTTGAGGGGTGTAGGAACAAGTGTATTGTAACTTAATACCATTGATCTCACAAAAGTCTTTCATTTTATTGGAGGTGTACTCTCCTCCATTATCACATCTTAGTGCTTTGATAGAAGTACTAAGTTGTTTCTCTACTAGAGACTTGAACTTAATGAAAGCTTCATAAACAAGATTTTTCTTTGATAGTAACTCAATCCATGTGAATCTAGTACAATCATATATAAAAGTTACATACATCAAGGCACCTCCATTACTTGCATGTGAAAAACTATGTACATCAGAATGTATGAGATCCAAGGGAGAGAGAGATCTTGATGAAGATTTCTTGTAAGAAGATTTGTGTGACTTTGCAAGGCCACATGCCTCACACATTTTTCCACACTTCTTGAAAGCTCTTGGTAGGCCGAGAGCTAGTTCCTTGCTTGCCATTGACTCCATAGATTGAAGATTAGGATGGCCTAATCTCTTATGCCAAAGCTCCACTTGAGTTAGGTCCTCCCTAGCCAAGTTCACACTTTCACTTGCAACATTAGCATCCAACTTGAAAAGTTTACCTTGCTTAATGCCACTAGCTATGCACTTATCATTTTTCAAGATGGAACAAACTCCATTCTTGAAATGTACATCTAGTCCATTGTCCATTAATTGTCCTACACTAAGCAAGTTTCTTGAAATGGTAGGAACATACAAAACATTATCTAGATCTATCCTTTTAGATGTGCCTAAACAAAGAGGTATAGATCCTATGCCATCTATCTTGCATGCTTGATCACTAGCAGTGTATATTGACTTCTTAGAGTCATTACAAGATAGAAGAGTAGAAAAATAATGCTTGTTAAAGGACATGTGGGAACTAGCCCCACTATCTATCCACCATGTGTCTTGACTTGAAGTTGGTGTAGATGCAGCCATTAAGGATGTGTTGAATCCATCCTCATATTCTTCCTCTTGAGCAATGTTCCCTTGATCTCCTTTGGCTTGTTGATTCTTCTTCAAGTAGCATTCTGAGGCAAAGTGTCCTTTCTTTCCACAAAAGAAACACTTTAGTTTTGCCTTGTTCTTCACTTTGCCTTTGGAGGTAGATCCTCCATTCTTCATCTCGGCCTCCTTGCCTTGATTTTTCTTGAATGGATTTTGCTTTTTCTTGCCTTTAGATGTAAAGTTAGCTTTCTCCTCTCCTCCATTAAGTGACATGCTATCCATTCTTGTCTTGAGGTGTAGAAGCCTACTCTCCTCGGCCACAAGAACATTGTGCAACTTTTCAATGGATGGAAGAGAGTCTTGAATGGCAAATGATTGGACTAAGTTGGTAAACTCATCACTTAGACCATTCAAAATGATTTGTACTAGTTCTTGATCTTGGATCTTCTCTCCTATTGCACTTAACTCCTTGTTAAGAGATTTGATCCTAAGAACATACTCTTGTCCACTCTCTCCACTTCCTTTCATGCTTTGGAAAACTTGATTTCTTAGCATGAGGATTCTTGAAGTATTGTTGGATTCATAAATGCTCTTTAATGAATCCCAAGCCTCTTTGGATGAGGTACAAGAAGACACCTCTTTCAAGAGGTCATTGCATACATTTAACTTTATGCAATGTAGAGCTAATCTTGCTCTCTTCTTGTATTTGGCTTGTTCTTGGGGAGTTTGAGGCTCTTCCTCTACTCCTTGAACTATGTCATATAGATCATGGATCACTAGGAGTGATTCCATTCTCACTTTCCAAATGGAATAATTTGTGGAAGTGAGTCTCTCACTTGGTTCCATCAAATATCCACCCATGGATGACATTTTAGAATGAATGCTCTTTTAAAAATCACAAAGATTTTTGAATTTTAAAAGATCTATGAAGTGGCCTGAAGCTTACTAGAATGCCTATAGGCTTGTCTCTATCAAACTAACACACAAGCTTGAATGATACTCAAAGATCTTACCAAAAATTTCTAGCTTTCACTCTCACAAAAAAAATTGCTTTACACTTTTCTTAGAGATTTCACTTCAACTAAGGATCTGAACAAATCAGCCTCTTAGATCTGATCTTAGACTCTAAAAAGAAATGCTTCAATGATCCAAAACACTATTTGGTCATAGGCATTAGTTAGAATGAATCTAGATCAATACTATGCTTCAAAAAGCACCAAAAATGAACTAGTATTGTGATTTTGGGACCAAAAAACACAAAGTAACTTGAATTGAAAGTTGCTGTACGGTTTCACACGTGTGAAAAGTACATACACAGCCTCCAAGTCGTTTTGATCCAAATGATTACAAGCTATCACTCTAGAAGAACTCGCCCTCACTAGTATTGGCCAAAAAACAAATTTTGCCAATGATCTTTACAAGATTTATGATTCAATGATCACTCTCTTACTTAGCTCTGATACCATGATAAATTTTACAGTTTTTAGGACAATAATGATTGTACTTTACAATCATAGAGAGTTATTGGTTGCTTAATCAATGAATCTATCAAGTTCTACACATTAGATCTTGATCTAGATTCACTACACTTGGATTTAAGCAAGAGCAATGGATCAACACATCATTTTTTAGTGAGAGCGGCTTCACACGTGTGGAGTACTGTTCACTGTACGGCCTGCACCTGAAACAACAAGTACAATGATACTAGATAGCAATCATGCATAAAAATCACAAGACAAATGACTAGAAATCTCACAAAAGTGTAGAGTGCAAAAGTCTCATCAATTTTCTTAGCAAAATGATGATCCTTTTATGGATCAAGTACATCCATGAGTCTGGTACAGTCCAGCAGGCCTTCACACGTGTGAAGAGTGCCACATCACTCATATCTATCCATTTGATCCATCCTTGATCCTTATCCAATAGTTGACCTTCTAGAATATGACTAAAATCCAAAAAGCTAGTCTCCTAGAATATAGGAATATTCCCTACAAAATAGGATCTAAGGAAAATGGTCAACTCTTATCTTCTAGTACTCTATACACACATGTGAACATCCACTTGCCATGTGGGAGCATTTACTCATGCACATGCAAGGAAAAGCTAATTTGTAGGTGACTAGTCAACTTGACTAAAAACTAGTCATTTCATGTTCACACTAACTAGAATGATACAAAATCAATTTGGATATATACAAACATGAAAAGTACATCCTTTCACACATGGGAACATGCTCCACACGTGTGAAATCATATCATAAACATATTCTAATGTTTGATCAATATTTACATGAACCAATGTCAAGTGAGAAGTGACAATTTTCAACAGTACACACGTGTGGGCTCAGATTTCAATGTTGATGAATCCTTTTGATTGTTAATGCTTGTTGTTTGTCAAATTGCCAATCTAGATCAACTTTTTGATGACTAATTTTTTGATAGATTGTTAAGCAAGCATCCAATCACTCTTGTGGATATTTTGTAGATCCATTGATGGTCCTAAAGTACAGTACTTTCACAAAAACAAGCTGGTAATCTTGTCGACGAAGGTGAAGTTGAAGACTCTAGCATCTTCATATCAGCATTAGCTGCTAGGCACATAATGGACAATAAAGACTGATTCATTACCCTGAAATAGTTAGACAATGGAACGTTTGTTTCACAAGCAAATGGTGACGTGTGCAAGATCAAGGGGATAGGCATTGTTTCCATCCAACTACCTGACGAGAAAAGCAAAACGATCAAGGAGGTACTTTACGTACCAAGTTTGAATTTTTTTTTACTTTTAGTCAGAGTCATTACTAATCAAAAGTTGAAAGTAAATTTTTTCCATGATCGTTGCTTTGTTAAAGACATGAACTAGAAGTTCAAAGTCATTGTGGATGGTATAAGAGAGCCCAAGACCAAATTTTACATGTTGAATGCTACAATTAAGAGACAACATGAACTTATCTCATCTATTCCATCGCAAACTGAATTGTAGGATAAAAGGCTTGGTCATTTGAACATGAGAAGTCTTAATTTGATGAGGAAATTGAAAATGGTGAAGGGATTGCCTATAATGGAAGACCACTCGAAGACGATGTGTGAGTTGTGTGTATGAGAAGCAGCATCGAGAGAAGTTCAAGCATGGTGGTGTTGCGGGGGCGAAGAACATCTTGGGTTTGATTCACACAAATCTATGTGGGCCTATGAGGACAATGTCCATAGGAGGGGCCTATTATTCATAGATGATATGTCTCGCAAAATGTGGATCTACTTTCTAAAGAAGAAATCGGATGTCTTTGCCACCTTCAAAAGCTTCAAGGCAATGATTGAAAATCAAACATGTAGGAAGATCAAGGTTCTATGATTTGACACTGGAGGTGAGTACAAATCTAATGAATTTGATGACTTTTATGACAATATGGGATCAAAAGACAATTCACGCAAGCTCATACTCCTGAACTCAATGGTGTAGCGAAGTGCAAGAATTGTACGATTGTTGAGAGCACTAGATTTATGCTTGTTGAGATGAAATTAGCAAGGATTTTTGGTCAAAAGCATGCAATACTGCAGTCTATCTTCAATATACAAGTCCTACCATTGCCGTGCCGAAGATAACACCTGAAGAGGCATTCACGAAGAAGATACCAAAGGTGAACCATTTACGAATCTTTGGGTGTAAGGCCTTTGTACACATTCCTAAGGAAGAGAGGCATAAACTTGAGGTAAAAGTTGTGATTTTGAGAACTGATGGTGAATTTACATCTGTTAAGTTCAAGAATTAATGCAAGGAACGACATTTTACAACAATTTATAATGAGCTATTCTTCACATCAAAATGGTATTGCATAAAAAACAATCAAACTTTGATTGAATGTGCCAAATTTATACTTTCATATTCAAATTTGCCGCAAAAAAAATTGGGCTGAAGTTGTCGACTACTACTAATATACAAAATAGATGCACCACAAAGGCATTAAATATTCAAATTTATACTTTCCAACATTCATGAGAACTGGTCCAGTGTCGCCGAACGAAGTCCGTTTTTTTGGACCCTCTGTTCCGTCCTATGCTGCACGCTACAACTCCTTATGAATTATGGATCGATGTCGAGCCATCTCTAAAATGTTCGAGAGTTTTTGGATGTGTTTCTTTCAAGCACCATCTCAAAGAATTTAGAAAGAAGATGGATCCCACAAGCACTAAGACAATTGTTGTTGGATATTTGCATGACCACAAGGGTACAAGTTGTTTGATCATGTCACTATTTTCTTCTTGCTTAGTACAAGATGTAATATTTATGAAAGACCACGTGCACCATACAACTGACTTTTCTATAATGATAGCTATTGTACTTTTATTTTGGGGTTGTAAAAGTTGTATTAATTCATCAAAATTTTGACTCAAATATGCCACGTACTTTTGGATTTAGAACCTGATTTTCTTATCGCCTCATTTTTTAAAAATCTTTAGAGTGTTTATCATGTTTTTGACTCCTTTCATCTTCATTGGAGACGTCTGATTCTAAACTTGAGTTTGAGTCAATATTTTATATTGTATTATCAATGTTCATTCATCGCTTTGTTGTTGTATTGTCAATGAGATGTTTTTATAGGCTGAGCACACCAACCACAATATTTTGTTAGCCAACTTTGTACAAGATCTCTATGTCACACTTGGCAAGATAGGTTTGCTACTTCATTTGCTTCAGTGAGAGCATTCTTTGGAAGTCACAAAATACTTCTAAGAAATATTGTCAATAAAACACTTTGTTTTCCAACTACTTAGCGTTTCCAACTTTTTTTTATAACTTGAATGACTGCCATACATTCACTTTCATGAATTGGACATCTTTGTTCATTTTCGTTGAGTATAATCCATTAGCTTATCTTCTTTTCTTTTGTATCGACATAGCTCCAATAGCAAGGTTGGATGCATCCGTGTGCATCTCAAATTCTTATAAAGCCAAGACACGTTGCTACATGATTTGGCTTTTTAGCTCAATAATATCGTGCTGTAGAAAAGAGCACACAACAATGCTCATTTCAAGTACTTCTCGTGAATCCACTAACTACCATGAAATCTAATCAGATCCTCTTGTATATATACTATTCATCATACATTTAGTCTTTTTTTTAATAAAAATATTTCAAATGCATTTTACACACTGTATCTACTTTAGAGAATACTCTATCATAAACAAGCATAGCAAAATGTCCACTAGAAGGATTTCAATAGAGTTCTATAAGTAAATATATGCATTAAAAGTTGCATATGCTAAATATTGAAACTTACCATGAATCTTCTGGGAGCTCATTGGTCACCATTTACAACAAATCTAAACAAAAAGTGTTACATATAGTTTAACATGGGCTTTTTTCTTTCAAAACTATGAGCCATTGATATGAAGTTAAATTAAAAAAGGTTAAGATGTATCAAACAACAAGAGTTGTTGTGGGTACAAGTCAATGTTTACAAGATAGGCCCGTAGTACATTCAATTCTAGTGATCATTTTATGGTTTTCCGATTTTGATAAACCTATATGTGACCAAAGTAACAAGAAGCTTGACAAGAAGTATGAATATATACATAGCTATTCTAGATCTCCTATGTAGAATGTTGAAAAGTAGGTTTGAAAAGAATTAGGGGATTTTTGATGGGCTTTTTCATCAATATCTCATATACTACCAAGAATCTAAGCAAATATACATGATAATGCATAAAGTAGTGATCCAAAAACACCATTGATTAAAAACCATTGATATATCATCGTTCTAAGTAGAAAATGACAACTTTAAATGCAAGTATGCAATATCATTGAATAGTACTACATTTCTTTGAAACTACCTAGCTGAAAATATCCTTTATAACCATAGTAACATGTGAGTTCAACATCATTGAACAGTACTACATTTCTTTGAAACTAAGAAATTAGGCTCCACTTAACTTTCCTTCCATCTGCAACCACCCCATAAGTTATGGTCCAATAATTGCGTAGGATTTGAACGCTCACTTCTCTATGTGTGCGTAGAACATTGTTTTTCTTAAAACTTTACTTTCAAGTTTATATTTTGTTTCTACAAGTGCCCCAGTGATGAAGAAGTGCTGCTTGTTGATGCTGCTTTTTCTAGAATCTAGGTGCATTCTTGTGTGAAAACTATTGTGTTTTCTAAAATAGCAAGAGATAGGAGAGAATATGTTGCTGCATTCTTTGATTTCAACAGTCATCAACTATTGCCGCATGGTCAAGGAGATAAAAAGAGACAGTCCTACTAAAAATGAAAGAACTTTAAGTAGCCCATGTACAAGATTCAATATATCTCTTGACCTACTGGTGGTTTTCAGAAGCTTTGAGTAACCCATGTATGAAGACTCAATCCATTTACTGGAATGATGTTATCAAGTTGATGAGGCTATGTTACAATGAGGATAATTAAAAACCAAGTTGGCAGTTTTCTAATTACACTTGTTCCCCTGATTAGATCCTAATAGGTTATTCTTTTTTGTGAAACTACGTAACATGACTCTACTTTTTGGCCTTGCCTTGCAAAGGCAATACTATGTGGTGAGGTTGGTCAATGGACTTAGGAAAAAAGTCAACATTTAAGATTAATTGGTGATGGCAACCCAAATTTTAAAGGTCAAAACCTTGTTTTAGGGCTAAAGTAGCATGCATCATGAGTTCAATAAAAAGCATTTGCTTTATTATGCGTGGCTATTATTTTACTATGCATGAGTCGTGGACCATGGTTGATGAGGTCTAAAAAGCATTTGGTTTATTATGCATGGTTGTTGCTTTACTACGCATGAGTTTTGATTTTTGATGCATGGGTGATGATCCCAAAAGCAAAAGCATTGAAAACGTCTTTGTTTCATTATAAAAGAAGAGTGAGGTTGGAGGCAGATAAAATCGATATCACCAGCAATAACAAAATGTTAACTTGGTGAAAATTCGTTACATTTTTGTCTATTGTGATGTATCTGATTCTATCAATATCAGAGGAGCATGTGAAATCGAGAAAACAAGGAACTTTGATGTTGGGCAATAGGAGGGGAACGTTTTGTAGCTTTAGGAAGTCCAAGCTTGAGCTGAAGCGTATTTTCCTTCGTCCGTAGGAGATCTTGCCTACAAGAGCCTTGGCTTCTTACGATTAATATCCCTCAGAGTAGCATGTGAAATCGAGAAAACAACGAACTTTGATGGTGGGCAAGAGGAGGGGTACACTGTGTAGCTTCAGGAAGTTTAGGCTTTAGGTGAAGCGTATTTTCCTTCGTCCGTTTCTGCAGGAGATCTTGCATACAAGAGTCTTGGCTTCTGACGTGAGTAACTTATCTTGAGAGAGAGAGAGAGAGAGAGAGAGAGAGAGAGAGAGAGAGAGAGAGAGAGAGAGAGTGAGTGAGTGAGTGTGATTTTGATGTTTGCCGCGCAATAGAGAAAAAAATGAGCTCGTGAAGGAGGATAGTGAGATGGAGTAATTTTTCTCCTAATGAGCTTGTAAATTGAAGTGGAAGAGGCTTTAAGCGATAGTGCCAGATCTACAATAGAGAAAAAAGAGTTAGCTCGTGAAGGAGGATAGTGAGATAGAGTACTTTTTTCGGCTAATGAGCTTGTGAATTGAAGTGGAAGAGGATTTAAAGTTTAAGCAATAGTGCTAGATCTAGAGAAACTGCATGGCAGCGAAGGAAGGGAGTGCTCACAGGCCCTTCTCTGCATGTGCTATAGGCACCACCTTCTCACTCATATGAACAGATCTTCTTGGCTTTTGATCTTCTCAGCGTTCAGCAAGAACTTTGCTCCTTACAAACATGAATCATTTATGTTAAGGAGTGTAATCTAGCTGGTTGTCAAAGAAGATGGTGTAGCAATGACTATGCGAGTACATGGTTAATTTGTTGTAACTATGTTTTTGTGGATAAAGGTTCATCACTTTTTTATTTGAGAATAAGATGCTATGCAACTGAAAAAAGAGTTTGATCAGAGCTAAAAAAAAACCTGATTGATTTCCTAATTGTCAAGAATAAAAACTATTCTTGTTTGGCAGCTATATTGTCTTTGGAATTGGTTTCTTGTTATGCATGATCTGATCCAATTCTGGTTTGATGTTTAAACTTTGCTAATTGCAAATCAAGCGTACTGATCAAAAGTTCAATTCTCTTTGTCTTCTTAATTAGTGTTGAACAACTGTGTAAATCTACCTTGTTGTATGCAAAATGTAAAGGGTATCCGCTGAGTCGCGGTCTGAACTCTACATGTATGAGGAACTATCAAACATGCGATATCAGTCTCAAGGAAGTTGAAAATGATTAGACGCATTGTCTATTTAGTTCTTCATCTGATTGTTTAATTTTTATTTTTGTTGTGCCGTTTTTCTTATGAGGAGGCCACCTGCCAGTCATCTGCAACTTCTTCTAATGTCAAGCACCCTCTAAGATGATACCAGTGTTTAATTGCGTCCACAATAGTTTCTAGACGTAACCTTGAATATTCATATGCTTCATGGATGGTTTCATCAACGTCAACACCTTTCAGACGAACCATAGAAGCCAGACATTGTACCAACTGTAACAACAAACAAAAAATAGTGCATGAGAAGTAACACCGAGTTACAAAGCGAGCTCTTGCTATATCCTGTTTTGGACTCCGGCCTGGATGAAACTGCATGGCATCATTGATTTCAAGTCGACTGCTTTAAATGAAAGGCTTAATTCTTCAGGTACATGTGCCACTGGTGTGTTAATTGATTCATGACGGTGTTCATCATCCTGTGACTGCTCTTGGAGTTCATCCACTAGAGTTTTTTTAGTTGTTCTTCTTTTTAATGAAAGGTCTGATCTTTTAGGTTCATGTGCCACTGGAGCTTTGATCATGCTGATTGATTTGTTATTGAATTCTTCAACCTATGGCTACTCTTGGAATTCATCCAATCAGAAAAAGCGCCGCCCCTCTGAATTAGACTAGGATAGCTGCTTACTTCAGTTTTACTATCCACGCTAGCTTCCATATTTTTGGCTTCATTTTCGCTGGCTATATTTGGATGGGAATCAGCATGACATTATGAATTTATTAACTTTTTAGTAAGACTAATTTCTTCATTCTCCATTCTCGCTGGAGATCCTACGATTGTCACTTCAACATAACTCTCTTTGGGTGATAAACTGGAAAAGCAAAAGTTTAAAAAAAAGAAACGCATGGACAGATAATTTTTTAAAAGCAAATTTATCTAAAATAGTATTTATACTAATAATATGGAGCTCTCTCTCTCTCTCTCTCTCTCTCTCTCTCTCTCTCTCTCTCTCTCTCTCTCTCTCGGCAGGAAATAGGATCAGCTCAAAATTGATGTCATTGACGAGCGAGGAACGATTGTGCATGTGGTTCAAAGCTCTCCGTTATTCTATCTCTGTAGCTCAAAATTGATGTCATTGACGAGCGAGGAACGATTGTGCATGTGGTTCAAAGCTCTCCGTTATTCTATCTCTGTAGCTCATATGTACTGTTATGCATATCTTCAATTTAATCAAAATGTGCTGCATGCATATCTTCAATTTATATCGATGAAAATGTGATGCAGTAAAATTTGCTACCCTCCGTAAACAAATTTACATGGCTTCAGAGTTGTATAAATCTAGGGCCCTTTACAACTATTTTATCTCAGATTTCTTATCATTCTTTGTGCATCTAAGAAGACTTTTATCTTGAGAACAGTTAGGTGATAGTTCGTGTTTCCCTCACATTGTTAGTTCAATGATTGTTTGAGTATGTGTACTTTGAAAAGGGAAGGCCTATGAAAATGAGCTACATCTGATCGCGTGCTCATGATCCATTTGTATCTACGTGCTCAAATATTGTCTTTTGTTTTGTTTTTTTTGTTTACTTGAGCTATGAAATTATAATTATTACACTTTTTGTGACATGTATAATTCATTAATAAGTTTTCACCAATAAGAACTGATCTCTATCAAATTATAATTTTGCAATTGTGTTTTCTTTTGTAGGACATATAGACAATGTCTTCCATATTGGATGAAGAAAGATCGAATTTTCAGAGATGCATCCTAAAGATTACTTTATTGATGGTTTGTGATTGTTAAAATTGCAAATATTGAGAAACAGAGAAGCTGAGAAACTGTGAAACTGAGATTTTGAAAAACTGATATTGAGAAACTGAGATTCTAAGATTTTCACTGTGAATGTTGTGAATAGTGATCGTGAATATTGTGAATACCGATTGTGAACATTGCGAATACAAATCGTGAATACTGATGTGAAATTGTGAATATTGAGAAACATATATTATGAGCTACGTGAATAAATTAGTCCTAGTAGATCAAAGCAAATATCGAATTAGACAAGGTTATCATTATAGTCTATTCAATTCTTAAGTTTTTCTCATTTTCTTCTTAGCTTAAAAAGCATAGTATTTTATCTTTTACAAGCATAATGACCAACAATTTTTGCACAAATGGCTATGGACCAAGAGTGTTAGAATTTTTTTTCTATTGATGATCATCAGATTCTATAGAAGACACCAAGTGTCAATCTTATGCTTCATGTTTATGATGCTTAAGAATGTTGGTGGGCACAAATGGCTTTGGACCAAGAGACTAAATAGAGCTAGAATTTTTTTCTATTTATCAAATCAACCATGTCATTTTCAATGTCTTTTCATTTTTTTTGGGAATCATCACATTGCTGGAAGCAGGCTTCGACCAAATGTTGTGCAATGCTTCTTGCTAAGTTTAAGAAAAAATGAATGTGATGCTTCGATTTGGAAAGAACACTACAAAAACAATCCAATTTTTAAAATCCAATATGAGCAAATCACATTGTTTGATACATATATAAAACTTCTTACCAACAACGACAATCAATCGCCAATACAATGTGACAGCTTATGTTTGTTTTGGTTTTCCAATGCATGAACTACTAGTATTATATCGTTGTGACAATGATTCAACAACAACAATTCAAGGAATTGTGACATGCATCAATCCAATTGTAACAATGAAAATCATCATTATACAAACAAATATTGACAAAGTAGAAGTAAAGAGCCAACAACAACCATAGAACCACATAATATCTCGTCAAACAACAAAAAACGAAAGCAATACATATGGACAAAAACGATGAAACAAGATTTACTAATTATTGCGATTTCTTGTGAATATTTAAATATTGAAAATACTGATCACAAATCCTTGTGGACTCTAAAATTGCAAAATTATGAACATATTTATTGTCAAAATATAAACCAACTATTCTTCTACATTCTTTTAATCTTCACAAAAAAGTCAAAAACATTAAAAATGACAATATGACATGGCACAATCACAAACTCAATAATCTCATCTATAATCCATCATGGATTATGTTTTACAATACAACATAGTTATAATAATTATGTTCTACAATACAAGATAATTATAATAATTACCAAAATGCATAACTCATAACCTAAACATAAATCCTTTTTATAAACTTAAAATTACAAATCTTTTGTCTATTTCCTGTCATGTTTTGCTTGGACAAGCTGGGAAATTTTCTCAGGCTGCACACGCTCTTGCTCTCTCAATTTCAACAACTCCTTTTACTACTATTCAGGCATTGGAATGGCTTCATCCACATGCCAGTGATAATCTTCCTTTATTTGTAGGAAGACTTTCAGCCTGACTCTGATATTCAACTTGTAGAAGTTCATTTTATGAAAGCTTTTCTTCGTAGTCCTTGCCTCTCAGCCGGTGGGCCTTCAGAAATGGTTTTTGAACATCTACATGATTGTTTTTCTCTAGATGATTTTGCTAGTGGCTTTGATCTTCTCTTCAAGGTGTGCTCCTTCATTGCATCTGGGTAGATCCCTCGTTCAGTTGCTCATATTTCAGGTGTCACTCATCTTTTAGCATGGATAAAGCTTTTGGTGGTGTGCGTCCAATTGCAGTGGTGAATGTTTATACAGGTTGGTGGCCAGGGCACTTTGTTTCCAGTTTTGAGAAGCATTTCATGCTCATCTTTTCCCGTTTTAATTTGGGTGTGCTACTCCTAGTGGTTTATGCTTTACATCCAAGAGTAGCACATCCAGGTGTTTTAATTTGGATCTTCATCCCGACTGGGAAGTTTTTCAAGTTCATGTTGGCAGCTATCTTTGAAGAACTTCATGGTGCTCATGATACACTTGCCATGGTCATTCCTTTTGTGTAGTGCTTCTATTCTAAAAGTTCTCCTTTATACTTTAGTCATGCTTATCGTACTGGTGATATTACCGTCATTTCTTCTGTTGAGGGAACTCGACAGGGAGATCCCTTAAGTGGTCCTCTCTTTGCTTTGGCACATTATCGTGCAATGCGTGATATAGCTACAGACTTTTTCTCATGTTTATTCCCCTCTATTGCAGATGATACGCATATTGTGGGGCCTGCTAGTGAAGTCGTCCCTGCTTTTTTGCATTTCTCAGCTTGACTTTCTTCTGTTGGGCTTACAGTGAACAAGTCTAAGTGCGTTGCTTGGTGCCCAAAAGGCCTTCCAGCAGATATCTCCTTACTTGAAGGTTTCATTACTCCTCTGCTTGGCATTAAGTCATTGGGTGTTCCCATTGGTTCTTCTGGATATGTCACTTCATTTATGCGGCAAGTTCTAGATGGATTTTCTCGTCATTCTGATATGTTCTCAAAGCTTGGAAATTCTCATGTTGCATTTGGAATTCTCACTCAGTGCTTTGCTCAACGTCTTGGCTGTCTTCTACGTTACATTTCTCCTTCACATGACATATAATCTTTACTTCAAGAATTTGATGATACTTTATTGGGCGTATTTGGTTGTCTTTTGGGGCCAAGAACCTTCGACACTTGTGAAGGTCAATTTTCTAAGCATCAAATTTTTTTTCTTTCCTCCTCAAGTGGTGTTGGCCTAGTGTTTACCGATGAAATCAGATAATGAGACGCTTTCAACTCTGATACCATTGTTGGAATCTGATCAACCCGCTCTGTGTCCATTGTAGGAGATCTGAGAGATGAGGGATGATTGAGGCACTCTGATGCTTGCTAGTTCTGATAATGCGCTCCCTACTCAGATTCCTATAATTAAGCTTGATAGAGTCGAACTCTTGGCTGCAAGCTACTGCTGCTAACTGAGATCTATCATCTTCCAAGCCCTAGATGGACATTGTCTATCTAGTATTGAATTATAATCATTCAATTAACGAGTTTATGTGCGGAAAAACTTAATGCCAGCTGAATACACATAAACAATGAACACGCATAAAGACATTCAAGATTATACATAAGGGGCAAGATGTGCAAATAGCATCCGTATTCTCAAATGATCTTTGTGAGTGCTGCTGGGCATACCGCACAACGCATCGCAAGAGAATCTTTGACTCTTATGAAATGTTTGGATTAGTCTCCTTCTTACTAATCGACTAATCGGTTTTAATCTTCATCCATTGTTTATCCAGTTTTGCGGATTTTCTCGTGTCTTTACATAGTCTGCAGTTTTACAAGTGTTTTTACACAGTTTGCAGAATTACACGGAGTTTGACAATAGTGTCGCATTTATTCGCCTGTCAGGAATCTCGCGGAAAAATACAGTGTCACCTTTTTCGCTTGTGCAGAGTCACATTTTGTTGCATTTTTCAAAGTGCCTCAGATGTTAAGGAAATGACTCTGGCAAAGTGTGGGGTTACCCTAAATGAGATTTAGGAACACTGTTGGGTTTTTCGCAAAAAGCCAACACTGTCGCATTTTTGCGACAATGTCGTCTGTGACTGTTTTGGTTCATTTCTGCAGAAGTGACAGTTTGGTTCATTTACGTAGACAGACTGTTTACGGCCAATTTTCACTGCTTATCAGCAATCAATGATAAGGAACCGGATGAATCTAAGCGGATACCAGCCAACTGGCAATCACATTTGATGATCTAATTACTTAGTATATATAACTGTTCATATTTACACATAAAAAATCATCAGATGATTGAACAGATCAAGTTCAGCAAGTATTGTAGTTAGCTCTTTATCAAGCTTTCAAGCTTGAACTCTCTTGAGCATTTTAGCTCAGTCTTTTAGAGATTTATTTTAGAGTTGCTATTGCGCTATTGCTTATCAACATAGTTGCTTATTATCAAACTTATTCTCAGTTACTCAAAGACGGCTTAGAGTGCACGGTTTCTATCTGCTATTGTCTTGCGCTCATTAGCATCTGATTTTGTTTTTTTGAATCAATACTATCTTCATATTGCATTTAGTATATGTCAGAATGCATGCATCTCTGTATTGCTTTTGTGATTGATAGAAATTGTCTAAGAATTTAATACTTCATGTTTGGCTACGTAATCACTTAGTATCTAGCGATTTCAAAGTTAGTTGCTAAAGATTGAACGTGATTTCTATCACTACTGCTTTGTTCATGCACTTGAAATAGGAAGTTTCCGCTGCTATTATCTATCCTATTTCTGACATGGTATTAGAGCATTGAGGTCAAATAACGGGGGAGAATACATCTCCATCGAATTCAAGGAGTATTGCATAAACAATGACATTGAGCAACAATACATTACCTCCTATTCGCCTTAGTCAAATGGTCTTGTTGAGAGAAAGAACAGAACCTTAGTTGAATCGGTAAAGTGCATGTTATTACATGCGACACTTCCGAAGTCCTTCTGGGCTGAAGTTGTTTCAACAGCAACCTATATTCAGAACAGATGTCCTACTAAAGCTCTCTCAGACAAAACATAAGTTTGGACAGGTACCAAACCTTCTTTATCAAACTTACGAGTTTTTGGATACACTGCTTTTGTGTAGATACCTCATGATCTCAAGAAAAAGCTCGACTTTCAGAGTATCAAATGTGTTTTCATCAGCTACACTACTTCAGATCAAGCCTACAAGTTGTTTGATCCCATCGAGTCAAAGATATTCACTAGCTGGGTGTCATCTTCATCAAAGATCAGTTTCAAGACCTTAAAGGAAAGGGCAGTCCCCATGTAATTGAACTTTCGAGTTCCACAGTCGACTATCCCCATTGAAGGTCCAAGCTCTTCTACTTTCGACAAACAACAAATCAATGGCGAATCAGAAGATGATGATGTTGCAGTTCAACAACTACAATATGATGGAAATGATCAACTTCCTCTATTATCCATAAGATCTGCAAGAATTAGCAGACCACCTAACCGGTATATCGATGAGTCTACAGCCTACCTTGTTCAGGAACCAACGTTTGTCCAAGAGGCACTCAGTCAGCCTGATTCAGTTTTCTGAAAAGAAGTTATGGATACAGATTATTCATCTCTTATCAAGAACCAGACATGGACAATTGTCGAATTAGCTGCCAGCAGAAACGTAGTTGATTAAATGGATTTTCAAAGTCAAGTACAATGCAGATGGAAGCATCAACAGGAGAAAGGCATGACTTGTCGCCAGAGGATTTTCTCAGGTATACAACGTCGATTACACTGAGACCTTTAGTCCAGTAGTCAAACATTCTTCTATTCGACTTTTGCTATCATTTGCCGCTACAGCAGATTTGGAAATACATCAAATGGATGTACATACAACATATCTCAATGAAGTTATCGAAGAAGACATTTACATGGTGCAACCCAAAGGTTATATTATTGAAGGTAAACACAATCATATGTGTAAACTCCATAAGGCACTTTATGGCTTGAAGCAATCTGCTCGAGCATGGTTTCAAAGGATCAGTACTTTTCTTATTGATCACGGCTACACACCTAGCTCTTCAGATTCAAATGTTTACTTCAAAGCAGTGCAACAGTATTTTATCATTATCACTTTATACATGGATGATACATTGCTTTGTAGCAACAGTATCGATCTGATAAAGAGGCCAAGACAATGCTATCTTTCGAATTCAACATGATCGATCTGGGCGAAACTCATTTCTGCTTTGGTATACAAATCCATAGAGACAGAAAATAGAAGTTGATCTACATTACACAACGAGGTACATCTACAACATGTTAGTCAGATATAATCTTATCAATTGCAAGTTAGCTCTCTCACCAATGGAACCAGGTCACAAATTTTCAAAGGACCAGTGTCCCAAAACAATTCATGAGAAGCAACAGATGTGTGCGTATCCTTACCATTCTATTATAGGATCTCTTATTTATGCCATGATCTGTACCAGGCCAGACATAGCTTTTGCAGTCAGCTCTCTCAGTCAGTCTATGACTAATCCTGGTATAACACATTGGAAGGCTCTTATCAGAGTTATGAGATATCTTCGATATGGACTTTTGCATTTGTTACGAAGCAGTTGGCAACGACAAACTCAATTTACTCAGTGGTTACACAGATGCAAGTTGGGCAGGAGATGTAGACACTCGTAAATCCGGATTTACATTCTTCCTCAACAATGGTCCAATTTTATGGAACAATTTACTCTCAGATATCGGTCTGAATCAATATGCTCCGACGACATTATTTTGTGATAATCAAACTGCCATCGCTTAGCTAACCCTAGATTTCATTCTAGGAGTAAGCACATTGAACTGAAGTATCATTTCGTTTGAAGCAAAGTTCTCAACGAAGAGGTCAGATTGCAGTACTGTAGAATGCAAGATATGACAGCAAATATTTTTATCTAAGCATTATTTACAGAAGATTTTGTGTAGAACTAAGTTTGAAGGTCAAGGCATTCAAGGATTCAGATTAAGGGGAGTGTTGGATTAGTCTCCTTCTTACTAATCGACTAATCGACTTTAACCTTCATCCATGGTTTATCCAGTTCTGCGGATTTTCCTGTGTCTTTACACAGTCTGCAGTTTTACAAGTGTTTTTACACAGTCTGCAGAATTACATGGAGTTTGACAACAATGTCGCATTTTTTTACCTGTCAGAAATCTCGTGGAAAAATACAGTGTCGTCTTTTTCAGCTATCAGGATTTGTGAGCAAATATGTAGAGTCGCATTTTTCGCATTTCTCAAAGTGCCTCAAATGTGAAGGAAATGACTCTGGCAAAGTGTGGGATTACCCTAAATGAGATTTATGGACACTGTTGGGTTTTTTGCAAAAAGCCGACATTGTCGCATTTTTGCAACAGTGTCGCCTATGGCTGTTTTGATTCATTTATGGAGAAGTGACAGTTTGGTTCATTTATGCAGACAGACTATTTACGGCCAATTTCCATCGCTTATCAGCAATCAATGACAAGGAACCAGATGAATGCCAACGGACACCAGCCAACTGGCAATCGCATTTGATGACCCAATTGCTTAGTATATATAGCTGTTCATATTAATACATAAAAAATCATCAGATGATCAAAGAGATCAAGTTTAGCAAGTATTGTAGTTAGCTCTCTATCAAGCTTTCAAGCTTGAACTCTCTTGAGCCTTCTAGTTCAGTCTCTTAGAGATTTATTTTAGAGTTGCTATTGCGCTATTGCTTATCAGCATAGCTGCTTATTTTCAGACTTATTCTCAGTTACTCAGAGACGACTTAGAGTGCGCGGTTTCTATCCGCGGTTTCTATTGTGCTCATTAGCATCTGATTTTGTTTTTCTGAATCAATACTATCTTCTTATTGCATTCAATATATGTCAAAATGCATGCATCTCTGTATTGCTTTTCTAAATGATAGAAATTGTCTGAGAATTCAATACTTCATATTTGGCTACGTAATTACTTAGTATCTAGCGATTTCAAAGTTAGTTGCTAAAGATTGAACATGATTTCTATCCTATTTCAAGTCATGCACTTGAAATAGGAAGTTTCCACTGCCATTATCTATCCTATTTTCGACAAAATATAACTCATCAATTAGTCTCGCTTACTAGCGGACTCTGTTGCGCAACCTTCTCTCTCGTGTTCATCTTGTTTATATAGGAACAAAGAAAAAGAGTTTATGCTAATCATTTGATTACAAGAACTGGTTTAAGCACATTCTAACGGCTTCCAATTTGTTGTCTCCTTCGTCCGTGGAATTCATTCTCCATCTGGTACTTTGCTTAATCTTCCATGTACTTGGGTCATGAAGATTCGTCGTTTTTGCAGCCATTTGTGACCGCAATCGTTTGTCTACGGTGCCTTTCGGTCGTGGGCGGTCCTTGTGGTTCATGAGGAGAGAACCGTTGTAAACCGTATTCGTTGACTTTGCAGTGGCTTTCTCGTGGACTGCCTTCGGTTTGCTTTGTAGGTGACCGCAAGTTTCATCTTGCGGTGTCTTGGAGGCTTCTCGTCGCGAGTCGTGGTCTTTGCTTCTTGATCGTAAGTGTTGCCAAAGTTTCGTAATGGAAGGTAGGTTGGAGTGTTGCGGTTTGCGATGCACGTTGCGTTGCGGTTGCGGTTGACTCCTTCCGTTGGTCTTCATATGTGAGTCCTTGCGAGACTATTGTGCTGCGGTTGCGGTGGCTTTCGTTGCCTTTGTTTATGAGTTCTTGCGGGACCCTTGTGGTTGCCTTCGGTGCCTTTTTTGATACCGTTTGTAGGACTTTGCGGTTGCCTTTGGCACCTTCATTGAAACCATTTGCAGTGCGGTTGCAATTGTTTACGGTTTTTGTCTATGGGCAGTTTCCGTGTATTTCTGTAGGTTTTTGGTTCATAAGCTAGCAATGCTTTGTGGGTAGAAACTTCATGTTTCTTCAATGTCTACTGCTTGCATTGCACCAACTGCTTTTCTCGAAAGTTGGGCTCTTGTTGCCTTTGCACTAGTTTTCAAGTTTCAGTAGGGTAACTGGGCTCTTCTTCTTGATTCATGTGGAGATTGGCAATTTTGCTTTTCAACATGCTCTTCACATTGTTCGAGGTTTACTTCCTCCACTTGTACAGTCTTTTGTGCCTCCCTTTGAATCTTTAGTGACAAATTGCGACTGGCTTTTCAGAAGACTATCATGGAGCATCTTCACTCTTATTGCTTCGGTCAACTTATCAATGATTCACCTTCTGATGCAGTTTGGGCTCGTCTTCTTTCATGTGTTGGTCCAGGTGCAGGGGCTTGGTTGGTTGCACGTAGTTCTTCCACTCTTGCGGCTCAGCAATGACTTGTTTATAACTGCCCTTCGAACCAGATTGGGACTTCCACATCCAATGTTAATTGGTCTCTCTAAGTGTTCATGCGTGTTGGCTCATCTTATGCGGTGCCTCTCAGGTGGAGAACGTATCGTTTCACATGATTCCATTCGTGATGTCCTTGCTGCTATTGCTCATAATAGTGGTTTTCATGTTGTTCGAGAACAGACACACATTTTACCGGGGCCTTCTTCGCAATTTTCTCAATGTCGAGTTGACCTTGTTCTCTCGTGTGAGGAAATTCGCACTCTAGGAGATGTTGTCATTGTTGATCCCTCTCATCAAGACCTCCTTCGTTGTTCTTCCACCACGCACATGGCTGCTGCATCTCCTCACGCAACTCAAAAACAGGAGCGAGATTATAATGATTGTGCACCTGATGAAGTTTTCATCCCCTTTGCCTCGGAAACATATGGTTGTCTTCATAAGAAGTTTAATGATTTCTTGTCTTTATCTGCGGAGCTTATGGTGGAACGCTCACGGACAAAGCATTACCTTACCTTCCGCCATTGTTGCTTTCTACCGTCAACATATTTCTATTACATTACAACGTTTAATGGCGCTTTCAATTCTTCGACGAGCTCAATTTGCAAGAGTGGCTGCCTCAAAGATTTCTACATTACCTATTAGTGGATCTATTTTAATTAGTAATTTACATCAATGAAATAGTTGATTTTAAATAATTACTTTAATATTTAAATTTTACTAAGCTTCTTAGATTAATTCATTTTTGACATTATGGCGTATCATTTTATATACGTACTTTAATCTTATTGCATGCTCATGGGTTTTACTCATTTATTAATTGTATGCTCATGGGTTTTCCTCATTTACTAATAAAAGCATAAAAGCAAGGACGAGATAATAATATGACACAATAAAGATAAAACGAACACAGGCAATGGTAGCAGTACAATGAACTCTGGATAAATGTTAGGCCTCGGCAGTAGCAGAAACATAACTAATATAGAGGGTGAACACTATAACAGATAAACAGGGTGAAAAAAAAATAACATATTCCAAGGGAACATATATGCATTGAATCAGATTGAAAATGTGAACATTTATGGAGAGAATGAACAAAAATGTGGCTCCAGCCCTGTTTGTTGTACGAAGATTACATTCAGCCAATAAAAAATTACTGCTTTTGCATTCATCTTATGCGAATTTGCCATTACATAGACTGAAAATAAGTTGAAATCGACGTTTGCCTACTATCCTGAACCTGCATACTCATTGTCTCATTATCAAACGAAGCTACTTTGCTAATCAAGCTGCACACATTAGTTGGTTGTTGTTGCAAAAAAGATTGAATTCTACTCAAAGCTTCTTTGACTACAGAAAATGGCACTGGAGGAATGGATTCCAGGGCAACATCCTCCTCATCAATTGCATTCGTTGAGTCAACTGGAGGAACCACCAACTCCCAAAGGTCATTCTCATCGAACACAATAGGAGAATTTAGATAAAATTTGGCCTCATAATGAACAAATTCATGGGCGCCCATGGTAGGAAGAATGCCACTATCTTCTGAAACCTCCATCAATTGCCTAAGGAGAGTTGATACTTCTCGCATTTCAGAATCTACTGAATATGTTAGTGGCTCATTTAGATTTGGAATTGAGAAAAGTCCAGTGTGCCTCCAACAGTGGCGTATTGTTGTGGAAGTCACATTTATACGCCATGCTTTCTCCAACATTTTGACAGCTTGAAACACATCAATCTCGGGATCTTTATGCAGCATCAAACAATCAATTCTATGTTGGATCAACTCTTTCCTATAGTGGGCTTTGAAAGAATTAATAATTCCTGCATCCATTGGCTGGAATATGCTAGTGGTATTTGCTGGCAGAAACTCAACAGTGGTGATTCTAAGTTGGGCCACAATGTTTACTGTTTTGTGACCTGAGAAGTTATCTAGTAGGAGTAAGACTTTCTCTCGACCTGCAGCTTGCATTCGGTGCTCAAAATCCAGAAGAAATTTCTCAAATAACTTGATTGTCATCCAAGCTTTTGAATTTGCAGACCAAAGAATCTCCGAGTTCTCTTGACAACCTATGTTTCTACTTGAAAAGGCTCAAGGGCGCAAAAATCGATTGAGTTACAAATGGTGGAAGTTTAAAACTGCCATCCATATTGGAGGTAAGCGCAACCGTGATTCGCTCTTTATGTTGTTTGGTACCACTCAATCTTCGTGTGGCCAAAGTCTTGTTAGGTTCTAGCCTGTAAAACAGTCCAGTCTCATCCATATTGAAAACATCTGTTGGGTTGTACCTTGAAATGAGCTGTTTAATCTCTGCAAATCGAGCTTGTGCTTCTTCTGAACAATCTGCTCCAGTAGCCTCTCCATGTCGAGCATACCCTCGAATGTGATGTCTTTTTTTGAAACCTTGGACCCAACCATTTGAAAACAGCAGCTCTTTCTCTTGTGGATCTTTAGAAAGTCTGTCATAGAATCTCTTGGCAACACCACACAAAAGGTCATATGTGATTGTTGGTCTCCTTTCTTGGATAGTCAAAAACCAAGAGAAAGTAGCTTCTTCCACTTGTGGACATGATGGTATGTCATTATGTCTGCAGGAAGGAGCGCAGGAGCTGAAAGAACATCAGGACTTGCTTAATCTCTGCATTCATTGCTTTTATCAGTCATCATCCGTGCAGTCATTAGAATCGTAATGATCCCTGTATGAGAGCTCCAATTCTCTTGTTATCTTCCCTGGCTATGGAGATGATGCAGCTGGTTTCTTCACCATTGACCAGGAAAGAAACAGAGCTTGACATTTTGTGAGACTGCATACTCTGGGAAAGAACTAGCGATGGTTTTAGCTGTTGCTCTGGATACTGTCTCACGATGTGAGGAAGATTTTTGCCTTTCGTGGAGCTGCATAGATCATGTGCTTTCAAATGTAATCTTATATCTACACATGTAAGCTGGAAGAACTCTGAAGCGTTTGAAACACCTACATAAACGTCTCTTTCTTCTTACATCAAAATCTACACCTAAACTCCATCTCAAACGAAGAGCACAACTGCATTTGATTGGATTCTGATTCCACCTAGATTTGGCACAATCTACACATGTACATTGTAAACAAGGAGGCTTAGAAAACAAACAATCAGATGCCATTGCTATGACCCTACACAGAAGAGACTGGGTGAACCTCCATAGAAGCTCATAACATGGAGTCTCTGCCATCTGCAAGCTCCCCATTTCTTATAGTGTTTGAAGAGCAACACGTTCTGCAAACACATCTAGCAAATGTTAGTGGCTCATTAAGAGTGATGGGCAGCTATTCAAGAGGATGGCTCTGCAAGCACACCAGGGATTGTACAGCTCTGTTCAAGATGATCCTTCTGTGTGCTACATTTGTTGAGGAGCACCAACAAAGCTGAAGTGAAAATGTTCAGAAGAACTGAAACGATGAAGCACCAGACCAAAATCACGAGCTGGACATGCGTCCTAGCTGAAAACGTAGCCTGTTGAGCCTGGTTATGGCGGGCAAGGCTTTGATGAGGCGTGGCGATGGCATGAAGAGCTTTGATGAGGTGTTGAGAGCCTGTGAAAAGAACGTGAATGGGAGAGGACCCTTTGGAGCTCCAAATGGGAGCCTTTTAAGACTGGATTGCCCTAAATTTAAACTGGAGGCATGCTCTAAAAAATATTCGTTTGACCCTAAATGTGGGCTGGTGGGCTAAGAATATGCCCTTTGTACTGTAAAATAACATATAAAGAGAGTAAATTTTTTAAGGCATCCTAAATTAATTTAACAATTAACAATTAACACTTATCCTATGTAAAATCGTCGGCAATAACAAAAATTTAACTAATAGGCAGGGTTAACACATAAAGAGATAAAGAGGTAACATTTATCAGGGTTCACTTTATCAAGTATAGAAGCATTAGAGGCAAAGCAAAGCAAAGCAGGCGTCTATGGCGATTCTAGCCAAACCTTCCCTTCTCTCATCATCACGCGCATCTCCTCTCCCTCACCTTCACATCCCCTCTCGCACCCAAGCTTCGAGGTCCTGTCAAATGGCGGCTGTAAGATGTGTAGCCAATAAGAATCAGGAACAGCAGCAGGCTGCAGGTCAGCAGCAGATGTAGCGGAGGTGTATGGTAGCGGGAGCTGCTGTGGCAGCGGTGCTCTCTATCTTACCCGCAAGATCTGCCAACGCCTTGGAAAAGCGCCCGGCCGGTGAGCCTAAACCAGGCTCCAAAGAAGCCCTCAAGAAATATGCTAACATATGCGTATCCCAGCCCCAGGCGTCTATTTGCCACGGCTGAGCTTGGTTACGATTCTTATTATGGAAAGGTTGGTTTGACCTACCGTATCTCTGGATCGTCGTCTTCTTGGACTATATTTTATAATTATGATTATGTATCAGTATTCACCAATACGTACGTAGTTATTATTTGAAGCATAACGTGGATGCTATTCTCAAGATAATCTAACTATGTCAAGTTCTGTTTCTTCAGCTCTCAGTGTTATTTACACATTCATAGAAAAATCAAGGTAATCTAACTATTTCATGTTCTTGTTTTTCAGCAGAATAAAATAGCCTTTTCTAGATTCTCTCATTTCTCTTACCTGCTATGGTGTCAGCAGCATTTCCTGACTACTTTTTGAGTATATAAATGTCATTGTATCTTTCTTGTGCTCCGTTTTGAGTATGCCTTACAGTTTGATAACATGCATAGAGGCTTTTCAAGCAATTGCAGGAGAAATTTTGAAGAGCGTCCATCTAAGAGCTGTTCTATTGATCTGCTTTAGCCAGCCTCTAGTATCTATCAAACCCTTACTCACGGCAAGGGACAGTAAGTACTAGAAATAAGAGAAACTGAAATTTCTTTCATTATGATGATGAATTTGTTTGTAAAAAACAGAGTCACACACCCTTTAATCCCCTTGAGCCCACTTCTTTAGAAGTTGATTCGTGATGTGCAGCAATGATTCTTCATAAGAAAATGCTAAAACTCTGTAACAATTTTGTTTGATTTTTGCGCATGCATGACATTTGATAAAGGATAATGGACATGTTTAATAACTTTAAGGTTATCACTTACTTGGGTTGATCAGATTGATCTAGGGGGATGTGAGCTTCTCACCATCGAGAAATTCTCCTTCCACATTGACATTCTTTGATTGTGACTTATTGACAGCTGCTCGTAACAGATTTTTGTAATGATGATTAAGAGCATCATCATGATGTAAGAGTTGAGATTGGCAGCCGCTTATGGGGGTCTTTGTTTACCAAGTATCACCCCTTTTCTTAAGGTATGGAGTTGGATTCTACTCAGGTGCAAATGCACATACAAGATTAAAAACAAGAACGATGTGAAATAATAGCACAAAGGCCAAGGCATGTGATAATAGCATGAATCCTAAATTTTTAGGATTTGGATAAAGATTGGGTGTTATTGGTGAAAATTTATTGGTGAATGTCTTCTGTTACAAAAAGCGTAATAATGACATTGTGTAGCTCAAGAAAAAACAAAACAAGACAGAACAAAGAGAGAAATGCAAAATATGGGCTTTCAACATATTTGATAGTAGTTGCTAATGAGACCATGAAGTGTTTAGGAGATGGATGAAAGACAAAGTTCAACTTACAAAAACTTCTTCAATGTAAACTTTGAATAGAAAAGTAGGTCATTGATGAAAGGATGTTTTGGTTGTATTTGTAGTTGTAGTTGAATTCTATTTTGTTTTGTGATATGATTTATGTTTTGGTTATGAGTTATGCATTTGATAATAGCATGAATAAGCATTTTATATATTGTTGTGAGAAATTTTTTTGTGTAATTTTTGTACTTTGAAAATTTGGAAATTAGAGAGATAGCATGCATAGGTGATATTCTAGATAACACTCAATTTGTTCAAGTAGTCCTTAATGGACTTAGAGAAGAGTATACAAATCTTGTGAAAACTTATGCTATCATGGAGGAGTTACCAACTTTGGAGGCTCTGCATGATGCTTTTATCGCTAAAGAATGTAGGCAAAAGAACAAGCTGTCAAAGATCAACACACTTTCAAGGAAAGATGGTGTTGTGTCAAAGCTCACTTTGCCAAGGACAAGTCAAGAGGGAGAACAAATTTTCTCAAGCCTTCACCAAGGACAAATCAAAGGACAAGGAGGAGTAGAAGATGATTCAACTCATTCTTCTATCTTCAAGAAGAAGACTCAAGAAGATCAAGCCAATATTATCATAGAAGACTCACATGCAAGTGAAGGAGAAACATCTCTCATGATGTCTAGTTTCGTCTTTTTACCCTTCAATGCTGTATCTTGGTATAATGATAGTGGAGCCACAACTCATATGAGTTGCTCCAAGAGTTCTTTTATTTCTATTGAATCTTATCAAGAACTTTAAGAATCAATATACACTGCTATTGGTGATGCATGTTCAATTGAAGGAGTTGGAATTTGTTCCTTGAAACTTGCATCTTCTATGAGTTTATCACTTTCCAACGTACTTTATGTTACTAATCTCACAAAGAATGTGATTATTGTTGGAAAGTTATTTGATGGTTTTGATGCGAAAAATGCCCTCAAAAAATGCAAATTTCAACTAGAACTCTGGTGACAAACTGATAAAAGGTCTCGAACAATTCGTGAAACTTTCATAAAACTCGAATTATTTCTATTTGAGAATAATTCATGTTGGATCAATCAGGCTCTGTAACACAACAAAACGAAACGAGACAAAATCTAGACAAAAATGAAATGAAGCGAAGCGAAGCAAAATCTAAATGAGCTCTGACATTGATTCATGCTGGAAGCATAGAGCTCGCAAAATGAAACAAAACAAAGCGAAAACATTTGCGAAAAGATCAATCAGGCTCTGTGACGAGACGAGACGAGACGAAACAAAATGAAACAAGACGAAACGAAATGAAACAAAACGAAACTTAAGTGAGCTCTAAAATTGATTTACACTTATTGCCAAGTGATTGCAAAGCGAGACGAAGCGAAACACAAAGCGAAAGGATTCGCGAACAAAATCAGTCCGTCAAGAATTCAGATATGATTGCTGGTCACTGTCGGCTATATCATTTCTACAATCCTTCAGAGTGTAGACAGACACTGCTGATCTACGTTAACAAATTAATATAGCATTCAACGAAATCAAATCAATGTGTGGAATTGAATAAACAAGTGAATCAGATACACAAATACTATTAGACAAATATTTATTCGAATTCATACAATCATATAAAATAATATGCGCATAACAACTACAACATTATCTATTGATTTTCATGATTTTTAGCACTGCATGACAGATTCACGCAGTGCATTGACATAGAGAAATACAGTTCTCCCACGATTCGTGTCTCGCTTACTAGCGGACTTCTGGATCTACATAACTTCTACAAAATTGTCTCGCTCACAGGTGAACATGTATTATGTATGTTTTTGTCTCCTGTTCTTTCTTACAATATTATGCATCAAGCAGAAAGTATATAGTTCACGAACTTTTTCGTGTCGCATCGTGTAACTTCCAGATTAGAAAGATTAAACATTTACAACTAATCACGAATTACAAGAGTGGAAGATTAGCCACAATCTAGAGTACTTCCGCTGATGTCATGATATCTGATCAAATACTTGTACCCCATGGACTTGGTTGATATTCTTGATTCTTTGAGGAGCACGACTGATTTCGTGTCGTGTCGTCTTTTGTCAAAAGTTCAGGATTGAAAGCTAGCAAAGCTTTGGCAATAAAAATATTTTGTTTCTTCAGTTTCCTGTCAAAGCATGATAGCTTGACGACTCTAAGACTGCTCCTCTGTAATTCCCTTTTCGAGTGTCATTGTAGGATCTTTTGCTAGCAATGTTCTGGTTGTTTGGAAGGATCTTGGTAAGGCTCTCAACAGATAAGTGAGTTGCTTCTCTGTTGACACTGCATTTTTTGCTCCAAAATTGTGTAGAGAAAGGAGTAGATCCTTCTTTTTCCTAACAAAAGAAGTGGTCTTTGCCATCCCAGTGCAAGTTTGTCAGCTGATCCTCAAGCATCATTATCTGACTGCGTGATTTCTTCTGAAATCTTGTGAGTAGTGTATCTCAGATCTGTTTTGCTTTAGAGAGCGTAGCCAGGTCAAGTGTGAGGCTATCTGCGATGGATAATGATAACAAGGCTACTGCCTTGTCATTCTTCTCCCTCCATTCACATAGCTCCTTGCTTGTTGTTGTAGGCATCTCCTTAGTGCCATAAACGCAGGGGAATAATCCTTCTCCCTTTAGTATCAACGAGGTCTTAACCTTCCATGCTAGAAAGTTAGATCTTGATGAATCTAGAACCATACATATCTTGGATTGTATGCTGCTAATTGAAGTCATTGCTCCTGAATTTGTGTTCTCACTTGTTAATGGTTGTATGTTTGAATTCTTAGCCTCTTGGATCTGATAGCTTTTTTGCTATGTCAGACTATGACGAGGTTGCTTTGATACCACTGATGCGAAAAACTCAGAAAATGCAAATTCCAACTAAAACTCTAGTGACAAACTGATAAAAGGTCTCGAACGATTCGCAAAGTATTCGCAAAACTTGAATTATTTCTATTCGAGAATAATTCATGTTGGATCAATCAGGCTCTGTAACACAACAAAATGAAACGAGACGAAATCTAGACGAAAATGAAACGAAACGAAGCGAAGCGAAATTTAAATGAGCTTTGACATTGATTTATGATGGAAGCTTAGAGATTGCGAAAAAAATGAAACGAAGCAAAATCATTTGCAAAAAAATCAATCAGGCTCTGTAACGAGACGAGACGAAACGAAATGAAACAAGACGAAATGAAGCAAAACGAAACGAAATGAAATTTAAGTGAGCTCTGAAACTTATTTACGCTTATAGCCAAGTGATCGCGAAGTGAAACGAAGCGAAAGAATTCGCGAACAAAATCAGTTCGTCAGAAATTTAGATATGATTGCTGGTCACTGCCGGCTATATTATTCCTACAATCCTTCAAAGTGTAGACAGACACTACTGATCTACATCAACAAATTAATATAGCATTCAACGAAATCAAACCAATGTGTGGAAGTGAATAAATAAGTGAATCAGATACACGAATACTATCAGACAAATATTTATTTGAGATCATACAATCATACAGAATAATATGTGCATAACAACTACAACATTATCTATTGATTTTCTTGATTTCTAGCACTGCATGATAGATCCACGCAGTGCATTGATGTGAGAGAAATACAATTCTCCCACAATTCCTGTCTCGCTTACTAGCGGACTTTTGGATCTACAGATCTTCTACAAAATTGTCTCGCTCACAAGCGGACATGTATTCTGTATATTTTCGTCTTCTGTTCTTTCTTACAGTATTATGCACCAAGCAAAAAATATATAGTTCGCGAACTTTTTCGTGTCGCATCGTGTAACTTCCAGATTAGAAAGATTAATCTACAACTAATCACGAATTACAAGAGTGACAGATTAGCCACGATCTAGAGTACTTCTGCTGATGTCATGATATCTGATCAAATACTTGTACCCCATGGTACTTGGCTGATATCCTTGATCCTTTGAGGAGCACAACTGATTTCGTGCCATGTCGTTGTTAAAAAATGAAAAATCATCGATCTTGACTTTAGGCTTTTGACAATGTTTTTCCTATGTGTATATGATGTTCCATATTGTAAATGCCAAATCTGGCCTAAAAGAAACTCGAGTTATATGGGTTCTTCAAGTCTTGTTGATAATATACAACTTGCATATAGAATGTATACATAGAAATGTCAATAATAGGCTTGTAGAAACTCCTGGCACATCACATGCAATGGTTGTAAGTGTTCCATAGTGACATGCAAGGCATGCACAAAGTGAATTGGACACATGCATGATGATTTGTACAATTCTAAGTTAAAAATTTGACACTTGGTAAAAGTAGGCAAAAATGCATGCATGTAAATTGACAAATATCACTAGTTCTCTAGTTCTCACTTTTAGATGTGGATGAAAGTTGGAGAGATATGGTTCTACCTCGAGCTACTCCAAACTTCATAAATATATGTAGACTCTCTTATAATTTTTGATGAAGAACCAAGCTTTGAAGCTATTCCATGTCAATTTGGATCTACACTATTGTTTGCTTGAATTTTGCTCTCTCTTTCTCTTTCTAACTCGAGTAGAGGCTTATGCTAATGCATTAAATTCTTGTACTTATTCTCTTTTGTTTTTAAAAGCAATCATACTTTGATTCTTAGCATGCTAGATTGTGATTTACCCATAAAATCTTGTACTAGATCTTGGCATTCAATCTAGAATCAATTTATGTGCTAAACACAAAGCTTAACAAGATCATTCACACTTGAGGATCATTTCCCACACGCGTGAGCTTTCTAGAATTTTATCAGTCGTGTCGTGTCATATCGTCTTTTGTCAAAAGTTCAAGAATGAAAGCTAGCAAAGCTTTGGCAATAGAAACATTTTGTTTCTTGAGGTTTTGAAGTGGAATTCAATGTCAATAATTGTTTTATAAAGAAAGGTCATGAGATCCTAGCAAGCGGATCTAGATATGGAGGCATTTTCAAGTTAGATGTGCATGAGAATGCAAGTACTTGTGATTTTGCATTGATGACTTGTATTTCCAAGGAAGTATGGCATAGGAGGTTGCATGTTTCCAATTTTAGATCTATGTCTTCAATAGTCAAGGAGATCAAGCCAAGGGTGGCTTATTCTATGGCAAAATCACATATGGATCCATATTTGATGTCTTCTACCAAGACAAAACATCCTTTGGAGTTGGAACACTCGGATGTTGACCTTTCTTCATCTATAAGCAAGGAAGTTGCCGCTTGTTTTTTTACACTTATTGATGGTTTCACAAGTAACCAATGACTATGTCTTGTCTCTTCAAGTTTTATGGTGCATGTGTATTTTCCATCATGCAAAAATTTTTGGAGTTATGGAGCTATTGGAAGGATCGCACTATATGGAGTCTTGTTCAACTATAAGCCTAAGGTTGTGTACCTTAGTGTTGTTGAAGGTTATTGCTTTGCATGTGTTTTCTTAGAAGCAAGGAATGATGGAGATCCAAGTCTATGGATCATGGTTGGATGCTTATCCACCAAGGAAGGTTACATAGCCTTTACACTCTCTATCTCAAAGGTGTTTGAGCATGGAGATGTTATTGTTTATGAGAATCTATTTTCAATCTTGGAAGGGGTCGAGAGCACAGTGTCTCTAATCGCATCACAAGTTGTTTCTATTATGAATGGTCAACTTATCATGGGGTCGAGGTTTGAGGGGGAGTATCCTCAACATGCATATCCAAGAATATCTTCATTGTACAAGGCCGAGACCTTGTGGTTCTTATTTCATGGTAAAGAAAAGATAAGTGAAGGTGGTATTCATTCTATTGTACTCACCTATGATTCTCTTTCTTTGCTTGATGTTGTGTCTTGCTTAGTTGAGATTTGCTTATCTCAAAGATCAAGTAAGACTATTTTAGTTTTGAATGAAGTCTTTAGTTTTGAATTAATTCTTGTCATTGGTGACTTCATTATGTTTCCAAAACATCTAGAAAGCAAAATATTGTATCATCATTTGTATGCTCTTAAATTAAGTAAGAGCAAGAATGAGTTTAGTACTCATAGTTTGAAAAAAAGAGTTTTTTCATGTTTTGAGACATATTGTGAACTTCTTTTGAGAGTAAGTGAAACATCCAATGAGGACACTTACATCCTTAAGAAAGTATTGAGCCTCAATAAAATCAAGTTTGAGTACGGTTTCAAGATTAGATCCATTTTGGATAGAGTTCACAGTGTTTGGACTAATAAAGCTAGTGTGCTTAATCTTAAATATTGCTCATGGTATAATCTTGATCTATATGATCTTTGTGATCATGATAAGACATGGAGGCCTTGAATTTTTCAGATTCTTATGCAGCCATCTTCATGCATGTGGAGTTCTCAAATCTGAGATCATGATCAAGCATGGAGGAGGCATATCGACATAGTGACAGATTGGTGGAATATTTTTCAAAGGCATTTGGAAAAGATTTCTATCAAAGAGATCTTATCGTGAATTTGATAAGTGTGCTGCTATGATGGATTTTTTGGATCTTCACGTCAAATACAAAACAAAGAATCCACACACAAAGGGTCTTCATCAACATCAAATAGATATATTTTAAGGAGTGTGAAGAATTGTAAAACATATCTATCTTATGTATGTTGATTTTTGGGGGTTCTACCCATGTAAATTGATTGTACATATTCAAGGTGTGTGAATTGAGCACATATCTTTCTAGAATAGGGCGAGTTTGAGTTACATAGATATAGATTTGATGACATGCATAAAATTAGATGACATGCAAAGTCAGTTAGAGTGCATGCATGCAACATGCAATCAATGCATACAACATGCAAGTCAGTATACATGTTCTACACATGTCCAATTCATCTAAAGAAGTCACATGCAAGACATGTAAATATAGTAATGGACACATGCATGTAGTTTTGTACATATCTAGTTGAGAAATTGACATTTGGAGAAAGTAGGTAGAAGTTAGGTGCAATTTCTGCATGCAAGTTGTTAGGTGTCAATATGGTATGCTTATGTAATTTTCCTATTTGTGAAAAATTAGTGTTGCTTTGATTTGTAGCTTTCTAGATTGTGCTCTATCCTCAGATCTGTTGGTAGATTGTAGTATTACTCTGCAAGTGATCTGTGTGCCACCATAAAGCATGGTAAAGATCATTCACACTTTTGGTGTGGTTCTCCACACATGTGAGGTTGTTGTATTTTTCACAGCCACTCCATTTTGTTGTGGGGTCCTTGGTGTTGTATACTCCCTCTTGATCCCATGCTCATCACAAAAGGCCTGAACTTGGTAGATATATACTCCACACCGTTGTCACTCAAGCATTTGATCCTTGTAGAAAATTGGTTCTCCCTTGCATTATTGAACTTGACAAAAACATCATACACTTCATCTTTGCTCTTTAGTAGATAGATCCAACCAAATCTACTAAAATGATCAATGAAAGCTACATACATCTTAGCTCCACTATTGCTAATTGTAGTAACTCCATGAATATCTGAATGTACAACCTGAAAAGACTTTGTAGATCTAGTATAAGGTAGTCTATGTGACTTTGACAAAGCACAAGACTCAGAAACATGATTGATGCTACTTAAGGAACTTGGAAGACCAATCACAACTTGCTTCTTAGTGATTACCTCCAATGACTTGAAGTTGAGGCGCCCCATCCTTTTATGCCAAAACCGCTTGAATAGGTATTTGCTCTCTTGCAACACATCCAACTCGGTTAGCAATAATACAAACATCTAGTTTGACCAATTTCCCTTGTCTTTTACCTTTTGCAATCAAGATATCATTCCTTTTGATCATGCAAGCATCTCCATCAAACTCTACTTTGAGACCTTTAGTTAGTAATTGACTCACACTAAGTTCTTGGTAATAGATGAAATGAAAAAAACATTCTCCAAATGAACATTCCTATTTGTTGAGAGAGAAATAGGAATTGTGCCAATCCCTTTGATTGCACACTCACCATCATTTGCCATGTAGATCATCCTCTTGTCATCTCCATATGCCAACAAAAAAGTGAAGTACTCTTTGTGAAAAGTCATGTGTGGACTTGCTCCACTATCAATACACCATGGATCTAGATCTCCATCATTAGCAAGCACATGAAGACATCACAAAAGCATCACCATTTGTATTTTGAATGTCCAATCCATCTTCATCAAGAGTGAGATTACTTTGCTTGTCTCCTTGATCTCTCTTTTTCTTGTAGCACTCATTACTAAGTGTCCTTTGATGCCACAATATAAGCACTTGAGCTTTGATCTATCTTTCCTTTTGCCATTTGAAGAAGCCTCTCCTTGATCTTGCTCTTTAGACCAATGTAATAGAATTTGTGGATAGGCTGAGAAATCATGAAGATACAGATAAATTGAACTGTAACACTCACGAATTCTGACAAGGAGTTCTATTTGTCAGAATATTGATTTTTTTATATTTTTGGAAAAAAATTTGTATTGTTAGAATTCTCGGGTAAGACAAAGAATTCGTACTCACTGAGAACAATTTTTTAGGTTAATTGGCGATTTCTAATACAGAAGTTTGACTGGCAGATAGGGAAAATGAAAAAAAAAATGTGGCTTTTTGACAGAAAACAGGCAAAATCTTTGAGACAGAATTCGCGGAGCTGCTGGAGGACTGATCTTGATGAGATCTAGCCTCAATGAAGCCGACAAATTCTAGGACAAAGATTTGGGTGAGAAATAAGAGATTTGACAGTATATCAGGCTGTTTTCTCAGAATCTGACCGTGGTCAGAATTCGTGGAGGCGATAAAATGAAGGATCAGGGTTTGTTAGGGCTGCAGACAGACTGGCGAATTCTGATATACCTGGTTGTTTCAGAAAAAGGTCACTTGGGTCACTTCTTTTCAAAGAAAATGCCCAAGTTGACTCTTTTGTTGCTTCTCCCTAGCTTGATAAGTTGCTCCGTAGTTCGTGGATGACTAGGCACTCTTCACACGTGTAAAGGCTTGCTGGACAGTATCAGTTCATGGATGTACTTGATCTATAAAGGGATCAACCAAATCAATGAGAAGTTGATGTGACATTGGCAATTTCTAGCTTTGCTTCTAATTTTCACATTTGTCTTGAGTTTTTATGATTGGAATGCTTTTGCATATAAATGTACGTCACTCTCTGTTTACAGTCTGTACTGGTATTGTCCTCCACACATGTGAGGCCGCTCTTCATAGTTTTCAATCATTTGATCCATTGCTCTTGTTAAAATCATAGTGTAATGCATCTAGATCAAGATCTAACACATAGAACTTGATAAATCACTGTTGGATTTAGCAAGCAATAACTCCTAATGATTGTTTTGTCCAATCATAATTGTCTTTTTTATTAGAGAATTGACATCAAGTAAGGTCAAAGGAGCAGCAAGGAAGTGTTTTTCAAGTTTAATTTACTTGTTCTATCTCATGTTTGAGCAATTTCATGTGTGCAAATTGTCAAGATATGGTAAACTAGTTACATTGGTGAGCATAATCTTGATGTTGGAGTTGTACTAGTATTCTTGGCTCATTATATCACTCATCCATTTCTAAGTTCTCAAGTGATGAGCTACTTGGTGCCAATACTTGGAGATTGTCAATTTTTAGAGAATTCATGGTCATTTTTTTGTGTCAAGTAGATTTTGAAGAAGTACTAGTGCTACCACTTAGTTTTATAAAGTCATGTGGTGCTGGATTAGCATTATTGATGTACTCACTTACTCATGGATTTCCAAGGTTTGATGGTTTCTTGTGGCAAGATGGAGATGAAAGCTCATTCATGAAGTTTCATGGTGGATACACGGCAAGACAGGACAAGAGAGAGGATACAAGCAAGCAAGTGATTGTCACTCACATTTATTGTTTGGTTGTTATAATCTTCCAGAGAGTTCGAAGTTTATAGCATGGAGGAATTATCTCATTTACATTCTATGTGATTTTTCATGTTCTATTTACATCTCACCACTTTGTGAGGGAGCAAGTCTTGGCAAAGGAGGTGGAGCTTCAACATGTTTTTTCAAAGAGAATGTGTAGCTGATATCTTTACCAAATCATAGGGAAAGGACTTGTTGATGAGGCATAGGACTTCACTTGGAGTGTTCTCAAAGTCAATGCTAAAACTAGTTGAAGAGGGAGTGTGAGAAATTTCAACTAGTTTTGCTATTTTGGTCATATTTGTATTTTTGGCAATTGAGACCAATTTTCATATTAGACTTAGAGTTTGAGTTTCCAAAGTTATATTAGTCTAAAAGCATTTTAATAAACACTTTTGAAAAGTGTGAGAAAGTGTAGTACACGAGTTTTGGTAGATTCAATTTGAATGTGGAGACATTTTGTTGGAAATGGTAAACTCTTGCAACCATTTCACAGCATTCCTCGAGCTCGAAGTATTCGAAGCTCCCGAAGCCGAAGTGAAAGTGTTCGAGGGCACAAGCAAAGGCAAGCAAGTAAAGGCAATCTGAAACGAAAGTGTTCGAGGGCACCCAAGTGGCCGAGGACTCATCAACCGTCAGCTTAATATGAATGTTTTGCGAATGCGAAAGCTGAAGACTGGATGCCGATACGAAGGCCAAAAAGCCGAAGTCCAACTAGAACCCGAAAATGACTGAAAATCAATGTGAGAAAATTGCTGCTGGACATGTTGAAAAATGAAAAATCATTTATCTTGACTTTAAGCTTTGGCAAATTTTTTTTCTATGTGTATGTAATGTTTCATATTGCAAAATGCCAATTTTGGCCTAGAAGAAACTCAAGCTACATGGTTTCTTGAGTCTAGTTGGTCATATACAACATGCATATATAATGTAGACATAGAATTATGGGCTTGTAGAAGCTCGTGGCATATCACATGCAATGATTGTAAGTGTTCCAATGTGACATGCAAGGCATGCACAAAGTGAATTGGACACATGCATAGTGATTTGGACAAATTTAGTTTAGAATTTGACACTTGGTAAAAATAGGTAGAAATGCATGCATGTAAAGTGACAAATGTCACTAGTTTGCTAGTTGTCATTTTTAGATGTGGATGAAAGTAGGAGAAAGATGGTTCTATCTTGAGCTACTCCAATCTCCATCAATATGTGTATGCTCTCTCATAATTTTTTATGAAGAACCAAGCTTTGAAGCTATTCCATGTTAATTTGGATCTATCATATTGTTTGCTTGAATTTTGCTCTCTCTTTCTCTCTCTAACTCAAGTAGAGGATTATGCTAACGCATTAAATTCTTGTACTTTTTCTCTTTTGATATTGAATGCAATCATTCTTTGATTATTAGCATGCTAGATTGTGCTTTGGTCATAAATTCTAGAACTAGATCTTGATACTCAATCTAGAATCAATTTATGTGCCAAACACAAAGCTTAACAGGATCATTCACACTTGAGAATTGTTTCCCACACGTGTGAACTTGTTGGATTTTCATCATGGTATCAGAGCCAAATTAAGCTTTGCATGCTATTATTACTGATCGTGCAAGAATTTGTGAGCTCAATTCAAGCAAAAAAATCGTTTATCATTTTTTTTTACCTTTTCTTGAAAAGTGTTTGGATCAAAGAGAATAGAATCAAGATTTTCAGATTAGAATTGACATTGTACAAAATTCTGGAATTTCGCACGTGTGAAAATCAAAGATTTTTAGACCTCTTTATTTCCTTCATCTTTGGTCCAAAGATATTGATGTTATAGCTTGATGGAAAGCTTATAAAGAGTACTTTCCATTGCAATTGATCTCAAATCAATCTGATGTATATATCAAGAGTTATAAGCTCTTAAAGAGGGTAGGGAGAGCTCCAAAATCTGAGTGACCACTTTTTTTATTCATATTAGTTCCAATAGAGGATTTAAAGTCTCGACCCACTTTTCACCGAACAGTGTTGACTTCTAAACGAAGATCCAATTTAGCTTGATTCACAATCCATTGTTTTGAGTAATCAATACAAGAAACTTGAGATCAAGACATAGTTTGGAGTTATTGAACACATTGAGTCTTCTTTGAATCAATAGTGTTTGCTTTTTGAAGCATTTCACACGTGCCAAAAGTAGAATCAAAACTTGTCTATACTCCTCAATTCATTTGGAAAGATTGATCTAGTTTATCTTGTTTGTGAAATATTTGAGACCTATTTCAAATTCAGTTGCAAGATTTCACATAGGATTTGGTAGTCATTAGAGGAGTTCTCAATATCAAAAAGATCCTTTAAGGAATGCCATGTAGGATATAGAAAAATATCAAAATAAAAAAACAATATTGTTTATTTGCTTGCCCACACCACTCCCAAGGCCTCCCCAACTCCCAATGATCTAACCATAGTGTCTATAGTCACAGTTAAGAACTATTAACAATTCGCAATATAACTTGACTAAATTCAAAAATATTTCCTCCATTGGTTACAGGGCAATATTTTCACTGGATCTAGAATATGACCGCTATCCCCAAATTCGAATCAGGAAAAATTGTAAAATGTTTACATATGCATTCCTCCCACAAGAATGGAAATATGAGAGCCAACTATCTATTGGAATAAAAAATGAGCGGCATTTTTAAATTTGAATCAAGCATACAAGCATGGAGATTGGATTGATTGTACATAGTATATAATATAATCAAATAAGAGTATTTTGTTTTGCTTCATAGAATCTGATCATAGTACTTTGATGCATCTGATTACTCTATTATTTTTTTGATGATGACATTATATCATCTACATGTGGATATCCCTATTGATTTGGCACCTTTGTAGAGAAGAGGATGCAAAGGAATTTAAATATCTGTTGAGGATCGTTCTCGTTACAAGACAGAAGGGAAAAAAAACTTGGATTTATGGATAGATAGAACATTATATTCACAAGATTCAAGCACTTTGACACATTCCACATTCTCTTCAACAAATCATTTAATTACATGGATATGCAATGAGTATAGTGGATTACTAGGATATTGTGAAAGATTGCAGAACCATGGAAAACAACTTTATATGAATAAAGTTCACTTTTTAGAAGGTGAGTTAATTCGGATATCATTTTATTGTCAGAATAGAGATTGTCATCTCCAAAAGACGTTAGAAGAAAATGAACAACTTAAAAAAAATAATGAATCATTACAGAAGATAACAATCAATATCAAATCAGAACTAGAGAAAATGCAATCAGTCTTACAATCTATTCGTATTGAAAACTTACAATTATTGAAGGATGTGGATTTGGCAAAGAAGGCTGAAAGTAAGAAGCGAAAGCGACAAAGTTGCAAGGATATTCAAACGCTTTCAAAAGGATGTTATCGAAATAGAAGGATCCGTGCATTCAAGTAAGCATATTCTGAATTTTGTAAGTTTTTCAATGACATTTGGATTTTCTGTCATTGTCCTCTGTGAATCATCCGTCTTCTGTTTGTTGTGCTCTGGCCTTCATGCGGCATGCCTTCAGCTATGGTGATATTATGTTAACTATCTATTTTTTTTGCAGATCTGCATTAGTAGCTCCTTGGGATATTAAAGACAATGCTTCACTAGGAATGTCATTGGGCACAATATTGACTTGCAAATCCACTGAGCGTATTATGATGAACAATATGATTTCAAATGTACAGTGTAAAATAGCGGAGTCTTTGATGGTGCACATTCAAATTTTTTTAGATAAGACTATAGTTAAGGGTGCTTGTGATTTTGCAGGTATTAGCAGGGAAGCATATGCAACAATATTTAAACTAATTAGAGAAGTTTTTAAGCAAGTTCAATTCAGAAAAGTTTCAATCCCTAGGACATATCACTTAAAGAAAGAGAGGGATACATTAAACATAGGTATGCATAAGATCACTGGAACTCCATTTCATATTGAGGAGGTGTATGAAACTAATGAAAGATCGATATTCTATAATTCATCAAACAATTTATTTGTTGATCTAAATTACTTGCTGAGATACATCGTCACATTCTATGATATAACCTATGAAAAGGTGAATGACAAAATAATCATAGTACTTAAGTTAGATGAGTCAGAAATTGTGAAAGGGCAGAAGATGGAGAGGGTTAGTATAACTCTCATGAATGGTGCTCTATCACAAACAGAGAACCAAGAAGATTTCAGATTCAGTGTCCAGTCTAAAAATGATATATGGTGGTTGGCAGCGTTTCAGGTAACTAGTCTCATTATTACATTACATTTATTGAATAGTATCAATACATTATAAACTAAGTCTGATTAATTCTCTGGACAGGTGCTGAAAGAGGATCATGATATATTATGATGGATATTCTCAAGGACATCTTATCCTAGGATCATCAAGGACCATATGGATGGAGGACTTCTCAATGTTCCAGGAGTTGGAGACTTCAATGTTGAATGACACTTAGCAGGTGATTTGAAAACATTGAAATGTATATATAATGTCTCTCACGATGCTACATTAAAACACCACTGAAAAATTGACAAATGTAGTTTCGTTTTTCATTGGTTCCTCCATGTTGTGTATTTCGATAAAATGATACTCGTGCTTGCCAGTGTGACTTCTCCATCTCTTGTGATGACCATACACTCAAGCTTCCATATGTATTTGCAAAAAATGCTGTATATGTCAAAATCATATGTGATTGAAAACATTCAAATGCAAGGAAGATTAAACACTTACACATTCTTCATCATCAGTAGCAACTAGATCAGGATGATCAATATAATGACCACGTACTGAAGTTGAATCATTAGTGAAATGCATTAATGATGGACGAGGGAAGCCCATCTGGGATTGAAATGCCGTGAATTCTTCATCGGATGGTCTGCCTCGCCCATTCTCAGCTATATTTGATAATGTCTTATTCAGGCATTCTTCACCGGTCATAAGTCCCTCCTCATCATCAAAATCAATACCAGCAACAAGGTCATTTGTTTCAAAATCTACAGAGTCGGAGAATTTGAAAATTGTGCCGGATAATAAACATAGAACCTCGTCCTCACGATAGTCAAAAAATTTATATAAATCAACAGTAGTAAAATAGACATTGTCATTAATATAATATACAGGCAAATTGAAAAGACATTTCGACTCCTCCATAGATTTGGATTCATCATTAGATGTATTTTGGCCAATGAAAGAATCTCGGAGAACATCAGTATTTACATCAATAAAGTCACTTTCCTTATCAGGAGTGTCGATAAGAAAGTGACTGATTTCCTTAATAGCTGACTAAACAGAGGATGGTGCAAAAGGAGGGTCAGCAACAGAAACTTCATCATCATCTGGGATCTGAACTAACATGAAAAGTACGAAACCACTCTGAAATTCAACTAATCGACATTTTTTGTTGCAATACGAACACATTGAACTGCTTTTGAAAAGATCAAACAATTTGGTGAACATTATATCCAGTCTATGTCTGAAAGCTGGGAAGAAATGAACAAGATCAGTATAATGCATGTACTGGAGTGGACCTATGGAGAAAACATGCTTACTAAGTATATCTCTGAATCTGACATAATGATCATAAAATACGTCAGAATTTGGTTGTGCAGTCCTAAAAACATGTAGATATGGCCTGAATAGACTGTGGAAATAGTCTAGGTTTTCAGTAATCCCAAATTCACTAAGAAACGAACTCAAGCCTGAATCTCGTGAGGATGAGGAAGAGGCCATGATAGTAACGTGAATATCACACTTGTGCGCGAGGGAGAACTGAACCAAAACTAACTATCAAAATGGCGCACAAGAGGGATATGTACGGCAGGCAGATACTGAATATCACACTTGTGCACGAGTAGGTACAGTTGCAAGCAAACGGAAGGCAATGAGCGTGCACAAGAGCGATATGCCATGAATTTTGAGAATGGAAAAGGTAAAAAATTAATCGAATTTCATGCCATTTGTACTAAATTTTTGCACATGTGGTCAACGGACTTAGGACACGTGTCAACTTTCAATTGGACTACAGGCGCAGACACGTGTGAGGTGACACCTGCACATGTGTGAAATGACACCTGGACATGTGTCGCGTGTTCATTCGTTTGCTCGACAACACGTGTCGCTCTCACATTTGATCATACAAATCCCACATGTATAATGTGACAGGGTGACACATGTCACTCGCATTTGTCCGTACAACTCCCACACGTGTGACAAGACGTTCTTTCGCATGTGCGAACCGCGATATAAAATCACAAACTTCGATGAATTTTTTTTCACTTTTTTTTAGGCTTCGCATATCGCACTTGTGCGCGTCCTTCACAATCGAAATTCCTCCTATCGCCTTCCATGCGCACAGGTCCGATACGTCTGCCTACGTGTTACTCCATTTCGCACTTGTGCATCTTTCCTCAAAACTAATCGTTCTATCTGATATTCGGCTCTCACAGGTCCGATATACCGTACATTCTGTCCGTACATATCGGTCCTCTGCAAGTTCTTTATCATCCCTCCCTGCTCATACTAACCGTCATGCACAAGTCTGCTATCACATATATGGTACACATCCATGGATAGGAGAAAACAGACAAGGAGAGACTTCTTCTCTCTTGGCTCATCCTCATCCCCTACGGTTGCCATCACACCACCCGCTAGACCTAGAACACGCAATTGTAGCAGGTGGCTCTCTGAGATACGCAAGTATCAGAGATCAACAGCTCTATTGATCCTAAGAGCTCCATTCTACCGTGCTGTAAGGAACATAACAAAAAATGATCTCGGACAGCTGGTTAGATTCACACCCAGTGCTTTTCAGTGCTTTCAGGAGGCTGCTGAAGATTACATTAGCTTTTTTTTGAGGAATTTTTTTTGCTTGCCATCCATTCCAAGAGGGTTACCATATTGCCCAAAGATTTTCAGCTCCTGATGAGGATGAGGGATAGGTACTATAGGTTACATGTATCTCAGCCTGCTGCTCCTAGACCAACTCCTGTAGATAGGACTGATCTTCCTACAAAGCGTTCTAGGAAGTAGACAGCCCCCAAGCATGCTCCTAAGAAAGTGAAGCCTAATCCTTCAGATTATGTGAAGCCTAACCGGGAATCCATTGTAGATAACGCTGTTGTTGATAATGCTGTACTTATAGCTACCTCTGTTTTGGATACCCCTTTAATTGCTATAGATACTACACATCCACCTCCTCCTCCTCCTCCTCCTCCTCCAAATTTTTATACATATATAGATTCGGATGATAATCTTAAATTTGAGAAAGACATATCCGATGCTATAGATACTACTGGTACTCCTTTTTGCTTTAGACTAGATGAAGTTGATTTTAGTATTAAGTTTAGAGTTATAGATTGCTTGGATCTCAAAGTCAGACGGGCTCCTATTAGTGATCCTGTGATAGAGTCCGGACTTACACTCTTGCAATATGACATTGCAAGAGATTCATCAAATGAGTTGCTGGTGCTGAGTAACTTTCTACTTCAGGCCTTCAAAGAGAACAATGACACATTGTCACAGTGTCTGACAAGTGGATTCTCACACCAACAACAAAGTATCTGCTCATACCTTATCATACGAAGTAAGATATATTAAATGCTTCTTGTTGTTTTATGCATTAACATTGGCATTGTCAATGGAAATAGTTCTCAGAATTGTAGCTAAAGAAATTTCAATCTTATTTTGCAGTGACCACTAGAGTTTAAACTTGATCTCTATTAAGAGATCTGTAAATAATATTATTAAAGGTTTTTGTGTCAAGATGAATTCGGCGAGAAATACGAATAAGGATGTAGATATATACCTTCCATATCTAAGTAAATATATTCCTACAGACGTTTCCCATTCTGTGGATTGGCAGATCGTCAGTTTGGAGGTAAACTTTGTCTTTCTTAATAGTATTTTGAAATCAGTATTTTAGTGAAATATTTTCAATCTAATTTATTCTGTTTCATAATTGATTTCTTGTGTGCTGAATTATTTTGCAGTCAACCCAGCAAAATGATTCATTCAGGTGTGGATGGTACACATTATACAATGCCAAGTTGTTTTTAGAGTGGTTCAACCTTCAACAAGATGTTGATATTTCTAAGGTAATAAATTTTGTTTATTCTTATTTTGGAATCATGATTAGTTTTCTATTATGGTGATGTTTTTGGCCATTACTAATACATGAATGTTCTATTTTGCAGTTTACACTTCCTGAGTACACATCAAGCCAGGTGTACAGATTTAGACAAGAAATTATCCCGAGTATACTGGCTAGGGCAAGCTTCAGCCTTCCGTTATTGATGATGGTGCAAAGGATGATGTAGTTATACTAAATTAAGATTAGAAAAAATATAGATAGCATAGAACAAAAATACATGTATAGACTTCATAGAAAAATATACATTGATATATCAAATGCTGCTCCAGTTTATGAATTTGGGAGCACAAAATACATGTATAGATGCCCAACTTGGGCTTTCATTTATTGAATGAAAGAGTGTATACACAGATTTTTACTAAAGTTTATTTGAAACTATTGTTCTCCCACAATGGTGATTGTTGTAGGTAGATCTTTGCAGCACATTATCAGCTCCTGTCTTTTTCACATCTGTGACATGGCAAATATTATTGAATGTGCAATTGTAAATGATGACATTTTCTATTATTTTGTTCTATTTTGAAATGGCAATAAACATAAAGTACTTACGAGTCTTCCGTAATAAATCTGAAATATGTTGGTAAATTGGTTTGTAATAGCATGAGCTCTGTTCTGATAAAATCAAGCTTCCAATGCTCTTCCACCTTAACCATAGTCAAATATTCCTCATTGTAGATAATGCTTATCTCCATTCGGTTTGTGTGACCATTTAGTTCAAAGTCTTGATCCAGTGGTAGCCATGTACCTTCAATTTTCTTGTATCTTTGGTAGCTAAATGTGAGACTGAGCATTTGCTTTTCGATATGATAACGAAACATCATTGAGGAGATTTTAATCCTGCATTCTATGTCATTATTTGTTTTACTATCCCAGCCTTGATCCATGAGATCTGACAAAGTCTCATATGATAAATCCTTGCAAACAAATAAAGTTGGTGTCCTACGAACACTAGCACTCGAGAAAAAATCAACAAATATATGCAACGAGATAAACCAACTTAGGTGAACAATTTTCGAGCCTGTGCTTATCTTCATAGCATTTCTAATATCAATAAGTAGCTTGCATCTCAAGGATTCAGAAACAATGCTGTCTTGCAGACTCTTCAAGGAATTCTCATCTTTGAAGAAACAAGACAAAGTTACAAACTTTTAAGGATGAATAAACTCGAGTATATTGGAAGTGACAAAGCTCTCTTTGTCAAGGACAAACATAAAGGGAGGAGCAAGAACCAGTTTTCTCAAGCCTTCAACAAAGACAAAGCAAAGGACAAAGACAAAGATGGAGAAGATGATGACTCAACTCACCCTTCTACTTCCAAGACCAAGAAGAAGAAAGTCAAGTGTTTCTTTTGTGGCAAAAAGAGGTACTATGCCTCTAATTGCTTCAAAAAGAAAAATCAACTCAAACAAGCAAATCTCTCTAATGAGAAAGAAGAAGACTTTATTGCAAGTGAAGGAGAAGGATCCCTCATGGTGTCAAGCTTTTCTTCAACACCCTTCAAGAAGGATGGAGCATGGTACATCACCCCATCACATATGTGTTGTTCAAAGGAGTCTTTTGACTCTGTTGTACCTTATAAAGGACTTAAAAGATCTATTTATACAGCAAATGATCATGAATGTTCTATTGAAGGAATTGACAATATCCCATTAAAACTTGTTTTTTCTAAAGTTCTCTCACTTTCCAATGTTCTTTTTGTTCCTAAGCTTATAAAGAACTTGATAAGTGTTGGAAAGTTGCTTGATTGTGGTTGTGCTGTGAAATTCAATCCCAATATTTGCTTTATTAAGAAGGGTGATGAGATTCTAGCTAATGGATCTAGATATGGTGGCATCTTCAAGTTAAATTCTTATGAGAATGCAAGCTTTTGTGAAATTGCTTTTATGTCTAAGGAGGAGCTATGACATAGGAGGTTGGGGCATCCCAACTATAAATCTATGTTTTCTATGATCAAGTATGATAAGGCGATTGGCCTACCAAGATTACTTTCCAAAGATATCAAGCCATGTGAGGCTTGTGCTATTGCAAAATCACATAGAAAGCCATATCAAAAGTCTTCTATTAAGAGTTCTCATCCTTTGGAATTAATTCACTCGAATGTTCACTTTTCTTCCTCAAAAAGTATTGGTGGTGCTACTTGTTTTGTTACCTTCATTGATGATTTTACAAGATATACTTGGTTGTACCTTCTTTCTTCAAAAGCTACGGTGTTTGAACACTTCCTAATTTTCAAAGCTTATGTTGAGAAACAATTTTCTTTAAAAGTTGAAGCTTTGAGATGTGATGGGGGAGGTGAATACATCTCCAACAAGTTCTATAATTATTGTGAGGTTGAAGGGATTAAGAGAGAATCTTGTCCTTATTCCCCATCTCAAAATGGGGCTGCCAAAAGGAAAAATCGATCTCTATGTGAATGTGCTAAAGCAATCCGAGTTGAAGCTTCTTTGCCTATTGAATATTGGGGAGAAGCAATTAATGTCAGAAAGTGGTATGCAGAAGATAGGTCTAGCTTGAAAAGAAACGAATGAAAATAATTCGTGTGTCTAGAAAAAAAACCTTTGGTGCATGGCAGAATAAACTATTTTCATCTTTCCAATGCATGACTACACCTATCAATTTCAAACAAGACAATAGTGATAGAAATCACGTTTGAACTTATAGTAACTAACTTTGAAATTGTCAATACTACAGTGATTATGTAGCCAAATAATTAAGCATTGAAGATTATCAGACAAATAATTAGTCGCGAAGAAATACAGAAATGCATACAGTCTGAGACGAAACTGAACGCAATAAAGAATAGTTTTGATTCAAAACAAAACAGAAGTAAATGAGTACAATAAGTTGTGGATTGAAGCCGTGTACTCTATGCTATCTCTAAGCGACTAAAAATGAAAGTCTGAATTAATGCACAATGCTGATGAGTAGTAGCGCAATAGCAATTTCTAAAACAACTAGCTAGAATGCTCAGGAGTATTCAAGCTCACAGGCTCGAGAGAGAGAGCTAACTATTCAAACGCCTCTGATAATTCTGATTTTCAATGAATAAATCTGTATGAATATGAACAACTGTTTATACAAAGAAATTAGGTCGTCAATTGCGTTTGTCAATTGGCTGGTGATCCGATGGCATCCATTTTGTCCTTGTCATTGATTGCTTGATAAGTGATGAAATTGGCCGTAAATGTTCTGTCTGCATAAATGAACCAAAATTGTTGTTCTGCAGAAATGAACTAAAACAACCATAGGCAACACTGTTCGAGTTTTCTGCAAAAAGGCAAAAAGGCAAAAAAGATCTGGTGGAGTCAACCATGCGCGAAATTCATGGCCATACCAAGGCCAGTATGACAGAAGGTATCATTTTACCAGATTCTAGAGATCTGGTAAGCCTACAAAAGCAATGAATTGGCCGTTGACACCAATCATGCCACTTGCACCATTTGAGAAGTGGGGGATTGACTTTGTCGGTCCAATCAAACCTGTTACCCGACATCGAAATGTCATTATATTCTAGTTGTAACGGATTATGCTACCAAGAACGTTGAAGCAGAGGCGACGAAACAAAATGATGTGAAAACTGTCGTGATGTTCTTCTTCAAAAGTATAATCACAAGATATGGTTGTCCACTCAAACTAGTAAGTGACCGAGGTACACATTTTCTAAATGACACTATACGGTTGCTGATAACCTATTTCCTGATCAAACACAGAAAAACTACACCGTATAATCCAAAAGCAAACGGGTTGATAGAAAGAGCTAATAGAATCTTATGTAAGATCCTGACTAAAATTACTATTGCACATGCAACGGATTGGGATCAAAAACTACCATCAGTTCTCTGGGCTTATCGCAACACAGAGAAAATCACGACGAAACAAACACCCCCGATCTTAAGGGCACATAACATTAAATTTAGTGAATAAAAGACTTGTCCATGCTAACATGGAAACAATTTTTATTTTTTTTTAATTTTTTTATTCTTATTATTTTCAGTATTTTTCTAAAATTAATCGCGAATTTTCTTTTATCTTGTCTAAAATTTTTCGCGACTTTTCTTTTATTTTTTCTAGAAATTTTCTAGAAATTTTCGTGAAATTTTCAAGTTTCTTGACTTCTCTCAATCTTTCAATATCATTTTAAAAAGTATTTGTGAAAACTTTTTGAGATTTTTTTGCGACACTCAATTTGTTAATCAGATTTTTATAAATCGTTTTCGAGAATTTTTCTAGAATCTTTTCTAGCATTATCTCTAGTTTTTCGAGAAATTTTCTAGTATGTTGTTAAAATTTTCGAGAAATTTTTGTGAGTTTTTGTATCATATTTTAAGATCCTTTGAGAAACTTTTGCGAAACTTTCTAGAATCTTTCTGGCATATTTTGAGAATCTTTTGAGAATCTCTCGACGTACTTTTTGTATCCCTCCATTAAAGATGATGGCCATGGATCATCATTATTCACACGTGTGTGTGCTCACAAATATGCCTTATTTCTATACCTATTCCGGTTCCAGTCGATGCTGCACCAGCAGTCAAAGTAGCAACCACCACTGCTATGGAGAGTGAAGCTGTGGCAATGGAAACCGATGGAGATGCTACTGCTGATTCTTCAAAGCTAGCATCTGCTTCCACATCTCAGAAGCCGCAGAGCGCATCCACCTCTAAGGATGACGCAACCCAGTCTGATACATCCGACAAGGGACGCATAGCTGCTGAAGGCGACACTAGGCCACCTGTGGCAGATGAAGAAGAACCAAACGACCAACTCCAGTGGTTTTGATCCATGACAGACAAAGCCAAGAATTTAGTGGCTGAAGTATATGAGTTTGACAAGTATCACCGTCAACTCACGATGCAGCTTATCACCTCAGAGAGAATGGATTACAAAATCAAACCAACCTGAACACACTCTTGCTTAAGCTCTCAAACTTTCCAGCAAGTGACCAAATCAAGTTATGGTGTGAAGAGTTACTTGCATTCTTAGAAAATACCCAAAACTAGGATGCCAAGATTACCTAGTAATGAACAAACTTGATCAACATATGATCAACACACTAAGATATTGATTCAACCTGTAAAACCACATGTAAACCACACTTCTAAAAGTTTATAAACTCCAGCAAGTGATAAATACAAGATTTAGAGGTGAATGAATGAGCACACTTAGTGAATCACAAGACTAGCTTCACTATCTTGTCAAATCTTGGTGTTTAGATGTAGATCTAAGATCACTTCACATGAGAATGTTCCTCAACCTGTTAAGAACCTGAAAACACACTTGCATAATGGTTAACACCTTCCAGCAAATGCTCCAATCAAATTACATAAGGAGAGTTACTTACATGCTCAACAAAGTACACCAAAAATTATGCCAAAATTGATGACAATCTTTACAATATGCTCTTCACAATGGAGCTTACAATATGTTCACCCAAAAAAGGGGATCTTTCATCCAAATGGGAGCTTTGCTCAGCCTTTAGGAGAATTACAACTCACTCAAAAGAGCATTTGTCATCCACTTAAGGAGAAGTTTCATCCACTTAAGGAGAGTGTTCATCCAAGAATGGAGATTGTCAACAATAGGATTGAAAAGAACATTGTTAGTATTGAATATGCACAAGCTTCACAATCACAAATGATTAGGTGTTATGATCTGATCCAAAATAGTTTCTTTTCAGCCTCTGATCTTCAATAGACCTGAAATATGCTTTTGATCCACAAGTTCAACTCACAAAACAAAGGTTAGTAAGATTTGATCAACAAAGCAATGCAAAATCATGCTAGAACTTGATCAAACATCCAAATATCACCAAAAATGGAATACTTACTGTAAATAGAAGCCAACCAGCTCTGATACCATGTGAAAAATACAGATCCTAAGTGGATCTAAACTCCAAGATCATTGGCTTGAATGCTTGCACTCCAAACTACATAAGCTAGGAATTGGCAACACATTCTATGCTACCTAGAATGCAAAGAACTTGATCAAAAAGCATTTATCACAAATGGAAACTTCCATAAACATCAAGTGCGGCCCAAAATAGCATTATACAGTCCATAATACATCAGCCTATCACTTTTGGAAAGCACCTAAGATCATACACAATAGCTTGAAGACAATACACACAACAATGCTCTCAATGGAGGAAGAAACAATGACAATGATCTATTGATCTCAATGAAGCATACAAAAGGTTTCTCCAACCTGTTCTCCACGACTTCCCTACTATTTATGGATGAGGAAGATGACTCTCTCTCCTCTCTCTAGAAGGTACTTGACCCTAGATATTCCCTATATAAGAAAAATAGCTAAAAATGGCTTATATGACCAAAATACATCAAAATGGTCTCATTTTGAAGGGTATGAAGTTTGACACTTCATCATACTGAAAAAATACAGTAAATAAAAACATTGTGGCCTGGTTCACACGTGTGAAACTCCAGAACCAAAACTATTTACAATTTTAGCCAATTTAGGCCTCAAACTAGCTAGGAAATGTTGACAATTTTCACATTAAACTCAGTACCAAGTGCATGCTTAGTTTCTTCAACTAACTTCTCACTATTTTTACAAAGAATGATATCATCTACATAGATGAGAATAATAATAACAAAGTTATCTACAAATTTATAATATAGAGTGATATGAGATAGTAATTGAGCCTTGCATACCAAGACCTTGGTGCCTGTTTCAGTCCATACAGACTTTTGAACAAAAGACAAACTTTTCATTCATCACCTTCCTTCACAAAACCTGGAGGCTGCTCCATATGAATCTCCTCTTCAAGGTAACTATTGAGAAATTCATTAGAAACATCAAATTGGAATTGTTACGACCATATTCGGTAAAGGACCTGGAATAGTCCTAATATGGTAGACCGGCCCTCCAGTATTCGAGATTATTGGTCATGCCTAGATTTTATTCCACATCGAGGCCTGTTGGTGACTAATGACGTTGAGAGGACCCAGACACTCTAATTGAGACATATAGAGTAGTGCATGTGCGTGTGACTGATATAGGTAGGAGGTATGCATGTAGAGCTGTAACCTATTTATAGTTGACTTGCATGGGGATTGCATTGCTCGTGCACTGGATCCTACTCTCTATATATTGAGGTAGAGATTATCTCATCGACGACTTGGTCTAGGTTACCTGATGAGCTCTTCTTCTCTTGCTATCACATTGGCATGGCTTGGGGGCTAGATCCAGGAGGATTCTCCAGGAGGGATCTAGGTTTGGTTGGGTGGTTTTGCTCCACAGTCTCTCTTGTGTTTTCCTATCCTCATCTTAGGGGTTTGTCCCTAGTGGTCTTTACGGGAACATGCTCCATTTGTGAAAACATGCAAGAGAGATGAGTATTCAAATTGTTACCATCTTTGCAACTGGTGCAAAGGTATCTGCGTAATCAAGACCTTTGATCTGTGAGTAGCCTTTGGCACAAAGTCTTGCTTTATACTTATTGATAGATCCATCATGATTATACTTGATTCTGAATACCCACTTGCATCCGATCACATGCATGTTGCTTGGCGGCTCCACAAGCTCCCATGTGTTATTTGACATCAAGGCTTCAAATTCTTGGGTCATTGCTTCAACACACTCCTTGGATTGAAAAGCTTCTTGGACATCCTTAGGCCCTTCACCTGATATAAAAAGTGCATGATAGGAAGTTTCACCTTCCACTTGTCTTCTTTCTTCATCATATGTGAGCCTCCTTGGCTCAGATCGTGCAGATCTTTTTGGTGTGGTAGCTTGAATCTGCTCCTCCTCAAGCCTCGGCCTCACCTCTTCTTGAACAGCATCAAGATTGATGATTGATCTTTCATGAGTCTCTTTGATTTGTGCATCATCCAAGTTAAATTTCTGATCTTCATGGAAGATCACATCTCTACTAACAATATTTTTGTCAGTAGAGGGCAAATAAATCTTGTATGCTTTTTTAGTGGATGCATAACCTACAAAAATTCCTTTTACAGCACTAGGATCCTCCTTCTTCCTAGTTTCTAGAGGCACATGCACAAAGCATACACAGCCAAAAATCCTAAGATGATCTACCTTAGGCTTTTTCTTATACAACATCTCAAATGGTGTCTTTCCTCCTATTGCAAGATTTGGAAGCCTATTACAAAGATAGTTTGCACATGCAACTACCTCTCCCCAAAATTCTTTAGGCAGAGAAGCTTCCAGCCTAATGGCTTTTGCACATTCACACAAAGTTCTATTTTTTCTCTCAGCAACTCCATTTTGCGGAGGAGTATATGAACAAGAAAACTCTCTTTGAATACCCTCTCTCTCACAAAAGTCTTTAAACTTATTGGAAGTGTATTCCTCTCCACTATCACTTCTTAAAGCTTTTAACTTGAAAGGAAACTGCTTCTCTACATAAGCTTTAAAAGTAAGAAAAACATCATAAATCATGGCTTTTGAAGACAACATATAGATCCAAGAATGTCTTGTATAATCATCTACAAAAGAGACAAAGCACTTGGCTCCTCCTTTGCTCTTAGTTGATGAGAAATGAACATCTGAGTGTACAAGTTCAAATGGTTGCTTTGTCTTGATACTTGATCTAGGAAAAGGCCTTATGTGTGACTATTAGCAAGTTAATTAATCTATATTATCAAACATGTTTAGGCAAGGAAGAGGCCCTTTTTGAGTTCAAAAAGGGCCCTAATGGCAAAAAACCGACGAAATTCACTTGATTTTATAGATAATTTTTAGAGTACCCCAAGCTTCCTTGGCAGTGGTGCATGTACTCATCTCTCTTAACACTTCATTGGTAACATTCATTTTTATAAAATGAAGGGCAATTCTGGTTCTTTTGTGGAATGCTGCAGCTTCATTAGGTGTAGTAGGTTCTTCTTCAGCTCCACTCACAATATACATTACATCCTGTAGAATCAACAATGATTCCATTCTGATCTTCCACATTGCATAATTGGAAGATGTTAATCTCTCACTGTGCTCTAAGAAATGTGAACCAGATGAAGACATCTTCTTGGTGAAAAATTCTAGTAATGATTAAAAATGGAGTTGAAAGGATGTTGCTTGCTATCTCAATCTAGGATCTAACACAGATGTTGATCCACCTTATGAAATCTAGCAACAGATGTGAGAACAAATTCTGAATACAGAAAATCAATCTATCTCTTGCTTCAGTCACAAAAGAAGAAGCACATGCAAGCAAGAAGTCTATCTCTCCCATGAGTTTCAAAGTACTGATAAACTCTCTAGGAAATTACTTTCAACTCAAACACAGTAATATGTGTGAAATAAAAAGTCTAAGACCTCATAACACTCACTTCTATCCAATTCTACTTGATTGACAGTGAAAATTGATGAAAATGGTGAAAAAGACAGATGTGTGCTCACTTTGGCATTGTACCCTCTCAAACACATTGATTGCCTAAACTCTTCTAAAAACAAATCAAATTGATTTAGAAACAAGAGCAACACATTCTACTCTCCAATACCTATCCAACAAGCTATAGAACATCAAATTTGGATAATTCCTTGACAAGTAGCACTCATTAATGAGGGCTGATTTCACACGTGTGAGCTCCGCTGGATCATATCAGCCTTGATTTGATCCACTTATGGTCCACAGATTGCTTGTTTCTCATCAAGTTTGAATCCTTCTCCAAAATCCGAGTTCCTACAAGCAAAAACACTGATGATCTGATGTATACACCCTCACCTCTTCAAAGCATGAAACTCTGATACCATGTGAAGTTTTTAGCACATGTGAACTTCACCACACACCCTATAGGATCTTACTGAGGTGTTGTGATTGCACAAGATTGATTAAAGAACAATATGCCTAAAAAATTTAAGGCAAGAGCATAATGGCATATAACTAATGAAAAAATATGACTCTTCACTATGAGAAATGAATGTCAGAATTATTATGAGAAAAAGAGGCTCCTCTCGGGTAGAGAGAGATAATCATACATAGAAAACTCGGGTAGAGAGAGAATGAGTCCAAAACACCAAAATCTCAATATTCACAATGTGGCAAAACATGCCCAACTTACCCTACATGAGAGAGACTCAAATTCTTACAGTGGAGTTGCATGGAAAGTCCACTTAACTGAACTGATTCACCTACCAGAGATCCACATGTGTAACTGCATGCATGGATGTTGCATGTACTACATGTCAACTCATAAAATTGCCTAGACATGTGTAGATCACAGAAACTACTTTGCATGTTGCATGCATTGATTGCATGTGGCTTGCATGCATATAGTCAGACTTTGCATGCTATCCAAACATCTGCATGTCATCATAATTGAACCTATCTAACTCAAATCCGAGCTACACTAGAAGGGAGCCAACAAGTATCTATTGTATGCCTGTCTCTTCTGCATCTCACACAAGTCTTCTTGTCTGCACCTTGTTGTTTTGACCTCCCTTTGGTCTTCCAACTGCTCTTGCTGGTCCCCTTTGCTTGCTGGTCATGATCCTACCTGTGATTGGACTCCCTCTTAGGCTTAAATTGTTTTTTGGATTTTTTTTTGTTGTTGTAGAGGGCCTGGTCAGAACCATCTTTGTGATCAAGATGTTCTCTGGCCTCGACTTCCTCTCGAATCTCGACAATCGCCTTTTCGAGGTTCATGGTAGGATCTTTCGTGAGCAGGGTCCTCGTCGTCTAGAATGATCTGGGTAAGGCTCTCAACAGGTATGTGAGCTGCTTCTCAGCTGACACTACATTCTCTACTCCAGAGTTATGTAGTGATAGAAACAGATCCTTCATCTTTCTTACGAAAGAAGTGAGGTCCTTTCCATCCCACTGCAAATTCGTCAGTTGATCTTTGACTTCCTGATTTCATTTGAAATCTGGTGAGTAATGCATCCCACATCTCCTTAGCTTTGGAGAGTGTAGCCAGGTCAAGTGCGAGACTATCTTCGATGGAAGATGATAGCAAGGCTACTGCCTTGTCGTTTTTCTCCCTCCAGTCGCGTAGCTCCTTGCTTGTTGTCATAGGCATTTCTTCTGTGCCATCCACCCAGGGGAAGAGTCCTTCTCCCTTGAGTATTAGTGATGTCTTAACTTTCCAGGCTAGAAAGCTAGATCCTGAAGAATCAAGTATTGTGCAGATCTTGCTCTGCATGCTGCTGATTGAAGCCATTGCTTCTTGAGTCTGTTCCCTTGTTGATGGTTGTTTGTTTGAATGCTTGGCCTCCTGGATCTGCTAGATTCTCGACTATGTCAGAATATGACAAGACAACTGGCTCTGATACCACTGATGAGAATGAGAAATTCGCGAGATATGCTCTGATACCACTGATGAGAATGGGAATTCGCGAGATATGCTCTGATACCATTGTTGAGAATGAATCACGAAACTATCGTGACAACCACGATCCTCTTTAGCTTTCGAATGGAGTTCAGATGCGATCGCTGGACACTGCTAGCTGAATCACTCCTACAGTCCTCCAGAATGTAGTCAGGCACTACTGATCTACGTTTATAAAACAAATGCAACATTCAACATAGTTTCAACCAAGGTGCGGAAATTCAAATGAACAAGAAAACTCAGACATACGAATAATAGCAGATGCATTTGCATTCGAGATCATATGCAACAAGAAAAATAATCTATATTGATCTTCTTTTGATTTCTTCAAGCACTGCATGCAAATCCACACAGTGCGTTGGCGTGAGAGGGATACACCTCTCTCACAAATGTATGTCTCACTTACTGGCGGACTTTTTTTGGATCTCTATGGATCCTGATCATAGAACTCGTCTCGCACGCAGACAGATTTTTTGTCTGTATTTTGTCTTGATTGCTTACTAGCATCAGACTACTACTCTTACACTATGTGTGTATTCTATTTATCTATATGTCAAGTGTCATCCAGTAAGTATAGTCGCTCTATGTAAATCTAAGATTAGAGTGATTAACTAATCAGGGAATTACAAGAGTGGCAGATTAGCCATGACCTAGAGAGTATTTGCTGACGTCATGCCATCAGATCAGATTTTTGTACTTCTGGGTACTTGCACAATCTTTGTTGGTACTCTTTGGAGTGTGAGGGAAAAACGGGTTTCGCGACATTTTTCATGTCGTGTCGTTGGTTTCATTTTGCTTGTCTGCCTTTCTCTCGTACTGGACCGCAAAAGATTCTCGTTCGTGAATCTTTCGTGTTCGCAAACCGTTCATGATCGTCTCCCTTGACTTTTGTGTTCGTGAACTGTTCGTCTTCATTTCCTTTGACTTTCGTGTTTTTAGGGAAAATCTTCTTGAGGCTGAGGGCTGAAAGCTAGCAAGGCTTTGTAGATAGAAATGTTTTGTTTCTTCACAATAGGCTTCTAATTGTCTCGTTTACATAATGGGTACTTCTATCACTTACGATCTCAACATGAATCCAAATCGAAGAATGATGTTTTCATACAAAAACTTTACAGTTGATTTTGCATCAACAACTCACATAGCTCTTGCTTCAACCCACTTAGTCATATAAACCATTATCACGATGATGTATCATGTTTGAATATCACACACACGTGCCGCTAGATGTACCAAACCAACATAGTCAAGTCCCTCAAGTTTATGAAAAATGGCTAGAAAGAAATCTTCACTTGGCAAACTGTAGCTTCATTGCATTAGAGTGGTCCTTCCTGCATGTCGGCAAAGGTTGGTTGCAAAAAAATAGAAAGTTATCAAAATCTGATAACAATTTTGCCTTCTTTTATATCCAAAATGCAGAAAATGAGCGATTTTTTATTTTTCTTTAATTTTTTGGATTCAAACTGGATTTTAGCAATGACGTACTATCTCCCCTTTCTTGTCGATCAATCTCAAGTGATTACAAGCAAGAAATCCACTCAAAATCATAAAATTCACCAAAATCTAACTCTAAAAGTGCAAATCTATCTCTATCATGCAAAAACCACAATGCCTAAATGCAAGCTAACATCCATCCAAGCATCATAACATGTTGAAAATGAAAATAATGGCATTACTCCCCGACAACGGTGCAAAAACTCGGAGCTGAAGTGTCTGTGTGCCTAAGAGACAGACTTACATTTTGAGGAGAAGAATCCAACTCACATTCTAACAAAATATGGCAACTATTTTCAGTTGGCCTTCAATTATAGAAATGTAAATATAAAACTTTAATCTGTCTTTTCCTTTTGTCATGTTTTGTATTCATTATCCATATGAGTTCAAACTCAAAGGGTTGTTGAATGAAAAATTAACTATTTTAAAAATTAAATTTGTCTTTGTTGCAAATTTTAGTTATTTTTTTCTTAAAAATAAATCTAAATCAAGTTTTGTATCACTTAAACTGATTGATATTGGATAATACCTAGGTATGGAGTCTTATTTAATTTTACATTTTGCAATATTTATCTAAATACTAAAATCGTAATACTAAATTGCAAACAAGCTTTCAGAAAAATACTGAAATATGATGTAGCCCTTGGGTTGTGAAGATTATTGCAAAAATTAGCTTGATAATTTTACATTTTCATGTACATATGACAATCACACATGTGTGGAGCATGTTCCCACATGTGAATGGTAGGCTTAGTTGCATTATGTTCATTTATGTCATAAAATAGCTTGTTTCTTGAAACAATGTGAAAGTAGAGAGAAGTTAGTCAATTAGTAGCATGCCAAGTGTCATAATGAGGCTGGACCTCAATCTCCTCATGACTTATACAAATATAATGAGGTTGGACCTCAATCTCTTCATGAATTATACAAATCAAATGCATGATTAGGCATAGGTATTTGGGTCATGACCTCTAGTTCAATCACAGGTCAACACGTCCTATTTTGTAGGGATGCAAAAGTGAAAGTGGTGCACATCTCATTTCATTGGTCTATAAGGTCCAAACACATTTAAAGGTTCATGTAGAGGGGCCCAATCATATTTCAAGAGTCATGGCGTGCTAATTAGTGTAGGAACTCGAGCTACCATTATATATGATGATAGCTCCTTTGTACATATATAGAGCTTTTTGAGAGAAATTTTTTAAGTAATTGGAGGTCAATTTTGCTTTATAGTAGAAACCCGAGAAAAGATGTATTGTAATATTTAAAAATTGTGACAGTGAAAATGGATAAAAATAAGGTAGTATTTTCCAAGCTAGATGTCATCATGAGGTTGGTGGACCTACATCCACCACCTTTTTGTACATATTAAAAGATTTGGTTGGATTGATTTGATCCAATAATATCCGAAGAGTCTTTGGAAATGGTTTTGTGATCTTGGTGGTCTCAAAAGAAACAATAAGCTTTTGTCTTATTAGAATATAGCATGTTCCTCGAATATAGCACTACTTGTTTATTTGGAAGGACTAAATCACAACACAACCTGCCCGCAGATTATTCATTTGGGTTAGTAGACCGGCCTGTTATTATTGTTGGTTATTATTTGGGAGGACGACGACACAACACACAACACAACCGGCCTGTCATTGCTTTATCCGGGGGAGCCTGTCACTTGTTTTTTGTAATTTCGGAGGGTTAAACTTTGATAAATTTCAAGTAGTAGACCCTGCGAGCTTCTCCAGTACTCACTCACGCACTCACTCACTCAGTGCACAATACCTGGCATCTATCCGGTTTACGATTTTGATCACCACTTCTGTAACTAAGCTGTAAGTAGGTCGAGGTTGCGTAGATCAGAAGATCAATATTCGTAACTACTAGTAATGTCAACTTTCAAGCCAATTGATCTGTCAGGCCTGAATGATGATTTAGAGGCGTCTAATTCCATCAGGGCTCAGATTGCTGAAGCCTGTGACAAGAATGGCTTCTTCCAAGTTATCAATCACGGCGTGCCAGTGGAGGACACGGAGAAGCTGAGAGAAGTGAGCCACAAGTTCTTTGATCTGAGCGAGGAAGAAAAGCTTGCATGTCATCGAAAGCCAGAGGTAGGAGGTCTGGGCTATGGCAGACATATGACCTGTACTGATTCTGAGTTCCAGCACTGGCGTGAAGTTGTGGAAATTCAAACTCTCCCACTGTCCGGAAGGGAGTACGAATACTGGCCACAGCAGCCAGCTGATTTAGGAGAGGCCGTGGAAAAGTACACAGCAGCAGTGCTGGATCTAGCTCATAGGCTGCTGGCTGTCATCTCTGAGAATCTCGAGCTGAAACCCGCGTACCTGAGGGATGCTTTGGGGTATCCAAACATACAGCAGACCATAACATTCCAGTTTTATCCGCCCTGCCCAGAACCAGAAAAAACTCTCGGCATGCAGCCACACTCTGATATTGGAGGCATCACCATTGTGATGCAAGAGGCAGAGGGATTGCAAGTGTTTGACGAATTAAACGATACATGGGAGCTGGTGCCACTGGAACTCATCCTCCACTACACCCAATGTGCATACCTGACATATCGGATGCTCTCTCGAAATGCCTGAATATTTGCCTATCTCGATAGCAAGCTGATGCGAAGAGACTCGTAACTGTCCCAACCTGTATCGGAGCCCAAAAGAAAGAGGAAGAGATAGATATAAAGGTCTAACAGGAAGTCCCACACTCTCTGCGCATGCGTAAGATATGTGCGCTATAAAAGGTAAGCTTGACCCTGCCGTGATCAGGGCGATCCCATACTATGTGACAATATCTACGATACAACTGCTGTCTGCTGAGCTTTGGTAACAACCATCAAAGGTACACTTGGATTAGTAGGCTGAGTTGTTGGTCTTTGCTTGATCATAATCATATTCAATGGAGTAGTAACCGATGGTGGTTTTTGTCTTGTTGGACAATCCTTGTAACAATGTCCATAACCACATTCTCGGCAGAATGGGACAAAGTTTCATTTGTTCGGACATTCCACAACTCTATGGTTCTCTCCACATGCAAAGCATCCAAGTGGTGCTCTGGTCTATTTTCTGGCTGTTTGTTGTTGCGCGGGAGCATAAATAACCTATTGTTCTGAAGGTCCAATCTCTTGATCGTTATTGTAATTCCATTGCTCATTACCACTATAAGGCTCTGGTTCCATTAGATTCGCAGGAGTAGCTCATGGTGCTCGTGGAGCTAGCAAAGCTAGTTATTCAGGAAATCCCAGTCCAAAGTTTTGAGTCTAGTTCTTAGGATCAGGTCCCTTATAAGTAGTAGGTTCCCTATATTGAAGCTTAGCATATTTACCAGAGGTCGTACTTGTGTGCGCTATATCGATATTGTCTGTTGTAAAAAATTGTAACTTTTGAACGACATGTTTGATTGAGACGGTTACAGTGCTATTAGAAAACCCTCGATGAGAGCTTTCCAATGACACCCAACTACACCCAACGGCACCCAACATGACCCAATTCCGAGTTAAGGTTAAAAAGTTATTTTTTAGTCAAAGTTTTGGGCAGTCAATCTACTATGAGCTCAAAATATGTAGCGGGAGCACTATGAGCACTATAAGTTGAAAAGCTCTCATCAAGGGCTTTGTAATGGCACTGTAATCGTCTCAATCCAACCGGTCATTCAAAAGTTACATAGTTTTCGTGTAATCATAAAAGATCTCGAGAGGTGGTACATCTGCGCACCAATCGATATTGCATGTATTGGTACTAATATCGTTTCAACATGCGAACAACCAATTAGATAGTCATAATGAACTCCCAAATTTTTTACATGTCAATCACATGTATGATCCATTGTTGATGAATCATCTTCCCCTCTTTGGACCACTGGCTTGATAGTCCAAATGATTGGATCAACTGTGACTGCACGCTCACGATTCTCAAAAGGGATTATTCTGGTGCCCTAGTTATGAATTACTTGTGCAACTCATAACCATGGATGCCCCAATAAGACATGGTAAACATTCGGTGAGTCAAGTTAGTCCATTACTACAAAAGTAATGACAAACTAAACTCCGGCAATCTTGACAGGTATACCTTCTACCAATACCTTAGGACGGACTGTCGTTTGATCAGCTAGCTTAATGGCAAAAGTTATAGGTTTTATCTTCGTAAGGCCCCATTTTGCGCATAGCTTTGTTGAAATCAAGTTAACTCCTAAACGTCCATGTATCACAATTGCTTCTTTACCAAACTGTCTATGTTGTATTGGCAGGGTAATGTTTTGTTGCTCACTTTTTAAGACTATTCCTACATTGAGTACTTCATTTGATTCTTCAAACTCGGCACAAAAGAGTGGCTCATGATGGACTGTTGGCTCAATCTGAGTTAACTTTTCCGCTAATACTTCGTTTGCTTTCGACACCAACTTAAGAAATTCTCCCATTGTAATATCCATCTTGCTAGATAGAATATTCATGATCATTTCCGTTTGTGGCACTTTAGGTTATGTCATCTTGAAGGGTTCTTCATGATGGTGCAACTGAGTATTAACATCTGTTCATGGATTATGTAAATTCGAAGGCGACACAGATAAAGAATGGACTTTGGCTACTGCTTTAGCTACTTCTAATTCCTCTTCTTCTTGCAATTGTTTAAACATTGTCTCATATTTTGGTATCTCTTTTTTTTCTGAGTTGAGATCGGATACACCCCTAATGTAGTAGGTATATTTGTAGTTGGTGTAGATTCAGCAGGTATTGGATTAACTGGGGGTGTCCCGATACAATCAATGACATTGACCACATATCTCATAGTATTTAGGGCATGTGAAGATAAAATGGAACTCATCCTCCACTACACCCAATGTGCATACCTGACATATCGGATGCTCTCTCGAAATGCCTGAATATTTGCCTATCTTGATAGCAAGCTGATGCGAAGAGACTCGTAACTGTCCCAACCTGTATCGGAGCCCAAAAGAAAGAGGAAGAGATAGATATAAAGGTCTAACAGGAAGTCCCACACTCTCTGCGCATGCGTAAGATATGTGCGCCATAAAAGGTAAGCTTGACCCTGCCGTGATCAGGGCGATCCCATACTATGTGACAATATCTACGATACAACTGCTGTCTGCTGAGCTTTGGTAACAACCATCAAAGGTACACTTGGATTAGTAGGCTGAGTTGTTGGTCTTTGCTTGATCATAATCATATTCAATGGAGTAGTAACCGATGGTGGTTTTTGTCTTGTTGGACAATCCTTGTAACAATGTCCATAACCACATTCTCGGCAGAATGGGACAAATTTTCATTTGTTCGGACATTCCACAACTCTATGGTTCTCTCCACATGCAAAGCATCCAAGTGGTGCTCTGGTCTATTTTCTCGCTGTTTGTTGTTGCGCGGGAGCATAAATAACCTATTGTTCTGAAGGTCCAATCTCTTGATCGTTATTGTAATTCCATTGCTCATTACCACTATAAGGCTCTGGTTCCATTAGATTCGCAGGAGGAGCTCATGGTGCTCGTGGAGCTGGCAAAGCTAGTTATTCAGGAAATCCCAGGCCAGAGTTTTGAGTCTAGTTCTTAGGATCAGGTCCCTTATAAGTAGTAGGTTCCCTATATTGAAGCTTAGCATATCTTTGTTGGATAATCTGAGAATTGAATGAGCAAAAACTTGTTTTGAGACCCGTAGAATTGCATAGATGACAAATAGTATTCATCATTCATTGTTTCAATGTTTGACATTCATTCATGGTGTGATTTCTCGTACAAATTGAACACCAAACATTTTCTCGACTAGGAAAGGTCTTAGAAAATGGCTTGCATCTGCTACTTTTGACCAAGTTTCTCGAAATCGTTCATCATCAATTCCACAATAGCATTAATATTCATAAATGCAATACTGGTGGATGTAGTAGTGATTTGCCCCGCTGTATATGGCGACATTCCAATATTTGGTTCGTCATCAAAATCTTCATTCTCCTCTCGTATCGCATCGTCCATAGCATGTTGTAAAAAAATATACTCAATATTGCATTTCAGCTCACGTCTAATCCTTTTAGGTAGACCTGCTAAAAACCACATAATCATAGCATCGTCATTAATTAAATCGGGATCACACTCAGATTCGAGGTGTTTAATCCATTCAATATAATCTCGTACTCCCTCTCTCTTTCTCATTTTAATTTTACTTAAAAGTAGGAAAGGATCTTCCATAAATTTTCTCAGTTTAAATCTTGCGATGAGGGCTTGTTTCACAATTTCCCAATCTGCACGTTTCATTTCATCTTGGTTATAAAACCAGCCTTGTGCTGCTCTAGTTAAGGCCATAGGGAATAGCTTAAATTTATCTTCTGGAAAAACTTCGTCATAAACCTCACATGATTCAGAATAGATTTTGCAAAATCTGACAGGATCAGATAGCCTATTATATTTTGGTATCTCTAACCGAGGTGACCTTCTAACAATAACTGGGTTAATGTCCATCGGACCTCCTCCTCCTTCAGCCATAATTACAAATCACTAGAGACAATGAGATTGGATCTAGATTTTTTAATCAATCTTATCTTTGATCAAATCTGTAAAAATTCTATCACTTGACAATAATCAGATCTGAAATGATCTTTGATCAAGCGATCGACACTATCAAATAAAAAATGTAACAGAATGTCCCAGAAATTTGACAATGGCTAGATCTGGTAGATCATAACCTAAAAATAGTACGGGCAAAAGTTTTCTAGGCGAAGATTGACTCCAGTAGCTGTTGACTCTTTCAAGAGTCATTGCAATGTTATTGCAGGAAGACATGCGGAGGAATGTTCCAGTTCCTCAGCTGATTCCAGTGCTACAGATTGAAGGGAAAAATGCCCATCCTAGGCCTTTTTCCCTTCAAATGAAGGGCATTTAAATCATGCACCCTTCAAATATCAAACTAAATAAATGAGCATTCCTTTAGTTTTAATAGAAATCTATTTTTTTGAAGGGTAGTGTTGCCCTTCAATCTGTAGCACTGGCTGATTCTCTTGTCTTGTACACCAACAGAGGCCAAACTAAGTAGAAGAAGAAGAAAGGCCAGAAGCAATCAAAGCAAGACCAGAAACCAACACAACACAAAGAACAGTCAAATCCATAGACTAAGAAGAATCTGTTTTGTAGATGCTGCAAGAGAAACAACCATGACATTCAAGACTGTCGGATACTACAAGCAAAGAACAACAACAAGGGATAGTCAAATCAAGTGGCCAACGTAGCTATAGATGCTCCATAGCCTAGTCAAAAAATGGATCATGATGTCTTCATGACCAGTCACCAAGGACGACAATTCTTGGTTCCTAGATTCCAACGCCACTAAGCATATCACCAACCTCATTGGATGTTTCGAGTCCTATACACCCTATAGTACCACCAAATACATTCACCTTGGCAATAATATCACACAAGCTATTAAAGGTGAAGGTATTGTAGGATTAAGCTTTGCAAATGATCAGTCTAAGCTACTTTCTAAAGTCCTATATGTATCCAATTTGTCTACTGCTCTTTGTAAGCAGAATCGTAGATCTAGGACATGAAGTAGAATTTGAATGTGAGCAATGCAAAGTAGTTGATAAGACAAACAAGATCCTAGCACTCGGAAAGAGGCATGGATACTTGTATAGATTAAGTCATTGCTCTTTTGCCTCTAGTCAAGCATTCAGTACTTCCATTCAAGCAAATAAAAGTTTACTTTGGCATTATAGACTTGGTCACTTGAATCATGCTTCTGTACAACAAATGTCTAAATATTCTATTGTTCTTGATCTAGACTATCTTGATAATAAAGTTGAGTTACCTGTCTGTCAAGACTGTTTAGTTGGTAAACTAACTAGGAAACCATTTAGATCAAGCCGTCAACATACTGCTAGAGAATTGTTAGATGTTGTATATACAGACATTTGTCGCCCAATGGAGAATCCTTCTTTGAAGGATGCAGAGTATTTAATAAGTTTTATTGATGAATTCTTCAGAAGAAGTACGGTGTACTTTATCAAGAAGAAATCAAAATCTTTCAATTGCTTCAGAATCTTCAAGGAGCGTGCAGAAAAAGAAACTAGAAGAACGATCAAAGCCTTGAGGTCTAACAATGGTGGAGAGTACATCTCCACCGAATTTAAGGAGTACTACCAAAGCCAAGGCATTGAGCAGCAATTTATCACTCCTTATTCTCCTCAGTCCAATGCCTTGGCCGAGAGGAAGAATCATACCCTGGTGGAATTAGCTAAATGTATGTTGTTGGCGCGTGCATCATTGCCCAAGAGATTATGGGCCGAAGCTATCTCCACTGCATCTTACGTCCAGAACAGATGTTCAACCAAGGCCCTTTCAGATGTGTGGACAGGCTCTAGCCTTCTGTGAAGAATCTAAGAGTGTTCGGATGCATCGCCTACGTGCAAATCCTGAAAGACACAAGGAAGAAATTCGACTTCCAAGGTCTCAAGACCATCATGATTGGATACACTTCATCTGATAACACTTACAAGTTGTATGACCCCAATACCCAGCATATTTTGTTCAACCGGGACACAATCTCTATCAAGGATCAGGTCATTGACATCAAAGGCAAGGGCATTGTTCCAGGAGAATCTTCAACATCTACATTGACACACCAATTTGAGCTTCAAGCTCAAGCATGTCCATCGTCGATCCATTATATGACAACAAATTGGATAAAGATGATGATGCTACCCAACAACAAGTCCCAAGAATGGCTCATCAATCAGTTCCTCCAAGAAGATGAAGCCGAGTGCGCACACAGCCCACAAAGTATACTCTTGAGTCTGCTTGTATTTTGATACAGGAACCGACAACAGTAGAAGAGGAACTCAGCCAACCAGACTCTGATCTCTAGAGAGAAGCCATGGACAAAGAAAATATTCCTCTCTAATTGCTCACTTCTCTCTTGGCATTCAAATCCACTAAGACAGAGCAAGATGACTGATTTATATTACTCGACAAAGGTATCTTCACAATGTCCCTAACAGATATAATCTGATGAACGATAACTACCATGGACTAGTGCATCTGCTATGGAGAAGTCAACAATGACAATCTTCATCAGCTCAGTGGATATTCTGATGCAAGATGGGGAGGAGATGTAGACAATTGTAAGTCCACATCTGGAGGAACAGTCGTAAGCAAACCTCTATCGCTCTTTCATCTACAGAATCAGAATACATTGCTGCTTCTCAATCTATTAAAAAAGCATTTTGGTTGAGAAATTTACTATCTACTATCAAATTTTGTGATAATCAGAGTGTTATTGCCTTATCGCCCAACCCTAGATTTCACTCTAGGAGTAAGCACATTGAGATCCAATATCACTATATTACGGGTAAGGTTCTCAACAAGAAGGTAAGCTTAACATACTATAGAACGCAGAACATGGTTGCAGATATATTTACAAAGGCATTAAGCGTTAATGCACACAACAAGTTTTGTGCATTGCTTAGTCTAAAGATCAAGGCATTCACAGATCCAGATTAAGGAGGGGTGTTGGATTTATTTTCTCTACTCTCCTAAATCCTATGTTAATCTACCTCCATTCATGCTGCTGCTTTTTACTTTTGTCCCACAATCTGCATATGTACACGTAAAATAAGACAAGCGAAAAAGGTGACAATTGCAACAGTCTGCATTTCTACTCACAATTTATAACAGGCAAAAAATGTGACAGTTGCACAGCTTGCATATTTACAAGTAAACTTGAATGGGCGAAAAATGCGACACTGCATATTACACGCATTTTATGATAGGCGAAAAAGACGACAGTTGCAACAGTCTGCATTTTTTCTCACAATTTATGACAAGCAAAAAATGCGACAGTTGCATAGCCTGCATATTTACAAGTGAACTTGAACAAGTGAAAAATGCGACAGTGCATTTTTACACGCATTTTATGATAGGTGAGGTAAGGACAAGGCCAAAGGCCAAAGGGTGTCACAATTTTCGCATTTTCACCTACGTTATTTTTAGCGAAGCCCGACGTCGTAGCCTCTTCATGCTCGTTCTATGCACTGTGCGATCAGATTTGACAACAACAACAGCCACCCATGATCTCCTACAAATGACACAACCACTTTTGTACCTTCTTCATCTGCACCTGTAAAATTTATATATATAGTGAATACCATCTTGGTATTCAGAGATAAGCCGAACAGAAGCGAAATAAACAAGCGACATAGGCAAGCTTGATTTTCATAACAAGTGAGACAGACATTGTAGATGCTTTCACGCATTGATTCCTTCTTTCAGACAGATTGTCAATAATAGGTTCATAACCTTTATAGATTGTAGTTAGCTTTGTGAGTATACGGTTTTGCTCGCTATTGCCTTGTGCTCACTTTTATTATTGACTTGTATATTTTGTTATACTTAATCTGATTACAACTCTGTCTCTTGCCAAAAGGCCGTATACTGTCCCTTATAAGGACATTCTGCAATTTGATGGCCTTCACCGCATCCATAGCAGCCATAGATCCCACCTCCTTGATGTTGGGGCTGTGTAGCGTAGGTCGCATAGTATTCCTTGATTGTTGGATCGACAAATCCAAATTCCGGACCATACCATTGCTGCTGGTCAAATTGGGGTGGTGGTTCTTGCTCTGCTACGGTCAGATTTACATGAGCCACTTGATTGTTAACTGGCCCTAGTGGTGGTGCAGATAGTGCCATGCACTGCTGATTCATTGATGTTCCATAGCGAGGTGCCGCATTCGGTGCCCTGATGATATGGATAAGAAGTTTGGTACTGGTTCTTGCTCTGCTGCGATCAGATTTACATGAGCCACTTGATTGTTAGCTGGCCTTGGTGGTGGTGTAAGTGGTACCATGCGCTGCTAATTCATTGGTATTCCATAGCGAGGTGTCGTAAGAGGTTTCGTACTGGTTTATCTTTTGTTGCATGATCTTGGGGTTGGATGGACAAAATGTCATTTTGTGCGATGAAGCATTGCATAGGTGGCAGTACCGTTGTGTCAGTTGAGGTTCTGCTTCAACACTGGACACTCATTTGCTGTATAGTTTTGCTTGCAAACAGGACACCATATGTTCTCTCATCGGGGATATTGCAGCTGGTTTTATTCCAGTGGATTTGGTGTTGGTGCTACAGCTCCCTGCAAGGCCTTCAGTTTTTGATCAAACTGCACCATTAGTTGTTCCATCTGCTGCTTGTGTAACTTCGTCATTTGCTCCATCAACAAATATATTGATATATTGGATGCGTTGGATGATGATGCTACCGAGGGAGTTGGATTACGGGTGGTCAGACCAATACAACTTAATGTTGAATTGCAATGGCATGTGGATTATGTTGTGATGCAAGCTTAATGGGCTACAGTTGGGTTGACTGGGAAACTCCTTAGAAAAAAGGAGGATTTTTTAATTCTTTGGAATAAACTCAATACCGAATTCAAAGAATGTCTGAGCTGGGCTATACTCCAAGGGAAATTTTATATAAATTCCTTTGGAAGTTCTGAATGTATATAGATTGTACATTGGTATATGCTCTAGAATACATTCGTGTAAAAGAGCTATATTGTTATGATTATTCAAAAGGCTAAAAATAATTTTGGAGGCCAACCAAAATCCAATTTTTTTGTTGTTTGAGAGACTACAGGGTATTGATATATCATACCTAGATTTATGGAGTGTATATATCGATTGAGAAGCAAACTATCATCTTCATTACGAGAACATTGCTTGTAATATAAAAGCATGGAAATTACATAAAGAACATCATTGATTGATGACATATTCTTTGGAGGGCATGGGTAATTTCATCGCCAGAGTGCTCGATGCTATGTGGAGTCTCTTCTTGCAATGATGATTTGTTAGACTCAACGCCCAGCTACTGAAGGAGGTCATCCCCAGAAAACTCAAAGATGACTTTTTGGATGGAACAATATAGTTAGTCTACAATGGTACCTATTTGCAAGTTAAGCTCGAGCCTTATGGAAATTGAGTGATCGGATAATATCCAGAAGTACAAGAACTCAAATGAGCTTGACAAATTGAGCTTGATGCAATTTTATCTACTAGATTGCATAATGCACTAGAACAAAGACATTTTCTTGTATATATAATTGATTGCATACAGACTTCATTGAAGAAATATCGTGTTCTATGTGAAAGATTCAACTAGTTTCATCACATTTTGCAATATTTCCATATTTGGCATATTGAGGCCAAAACTTGTTTTAGACTTAGAGGTTGACTTTTCAAAGTTTATTAGTCTAAATTTCATTTGAATAAACACTTTTTGAAAGTGTGGGAAAGTTAGAATGCGAGTATGAGTAGATTCAATTTGAATAGTTGGGTACATTGAATCTAGACCCAAAATTAGTAGGGTTAGCATTTTGGAGGGAAAGCCAAGTGTCCAAATAGGGTTTGCACTTGTTATCTTGTGGAGAGAGCTATATTCTCTCTTCTCTATCTCATTTCATGCTTATACATGGTTCTCTTGGGTTCTACTATCCATTGGTGCACTATTTTGGTGATTGCTTGCAATTCTATGTGTAGAATGATCTATATTTGCTATTTTTGGATCCACACGTGTGAAATACAGTAGCTTGCTGGTTTTGTACAGAAATCAACAGTAATTTTTAATTTCATTCAAGTTTGATCAAGTTCTATTGGTGTTTGCATCTCATTTTGTGTTTAGATGCTGATTTTTCTACATTGGTGAGATTGGTAGTGTATTTCTCTTTCTAACCAAAGATCATTCAAGTAGATTGGATCTTAAGGATCTGAAATATTTCACATGGTATCAGAACTTGTGTTTCAGGTTATGAAGGAGAAAGTCAGATCTATCAATTATTTGGTGAAGATATTAAGTCTAGAGCATGCTAGAGAGGATTTTACACCAAAATCGGATTTTTTGCTTTTGTAGATTGGATCTTTTGTAGATCAAAACACTTTATAGGTCAATATACTTGATCAATTCCGATTTTTGAATGCACATACTAGATTTGGTCGATTTTTTGATCATTGGATTAGCCTAAGTGGTGGCTTATAGATTGCACATCAAATTTTCAGCACTTGCATGTAGATTTGGAATAGGCAATTTTTTGTGATTTTCTCAAAATCCTAATTTTGATTGGATCTCTAGATAGTGAGGTTGTCGGACTTCATTTGAGTGTGTTTCAATCTTAGGAAGTGGCAAAAGTCGTTAGATTGAGGATAGATTTTAGGTTGATCAAGATTCCATGATTCTATGTGTTGATTTGCTTGGATAAGTGCTAGAAGAGAATTTGTGAGATAGTTTCAATTCTTGGTGATTTCTTTTGAAAGCATTTGTTTTTGTTTAGTAAAGTCATAAAGATGAACGAAGAAAGGTGGTGACAACGGTAGATGGTGTGGACGATAGACAAGGGTTCCGCAGAAGTATGGGAAGAGGTTGGTTGAAGAAGGAGACTGATTTTCCAATGCTTGTGTTTCTCTTTTTTGAAGGATCTTCATCATGACTAGAATACTTCTTCTGATTGAGTCTCTTCTGATTACCCATCTGTCATCTTTAACCTTGTCTTCTGCATATTAGACTTGTGACCTTGGCTGTCAATCTTCCTGATGTTATTGTAGGCAGCGTAACTGCTCCAGTGGATCCAAGCAGATCCACTCTCTCTCCCCCCCCCCCCCCCAAAGTCTATTGGTGGGGATGTTGTTGTTGGTAACTGTTCATGTTTAGGATTGGATCGGCGTGTGGAACATGTAGTTGAAACTCGTTGAATATGCGACTGGACTAAAGATTGAACAAATTTTAACTAAATTTGTTTCGATCTTGCTGTAGTTGACTCAAGAAATAATATGACAATGAGATGCAGGAATCAACACTAATTTAACATGGATTTCTCATATGTCTCAAAAATCCTAAAGTGTTGTACGAGGGAATCTGAAGATGGATAGATGAATGCAAATGTGTTCTTGAGATGCTCTATGAAAGACTCTCGTGCAATAGCTATTCCTCAATCCAAAATCAATCACACAAAATAGGTGAAGAGAAACAAGGAAATAAACAAACATTACAAAGAGTGAGAATTGTATAGCACTTGTCGAACAAAACTTGCATTCATCAACATTGATAATGTACCTTGACAGTTGCAATATTTCAATTGTTTTGTAGAGTAATGTGACTTACTCTAACATGCCCTTGTCAAAACAAGGCAGGGTGAGTGATGCTAAAATCGACCATCATTGATAGCAGATGTTGTAAGATATAGCTTGAGATGCAGGTATGGTTGAGGTACTATTTTCCTAAGGACCTCTTTAAACAAGAGATTCAAAACCGAATCTCTATTCGGATTTCCGAATCCAAGAAATATTGTGTATTGGCACATTGGAAACCTTATCAGCATGTGGAAAGACAAATAGATTTGAGGTTCTAAAAGGGGAGAAAAATTGTCAATTCCCTGTGGAGGTTGCTCTTGTTGGACATTATAGCAGATGATGGAATATCAGTTTCACTTTCTTTTGACAAGGACTCATTTCATATTGTCTTTTTTCAATATGGAGCTGGTGTATTGTGCGGTATTGTAGAATTTTGCTAGAAAAATCTCGAGTGAGCAGCAGGCTGAGCGGTTGGGTGCTATGCTGCTCGTGTGGTTGTCGTGAGGATCCTATTGGGATTCATAACTGACGTGATGGGCATGTAGGATCGTAGCTGGTTATTTCAGACAGTCTTTGAAACTGTGTTTTCCGATATAGTCAGGACACTCAGCATGGTACTTGGTCTTGACTGGACAATCAACCAAGAAGTGGCCAGTTTCACCACAGATGAAACATATGGTGTGCAATGGCCCTTGTATAACAGCATAGCCATCTTGTATGGCTAGTGGTTCTGGACTTTCTGGTGGGTATTCATGATAAGTCAAGGAATGTCCAGATGGTGACGGTTGTTCTTCATATTGTTGGACTATATGTGCTTGGATAGGTCGATATGAAGGACAAGCATCAGTAGGAGGCATAGCCCGGCAGTGTGGGCACCATATTGTTTTTTGTCTATAAGGTACTTGTGCAGGGTTTGACTGACCAGACATGTTGCTTTGGATAGACTTCAGGGTAGCTTGAAACTCATTGGTGAGTTTCTCTATTTGTAGTTAATGTTGCTTAATAAGCAACTTTAACTGGGATTTCCAAAGCTGATCTCGGGTGTCCTCGATAGGCTTCGACTCATGGACAAGAGCAAGTGGTGCTCGTCTTTCCCTTGATTCGTCAACTTCTGATCCTTCATCTTCCTCTTTGATGGCATCAGACATAGCTAATTTGAGGCTCATATATTCATCATTGGATTTAAGCTCGCGTCTAATCCATCTTGGAAGGCCGACAAAAACTAGATGATGAACATCTATTCAGAGGGCTGTTCTTGTACTTGACTTTTGAGGCGTTTGACACGCTTGATATAGTCACGTATGCGTTCATCTTTTGTCAGTTTGATGTTACTCAATTTGACAAAAGGGCTCTCGACCAAGCGAAAGGTCTTAAAACGCTTGATGAATGACTCTTTCAAAATTGACAAGTCTGTCTTTTCATCACGATCAAAGTTGAAAAACCAATCACGTGCTTTAGCGATCATGGTCATGGAAAACAGTTGGACCATAGCATCAGGAGATGTTTCGCCATACACATCACATGCATTCGTCGTCTCAGAGACCTGTCCGGTCTAAGGTGAGAGGTGCTCTTGAGTTGCTATGTCCAAGTATCTTGGGGATTCGTCAGAATCAGCCAACACCACCATCGTACAACCCTCTCTCTTTTCCATGTATTATTTGTGACGACCTAAGATCCTCCTCGAGCAAGGACCTAAATGTGGTATTTTTTGGCACCCATCATTACTCTCTATTCTTGCTCGTTAGTCATGCCTCCTATAGACCGTTAACACACTCCTCTTCTGTTGCTGGAGTGAGATACATTTTGCACTCATTTTATGAACAATAATATGAATTTTTTCACATTGAACATTGCAAAGAAAATGATATGATTCTCGAGCAGTTCAATACTCCGATTCAGCCTTGCAGTTTGACAACCGTATTGACCGTCAAAAGCCATTATGGCCATAGAATATAGGCTTTCCAAAAATTTGGCCGTCATAGCATACAAGCACATACAAATCAAAATTGCCATTTTGACATGTGCCTTTGTTTTGTATAAATTCACAATAAAGATAATATACACATCACATGAAACTTTAGAAAAATTTTAGCACAACCTTTCACATTCATGATTTAACTTTCAGCCCTTCCAACTTGGTGGCTCATATTTCGAATTAGTACCCATCTTTAAACTATCAAACATCATTTTAGATTTGAAAGAAAAATGATTTATCAAACCATCATTGAAAAAACGCATGACAGACAACCTCGACCGTCAAACTACAAGGCACTACAAGGCTGCTCCGATTCCACGATCAGAGCAGCACCTACACAACATGGCTGTGAGCTCAGATCTGTCAAAGGTGCCATTGCTTACTAATGAAAGGAAAAATCAATGGGTGCAAAAGAAGTTCATTCATGAGAAGCCAGCTGATCCTCATGCAAGATCAGTTGCACCAAACGTAGCAGAACAGGCTGGCCTTTCGCTAGATTGACGGTGAAGAGCCTTGGTGTTTTAGGAGGAATTTGCGATGCCAATTGCATGGAGCAACTGCTGGTGTGATGTGCGATAGCTTTGAAAACCAATGACATAACTCTGGCTGGCTCAACAGGTTAGTATTCACCCTCTGTCAACAATGCACTAGCAGCTTGAAGCTCTGACTCATTCTAGACACCTCGAAAAGCGCCACAACGTTCTTTACAGCCCTAACAAATGCACAAAATGTTTGGCTTTCACCATGACTTCGTTTTCTCACATGGTCTCATCCTTGACAATAGATGTGGCATCCTTCAACTCATGGTCATATTTGAAACCAGTTGATGAGCATGTGTCTAACTTCTCTAGATTTGATCCAAATTTGATGTTCTATAGCTTGTAGGATAGGTATTGAAGAGTAGGATGTGTTGCTGGTGTTTGTAAATCAATTTGGTTTGTTTCTAGAAGAGTTTTAGGCAATCAAAGAGTTTGAGAGAGTACTCAACTCATGGGATATGCCAAAGAGAGCACACATCAGTTCTTTTCACCATTTTTATCAATTTTCACTATCAATCATGTAGAATTGGATAGAACTAAGTGTTCTGAATTCTTGGACTTTTCATTTCACACAAATTACTGTGTTTGAGTTGAAAGTAATTTCCTAGTGAGTTTATCAATACATTGAAACTCGTGGTAGAGATAGACTTCTTACTTGCATGTGCTTCTTTTTTGTGACTGAAGCAAGATCCAACTTCAAGATAGATTGATTCTCTGTGTAGAGAATTTGTTCTCACATCTATTGCTAGATTTCATAGGTTGGATCAACATCTATGTTAGATCCTAGATTGAGATAGTACGCGACATTCTTTCAACTCCATTTTTTATCATTACTAGAATTTCTCATAAAGAAGATGTCTTCATCTGGTTCACATTTCTTACCTCAGTGAGAGATCAACATCTTCCAATTAGGCAATGTGGAAGATTCGAATGGAATCATTACAGATTCTACAAGATGTAATGGATATTGTGAGTGGAACTAAAGAAGAACCTGCTGCACCTAATGAAGCTGCAGCATTTCACAAAAGAACCAGAATTGCCCTTCGTTTCATAAAAATGAATGTAACCAATGAAGTGTTAAGAGAGATCAGTACATGCACCACTGCCAAGGAAGCTTGGGATACTCTAAAAACAATCTGTGAGATCGAGTACTTCTAGACTGCTTACACTTAGAAACCAAATATTTCTAAGTTATCAGAGAGTAGATGAGAGTGCTTCATGATATGTCATGAGAGTTAAGGATCTTCATCAAGAGTTAGCTGGTATTGGTGATGCTCTTAAGAACACTGAACTTGTTCAAGTAGTCCTAAATGGACTTAGAGATGAGTATGACAATATTGTGCAAACTTATGCTGTCAGGGAGGATCTTCCATCCTTGGAGACACTGCAAGGTGTTCTCATTGCTAAAGAAAGCAAGCAAGAGAACAAGATGCTGTGGATCAATAGACTTTCATTGAAAGATGGTGGAAATGACAAAACACTCTTCATCAGAGACAAGTCAAGAGGCAATGGCAAAGGCCAACAACACTTCAAGAAGGACAAAGCCAAAGAAGGTTGTGAGGATCAGTCCTCACAAGCTGCAACATCCAGTGGCAAGAAGAAGTTGTCAAAGATCAAGTGTTTTTTTTGTGGCAAGAAAGGACACTATGCATCGAATTGTTTCAAGAAGAAGAACCAATCTAAGCAAACTAACCTTACTAATGAGGATGAGTGTGAGGGTATTGAGAGTGAAAGAGAGGATTCATTAATGATGTCTACTTTTTCATCTTTTCGTTTTAAGAATGAAGAAGTCTGGTGGATAGATAGTGGGGCTAGTTCTCATATGTCTAGTTCTAAAAACTCTTTCACTAATCTCATGCCATATCTAGGTGCAAAAGGATCAATCTATACTGCTATGATGTAGAGTGTAGGATTGAAGGAATAGGTCGTATTCCAGTGCATGCATCATCATCAAAATCTTTTTGCTTACATGATGTACTGTATCTACCTAGATTGACAAAGAATCTCATTAGTGTAGGACAATTGTTTGATAGTGGATAAGATGTCAATTTTCAAATTGACAAGTGTATAATCTCAAGAGAAAATGAAGTTATTGCTAGAGGATCTAGAATTGGTAAGTTGTACAAACTAGATTCTAGGGAAAGTGCTAACATTTCAGATATTGCTTATGAGACCAAGGTTCTTCAGGAGGATCCGTGGCAGAAGATATTGGGTCATCCCAATTTCAAAGCCATGCAATCTATGGTCAAGGAAGGAAAAGTTGTTGGACTACCAAAGACACTGTCAAAGGAGCTTCTACCTTGTGATGCTTGTGTACTGGCAAAATCACACAGGAGGCCTTTTCCTAGATTAAGCATCAAAACAAAGCAACCATTTGAACTAGTGCACTTTGATGTTCATTTCTCATCAACTAAGAGCAAAGGAGGAGCAAACTGCTTTGTTTCCTTTGTAGATGATTATACACTAAAGTCTATGTGACATTTGTCACTTGTCATGCATGAAATTCTACAAACTTTTTACAAGTGTACTAGTTCTAACTAGAAATGTCCAAATCATCATGCATGTGTCCATTAAACTTTGTGCATGCCTTGCATGTCACTATGGATCACTTACAATTAATGCAGGTGAGTTGCCATGAGTTTCTACAAGCATAATCATGCTAATTCTATGTCTACAAACTAGTTGCATTTATCAAACTAGATAATACATAACCATGTAGCTCGAGTTCTATGTTGGCCAAACTTGGCATTTTGCATTAATGAGTTACATACTTGCATGGTACAACATTTGTAGCAAGCCAAGAAATCAATATGGATTGTTTTTCAATTTTAACAAAATTTTCTATCATGCCCTCTTCATATTAGATGAAGAGCCTAAAGGTGTCCAAGAAGCTCTTCAATCCAAGATGTGGGTTGAAGCAATGACCCAAGAGTTTGAAGCCTTGATGTCAAACAACATATGGGAGCTTGTGGAGCCACCAAACAACATGCATGTGATTGAATGTAAGTGGGTTTTCAGAATCAAGAATAATCATGATGGATCTATCAATAAGTATAAAGCAAGACTTTGTGCCAAAGACTACTCATAGATCAAAGGTCTTGACTATGAAGACACCTTTGCACCAGTTGCAAAGATGGTAAGAATCTGAATACTTATATCTCTTGCATGTTTTTAAATTGGACTATGTTCCAACTTGATGTTTCTAATGCATTTCTCAATGGTTACCTTGAGGAGGAGATTTACATGGAGCAACCTCCAGGTTTTGTGAAAGAAGGTGATGAATCAAGAGTTTGTCTTTTGTTCAAAAGTCTCTATGGACTGAAACAAGCACCAAGGACTTGGTATGCAAGGCTCAACTCCTATCTCATATCACTCGAATTTTGTCTAAGTGAATATGACCCTTCTTTGTATTATAAGTTTGTAGATAACTTTTTAATTATACTTCTCATCTATGTAGATGATATCATTGTTTGTGAAAATAATGAGAAGCTAGTTGAAGAATCTAAGCATGCACTTGGTAGTGACTTTAAGATGCAGGACTTAGGAGTTCTTCACTATATTCTAGGCCTTGAAATAGATTTTTGGAAAGGTCATGCATTTATAAGCCAAAGTAGATATGCACTTTCCATGCTCAAGAAATTCCAGATGGAAAATTGTAAAGGCATAGATACACCTATAGAGCACACTGTAAAAGTTCCTATGAAAGATGATGAAAAATCCTCTGAGGACATCACTCTTTATAGGAGTCTTATTGGCTCACTTATTTGGTTAATAGTGACTAGGCCTGATCTAAGCTTTTGTGTTCATAAGCTAAGTCAACACGTGCAGGATCCAAAGTTATATCACTAGAAGTTGGGTAAAAGAATCTTGAGGTTTAGGGCTCCTACCTTAGATCATGGATTATTGTACAAGTATGACTTTGATTGCTTTTTTAGATTCAGATTTTGCAGGAGACAGGTGTCAAATTTCAGAGTAAAGGACTGAATTTGATCTACAAATAATCACAAAGAGTGATTGGTAGCTTGGGATCTTGATCTATATCAAGACTAGCTTCTACTTGACAATCTTTGTGTTTCCAAGAAAGAACAATAAAAAATGATGACCCATGGCTTCACACGTGTGAAGTACAGCTACTGTATGGCCTAATAACAGAGAAATAGTTTACTAAACATTTACTGGAAATCACATGGACATGGCCCTAAACTCGAGATAGGAAGATAATATTTTAATAATTTTCACAAGAACTCGTCTCGCACGCAAGCGGACTTTTTGTCTGTATTTTGTCTTGATTGCTTACTAGCATCAAACTACTACTCTTACACTATGTGTGTATTCTGTTTATCTATATGTCAAGTGTCATCCAGTAAGTATAGTCGCTCTATGTAGATCTAAGATTAGAGTGATTAACTAATCAGGGAATTGCAAGAGTGGCAGATTAGCCACGACCTAGGGAGTATCTGCTGACGTCATGCCATCAGATCAGATTTTTGTACTTCTGGGTACTTGCGCAATCTTTGCTGGGACTCTTTGGAGCGTGAGGGCAAAACAGATTTCGCGACATTTTTTGTGTTGCATCGTTTTGTTTCTTTAGCTCCCTCTCAAAGCATGATAGCTTTATGATCCCGAGGCTGCTCCTTTGTCTCTCAAAGAGTCCTTTGTCTAGGGCTTTGGTGAAGATGTCAGCAACTATGTCTTTCGTTCCTATGAAGGTGGTCTGCATCATCTTCTTTTCAATTAGATCCCTGATCAAGTGATACTTGATTGCAATGTGCTTTGTTCTAGAATGGATCCATCTGTCTTTTTCTGGACCTTCAATCGCCTCCTCGAATGTCTGTGTTTGCCAGTGAATCCGTAGAACTCTTCTGATATGGAAGCTGAGCTACCTGGCACATATCTTGTTGGCGCTCTTTGTGGTCTTGTCGACCTTCTGGGAGATCCTCCTGGAATAGCTATGTCCTTGTCTTTGTTTGCTTTGCTTGGTCCGGAACCATCTTGATTTATAGGAACTATGGCGGCAGGTTGCCTCTCGAATATTTCTTCATCAGATTCATCGCTCGAATGGGAGACGACTCAAAAACCTTTGTTTTCATGTTCGTCCTCTGCTCCCTCTGTCATTGGCGGCAAGTCATAGTATTGTCTCTCCAGAACTTCGTAGCTGATAGGATCGTCGTTGGCCAGTGTCCTGCTCTCATCGCATGTGACATCTCTCACTATTTTTACAATGTTTGTGTTTGGCATGTAGACTCTGTAGTATGATGAATTGTTGTCATAACCTACAAAAAATCCTTGCACGGCTTTCTCATCAAGCTTCTTTCGAAGCTTATCAGGAATATGTGCATAAGTTGCACAACCAAAGATTCTGACGTGAGACAGATTGGGCTTTCTACCCCACCATAGCTCATGTGGTGTCGTGTGAGGAACACCAGACTTACCTATCCTGTTCTGGATGTATGCGGCTATAGCTACTGCTTCAGCCCACAACACCCTTGGAGCTTTTGACTAGGCCATCATGCATCTGGCTGCTTCCATCAGGGTCCTGTTCTTTCGTTCAACAACATCGTTGTGCTGCGGTGTGTAGGCTGTAGTTCTTCTATGAATGATACCATAATCATTGCAAAAGTCAGTGAAGCGATTTGAGATGTATTCGTCACCTCAATCTGTTCTAATTTGCTTCACTTTACTTCCTGTACATATCTCAACCCAATTCACATATTCTGTGAATTTATCAAGTGCTTCAGATTTATTTTGAATAAAATACACTTTGGAAAATTTGCTATAATCATCAATGAAGGTTATATAATACTTTGAACCTCCTACTGAGATCACGTTGAATGGACCGCAGATGTCAAAATGCACTAGCTCCAAAATCTTTGTCATTCTGTAGGAGTCTTTGACGAATGGTGTTTGTGACATCTTGCCTTTCAAACATGCATCATAGTTGGTCGAACTGATTGCATTCGAGATGCTGACTCCTGTTATTGCTCCATGATGGCTTGCTTGGTAAAGTGCCATTTAGTTCATGTGGTAGAGTCTTCTGTGCCACAGAGTGTCTGGCGAGTCGTCATGAGTCTGATGCACCTGATCTACAGGTAGGTGTACCTTCAGATGATATAGGTTCTCTGTCCTTCTGCCTTGAGCAATGAGAGTACTGGTACTAGCATCAATCACATTGCATGCTTCGTCCGAAAATGTCACACACATCCCTGCATCTACTATTCTTGCTACAGATAGCAAGTTTTATTGCAGAGTAGACACGAACAGAACATCTTCGAGTCGTTTGTCTCTACCATTGGTGTTGAGCCACAGTAAACCAATACCGATCACTTGATGTCTAGATCCATCTCGAAGAACTATGAATCTTGAGGGATCTGCACTTTTGAAATCAGACATGATTCGTCTTGATGTCACGAAGTGTGAGGTGGCTCTGAGTCTAGAATCACCTCATGTGTGTTAGATGTTGATGTTGCACACACATCTTCACAGATATAGGTGGTCGAACAATTTCTATTCATTCTTTCTTCGCCCATTTTTGAGCTCTCGGGCTCCTCGACATAGGATGAACTATTGTTGTTCTCCTGTCTGTTCTGTGTTGATTTGTTTCTCGGGTTCTGGCGGCATTCCATGGCTGCATGACCGTTCTTGTGGCAATGGATACACTCAATCTTGGGATTGAGCCAGCAGGTATCTATTGTATGCCTGTCTCTTCTGCATCTCACACAAGTCTTCTTGTCTACACCTTGTTGTTTTGACCTCCCTTTGGTCTTCCAACTGCTCTTGCTGGTCCCCTTTGCTTGCTGGTCATGATCCTGCCTCTGATTGGACTCCCTCTTAGGCTTAAATTGTTTTTTGGATTTTTCTTTGTTGTTGTAGAGGGCCTGGTCAAAACCATCTTTGTGATCTAGATGTTCTCTGGCCTCGACTTCCTCTCGAATATCGACAATCGCCTTTTCGAGGTTCATGGTAGGATCTTTCGTGAGCAGGGTCCTCGTCGTCTAGAATGATCTGGGTAAGGCTCTCAACAGGTATGTGAGCTGCTTCTCAGCTGACACTACATTCTCTACTCCAGAGTTATGTAGTGATAGAAACAGATCCTTCATCTTTCTTACGAAAGAAGTGAGGTCCTTTCCATCCCACTGCAAATTCGTCAGTTGATCTTTGACTTCTTGATTTCGTTTGAAATCTGGTGAGTAATGCATCCCACATCTCCTTAGCTTTGGAGAGTGTAGCTAGGTCAAGTGCGAGACTATCTTCGATGGAAGATGATATCAAGGCTACTGCCTTGTCGTTTTTCTCCCTCCATTCGCGTAGCTCCTTGCTTGTTGTCATAGGCATTTCTTCTGTGCCATCCACCCAGGGGAAGAGTCCTTCTCCCTTGAGTATTAGTGATGTCTTAACTTTCCAGGCTAGAAAGTTAGATCCTGAAGAATCAAGTATTGTGCAGATCTTGCACTACATGCTGCTGATTGAAGCCATTGCTTCTTGAGTCTGTTCCCTTGTTGATGGTTGTTTGTTTGAATGCTTGGCCTCCTGGATCAGCTAGCTTCTCGACTATGTCAGAATCTGACATCACAACTGGCTCTGATACCACTGATGAGAATGAGGAATTCGCGAGATATGCTCTGATACCACTGATGAGAATGGGAATTCGCGAGATATGCTCTGATACCATTGTTGAGAATGAATCACGAAACTATCGTGACAACCACGATCCTCTTTAGCTTTCGAATGGAGTTCAGATGCGATCGCTGGACACTGCTAGCTGAATCACTCCTACAGTCCTCCATAATGTAGTCAGGCACTACTAATCTACGTTTATAAAACTAATGCAACATTCAACATAGTTTCAACCAAGGTGCGGAAATTCAAATGAACAAGAAAACTCAGACATACGAATAATAGCAGATGCATTTGCATTCGAGATCATATGCAACAAGAAAAATAATCTATATTGATCTTCTTTTGATTTCTTCAAGCACTGCATGCAAATCCACACAGTGCTTTGGCGTGAGAGGAATACACCTCTCTCACAAATGTATGTCTCACTTACTGGCGGACTTTTTTTGGATCTCTATGGATCCTGATCATAGAACTCGTCTTGCACGCAGACAGACTTTTTGTCTGTATTTTGTCTTGATTGCTTACTAGCATCAGACTACTACTCTTACACTATGTGTGTATTCTATTTATCTATATGTCAAGTGTCATCCAGTAAGTATAGTCGCTCTATGTAAATCTAAGATTAGAGTGATTAACTAATTAGGGAATTACAAGAGTGGCAGATTAGCCATGACCTAGAGAGTATTTGCTGACGTCATGCCATCAGATCAGATTTTTGTACTTCTGGGTACTTGCACGATCTTTGTTGGTACTCTTTGGAGTGTGAGGGCAAAACGGGTTTCGCAACATTTTTCATGTCGTGTCGTTGGTTTCATTTTGCTTGTCTGCCTTTCTCTCGTACTGGACAGCAAAAGATTCTCGTTCGTGAATCTTTCGTGTTCGCAAACCGTTCGTGATCGTCTCCCTTGACTTTTGTGTTCGCAAACTGTTCATCTTCATTTCCTTTGACTTTCGTGTTTTTAGGGAAAATCTTTTTGAGGCTGAGGGCTGAAAGCTAGCAAGGCTTTGTAGATAGAAATGTTTTGTTTCTTCACAATAGGCTTCTAATTGTCTCGTTTACAGAATGGGTACTTCTATCACTTACGATCTCAACATGAATCCAAATCAAAGAATGATGTTTTCATACAAAAACTTTACAGTTGATTTTGCATCAACAACTCACATAGCTCTTGCTTCAACCCATTTAGTCATATAAACCATTATCACGATGATGTATCATGCTTGAATATCACACACACGTGCTGCTAGATGTACCAAACCAACATAGTCAAGTCCCTCAAGTTTATGAAAAATGGCTAGAAAGAAATCTTCACTTGGCAAACTGTAGCTTCATTGCATTAGAGTGGTCCTGCCTGCATGTCGGCAAAGGTTGGTTGCAAAAAAATAGAAAGTTATCAAAATCTGATAACAATTTTGCCTTCTTTTATTTCCAAAATGCAGAAAATGAGCGATTTTTTATTTTTCTTTAATTTTTTGGATTCAAACTGGATTTTAGCAATGACGTACTATCTCCCCTTTCTTGTCGATCAATCTCAAGTGATTACAGGCAAGAAATCCACTCAAAATCATAAAATTCACCAAAATCTAACTCTAAAAGTGCAAATCTAACTCTATCATGCAAAAACCACAATGCCTAAATGCAAGCTAACATCCATCCAAGCATCATAACATGTTGAAAATGAAAATAATGGCATTACTCCCCGACAACGGTGCAAAAACTCGGAGCTGAAGTGTCTGTGTGCCTAAGAGACAGACTTACATTTTGAGGAGAAGAATCCAACTCACATTCTAACAAAATATGGCAACTATTTTCAGTTGGCCTTCAATTTTAGAAATGTAAATATAAAACTTTAATCTGTCTTTTCCTTTTGTCATGTTTTGTATTCATTATCCATATGAGTTCAAACTCAAAGGGTTGTTGAATGAAAAATTAACTATTTTAAAAATTAAATTTGTCTTTGTTGCAAATTTTAGTTATTTTTTTCTTAAAAATAAATCTAAATCAAGTTTTGTATCACTTAAACTGATTGATATTGGATAATACCTAGGTATGGAGTCTTATTTAATTTTACATTTTGCAATATTTATCTAAATACTAAAATCGTAATACTAAATTGCAAACAAGCTTTCAGAAAAATACTGAAATATGATGTAGCCCTTGGGTTGTGAAGATTATTGCAAAAATTAGCTTGATAATTTTACATTTTCATGTACATATGACAATCACACATGTGTGGAGCATGTTCCCACATGTGAATGGTAGGCTTAGTTGCATTATGTTCATTTATGTCATAAAATAGCTTGTTTCTTGAAACAATGTGAAAGTAGAGAGAAGTTAGTCAATTAGTAGCATGCCAAGTGTCATAATGAGGCTGGACCTCAATCTCCTCATGACTTATACAAATATAATGAGGTTGGACCTCAATCTCTTCATGAATTATACAAATCAAATGCATGATTAGGCATAGGTATTTGGGTCATGACCTCTAGTTCAATCACAGGTCAACACGTCCTATTTTGTAGGGATGCAAAAGTGAAAGTGGTGCACATCTCATTTCATTGGTCTATAAGGTCCAAACACATTTAAAGGTTCATGTAGAGGGGCCCAATCATATTTCAAGAGTCATGGCGTGCTAATTAGTGTAGGAACTCGAGCTACCATTATATATGATGATAGCTCCTTTGTACATATATAGAGCTTTTTGAGAGAAATTTTTTAAGTAATTGGAGGTCAATTTTGCTTTATAGTAGAAACCCGAGAAAAGATGTATTGTAATATTTAAAAATTGTGACAGTGAAAATGGATAAAAATAAGGTAGTATTTTCCAAGCTAGATGTCATGATGAGGTTGGTGGACCTACATCCACCACCTTTTTGTACATATTAAAAGATTTGGTTGGATTGATTTGATCCAATAATATCCGAAGAGTCTTTGGAAATGGTTTTGTGATCTTGGTGGTCTCAAAAGAAACAATAAGCTTTTGTCTTATTAGAATATAGCATGTTCCTCGAATATAGCACTACTTGTTTATTTGGAAGGACTAAATCACAACACAACCTGCCCGCAGATTATTCATTTGGGGTAGTAGACCGGCCTGTTATTATTGTTGGTTATTATTTGGGAGGACGACGACACAACACACAACACAACCGGCCTGTCATTGCTTTATCCGGGGGAGCCTGTCACTTGTTTTTTGTAATTTCGGATGATTAAACTTTGATAAATTTCAAGTAGTAGACCCTGCGAGCTTCTCCAGTACTCACTCACGCACTCACTCACTCAGTGCACAATACCTGGCATCTATCCGGTTTACGATTTTGATCACCACTTCTGTAACTAAGCTGTAAGTAGGTCGAGGTTGCGTAGATCAGAAGATCAATATTCGTAACTACTAGTAATGTCAACTTTCAAGCCAATTGATCTGTCAGGCCTGAATGATGATTTAGAGGCTTCTAATTCCATCAGGGCTCAGATTGCTGAAGCCTGTGACAAGAATGGCTTCTTCCAAGTTATCAATCACGGCGTGCCAGTGGAGGTCACGGAGAAGCTGAGAGAAGTGAGCCACAAGTTCTTTGATCTGAGCGAGGAAGAAAAGCTTGCATGTCCTCGAAAGCCAGAGGTAGGACGTCTGGGCTATGGCAGACATATGACCTGTACTGATTCTGAGTTCCAGCACTGGCGTGAAGTTGTGGAAATTCAAACTCTCCCACTGTCCGGAAGGGAGTACGAATACTGGCCACAGCAGCCAGCTGATTTAGGAGAGGCCGTGGAAAAGTACACAGCAGCAGTGCTGGATCTAGCTCATAGGCTGCTGGCTGTCATCTCTGAGAATCTCGGGCTGAAACCCGCGTACCTGAGGGATGCTTTGGGGGTATCCAAACATACAGCAGACCATAACATTCCAGTTTTATCCGCCCTGCCCAGAACCAGAAAAAACTCTCGGCATGCAGCCACACTCTGATATTGGAGGCATCACCATTGTGATGCAAGAGGCAGAGGGATTGCAAGTGTTTGACGAATTCAACGATACATGGGAGCTGGTGCCACATTATCCGAATGCATTCGTCGTCAATATAGCAGATCAAACTGAGGTTAGTGCAACAAGCCAATATTGCTGCTTCAATTGACCTCTCTTCATTCTCCATGGAGAAATGTGATCATTTTGAAAGTTTTAGCTCATGTGTAGTCGGCAACGTTACATTGCTGTATGATCAGTGACGCTGCTGTATTTTTATGAACTGTAGATCATTACAAATGGAAGATACAAAAGTTCCAACCACAGAGTTATCGCGAACAGCGAACGCACAAGGAGGTCCTACGTCACCCACTACCATCCAGGACTGGATCACAAGGTCTTTCCCGCACCAGAGCTGGTGGACGCGAAGGTTGGTCCTAGGTACAGGGAATTTCTCTACAAAGAATATTTGCAAGCTATGAGAGTGGGACGTGTATTGGAAAAACGTCTACTTCAGTCATTTGCCATCAATAACTCTGTGATCAGCTGACTTCAAGTTTCTCCATCATCAAAGAGTTGTGAGGTCACCTGTGAAGAACAAACAGGACAAATTCAAGTGGAGTGAAGTGGGTGGCTATAGGTAGATAGAATTTGCCACATTAATTAGTGTATTGAGACATTGCGTAGGTCGTGCGCGTCGAAGCGATATATGGGTCATGCGTGATGAATTTGATAGCTAAACGTAAAGTTTTTTTTTAAGTACATGTTTGTGATGAAATAGAGTAGAGCTTCACAAATGATTGCCCTCATTTTGGAGTAGCAAAGTTCTTACTTAAGTCATTGTTCATTGTGTCAAGTTTTTGGATCGAATCTGAGTCTTCATACCTTTCACATGCTGATCTTTGTTTTCTGGACGATCACACACTTTGAAATCTTTGCAAATTGGAGGCGGCGTAGCCGCCATGCCAAAGTGGGAAATCCAGAATATTCTATTTAAAAGTTAAAATATTCCCTTTAGTTTTCAACTAATCCGCACCAATATCGGTTCAACGAGCGAAAGCCCCAAAAGATCTCGAGAGGTCGTACATTTGCGCATTGAATCACTATTGAATGTATCTGTACTAATATTGTTTCAACGTGCGGACAACCAGTTGGAGTACCAGAGGTCGTACTTGTGTGCGCTATATCGATATTGTGTGTTGTAAAAAATTGTAACTTTTGAACGACATGTTCGATTGAGACGGTTACAGTGCTATTAGAAAACCCTCGATGAGAGCTTTCCAATGACACCCAACTACACCCAACGGCACCCAACATGACCCAATTCCGAGTTAAGGTTAAAAAGTTATTTTTAGTCAAAGTTTTGGGCAGTCAATCTACTATGAGCTCAAAATATGTAGCGGGAGCACTATGAGCACTATAAGTTGAAAAGCTCTCATCAAGGGCTTTGTAATGGCACTGTAATCGTCTCAATCCAACCGGTCATTTAAAAGTTACATAGTTTTCATGTAATCATAAAAGATCTCGAGAGGTCGTACATCTGCGCACCAATCGATATTGCATGTATTGGTACTAATATCGTTTCAGCATGCGAACAACCAATTAGATAGTCATAATGAACTCCCAAATTTTTTACATGTCAATCACATGTATGATCCATTGTTGATGAATCATCTTCCCCTCTTTTAAACCGTGAGGGCTTGATAGTCCAAATGATTGGATCAACTGTGACTGCACGCTCACGATTCTCAAAAGGGATTATTCTGGTGCCCCAGTTATGAATTACTTGTGCAACTCATAACCATGGATGCCCCAATAAGACATGGTAAACATTCGGTGAGTCAAGTTAGTCCATTACTATAAAAGTAATGACAAACTAAACTCCGGCAATCTTGATAGGTATACCTTCTACCAATACCTTAGGACGGACTGTCGTTTGATCAGCTAGCTTAATGGCAAAAGTTATAGGTTTTATCTTCGTAAGGCCCCATTTTGCGCATAGCTTTGTTGAAATCAAGCTAACTCCTAAACGTCCATCTATCACAATTGCTTCTTTACCAAACTGTCTATGTTGTATTGGCAGGGTAATGTTTTGTTGCTCACTTTCCCAGACTATTCCTACATTGAGAACTTCATTTGATTCTTCAAACTCGGCACAAAAGAGTGGCTCATGATGGACTGTTGGCTCAATCTGAGTTAACTTTTCCGCTAATACTTCTTTTGCTTTCGACACCAACTTAAGAAATTCTCCCATTGTAATATCCATCTTGCTAGATAGAATATTCATGATCATTTCCGTTTGTGGCACTTTAGGTTATGTCATCTTGAAGGGTTCTTCATGATGGTGCAACTGAGTATTAACATCTGTTCATGGATTATGTAAATTCGAAGGCGACACAGATAAAGAATGGATTTTGGCTACTGCTTTAGCTACTTCTAATTCCTCTTCTTCTTGCAATTGTTTAAACATTGTCTCATATTTTGGTATCTCTTTTTTTTCTGAGTTGAGATCGGATACACCCCTAATGTAGTAGGTATATTTGTAGTTGGTGTAGATTCAGCAGGTATTGGATCAACTGGGGTTGTCCCGATACAATCAATGACATTGACCACATATCTCATAGTATTTAGGGCATGTGAAGATAAAATGGAACTCATCCTCCACTACACCCAATGTGCATACCTGACATATCGGATGCTCTCTCGAAATGCCTGAATTTTTGCCTATCTCGATAGCAAGCTGATGCGAAGAGACTCGTAACTGTCCCAACCTGTATCGGAGCCCAAAAGAAAGACGAAGAGATAGATATAAAGGTCTAACAGGAAGTTCCAGACTCTCTGCGCATGCGTAAGATATGTGCGCCATAAAAGGTAAGCTTGACCCTGCCGTGATCAGGGCGATCCCATACTATGTGACAATATCTACGATACAACTGCTGTCTGTTGAGCTTTGGTAACAACCATCAAAGGTACACTTGGATTAGTAGGCTGAGTTGTTGGTCTTTGCTTGATCATAATCATATTCAATGGAGTAGTAACCGATGGTGGTTTTTGTCTTGTTGGACAATCCTTGTAACAATGTCCATAACCACATTCTCGGCAGAATGGGACAAAGTTTCATTTGTTCGGACATTCCACAACTCTATGGTTCTCTCCACATGCAAAGCATCCAAGTGGTGCTCTGGTCTATTTTGTCGCTGTTTGTTGTTGCGCGGGAGCATAAATAACCTATTGTTCTGAAGGTCCAATCTCTTGATCGTTATTGTAATTCCATTGCTCATTACCACTATAAGGCTCTGGTTCCATTAGATTCGCAGGAGGAGCTCATGGTGCTCGTGGAGCTGGCAAAGCTAGTTATTCAGGAAATCCCAGGCCAGAGTTTTGAGTCTAGTTCTTAGGATCAGGTCCCTTATAAGTAGTAGGTTCCCTATATTGAAGCTTAGCATATCTTTGTTGGATAATCTGAGAATTGAACGAGCAAAAACTTGTTTGGTGTCCCGTAGAATTGCATAGATGACAAATAGTATTCATCATTCATTGTTTCAATTTTTGACATTCATTCATGGTGTGATTTCTCGTACAAATTGAACACCAAACATTTTCTCGACCAGGAAAGGTCTTAGAAAATGGCTTGCATCTGCTACTTTTGACCAAGTTTCTCGAAATCGTTCATCATCAATTCCACAATAGCATTAATATTCATAGATGCAATACTGGTGGATGTAGTAGTGATTTGCCCCGCTGTATATGGCGACATTCCAATATTTGGTTCGTCATCAAATCTTCATTCTCCTCTCGTATCGCATCGTCCATAGCATGTTGTAAAAAAATATACTCAATATGGCGTTTCAGCTCACGTCTAATCCTTTTAGGTAGACCTGCTAAAAACCACATAATCATAGCATCGTCATTAATTAAATCGGGATCACACTCAGATTCGAGGTGTCTAATCCATTCAATATAATCTCGTACTCCCTCTCTCTTTCTCAT